>BDUI01000098.1:430859-442042 GCA_002335545.1 Apodemus speciosus | reverse complement strand
TAAAAATCTGCCGGGCGGTGGTGGCGCACACCTTTAATCCTGCATTTGGCAGGTGGATTTCTGAGTTCAAGGCCAGCCTGGTCTACAGAGTGAGTTCCAGGGCAGCCGGAGCTACACAGAGAAACCTTGTGTCAAAAAACAAAAAATCCTTCAAAAATACCACTGAGTTTGTTTTGTGTTGGCCTTCTTTTGCTAGGCACGGGACTTGCCTTTAGGTGCGGTTTGTTATACCCAGTGAGACTCTGATGGAGGAAACTAATTTTTCCTTTGTGAGCGGTTATCAATAGAGACAGCTTCTGGGTTAGATACCGGGCCGCCTGTCTACTTCCCCTCTCGGCACTGGGACGCGTCCGGCTTAGATCTGTGCAGGTCCTGTGCATGCTGCTTCAGTCTCTGCAAGTTCATGTAAGTCCTGATCGTTCTGCCTCCTCTTCAGCAGGGTTCCCTGAGCCCCGCCCAAAGGGGCGGGGTTTGATGGAGACGTGCCGTTTAGGAATGAGTGTTCTCTCACACTCTGCACATTGTCTGGCTGTGGGACTCATTCGTTCCCATCTCCTGCAGGAGGGAGCGTCTCCGACGATGTCTGAGCAAGGAACATATCCGTGAGTGTGGTAGAGTGTTGTTAGGAGCCATGTTCTTCAGTAGAACAGTATTATTTGGTTTTCACCTGTGACCTATCTTGCCTCAGGTTCTTGGCCCCCAGAGCAGTGTCAGACATGGATTCCATCTCATGGAGTGAGCCTCACATCCAGTCAGGTGGTGGTTAGGTGGTTAGCCTCACACAACTCTTGTGTCACCGGTGTGTCTTGTAGGCAGGTCACCATTGTGGACTGAAGCATTTATATAGACAAGCCATCGTTCACCTTTTATACCTCTGGGAGTGGACAGAACACCTTCCAGTACGTGAACACTGGTCAGCAGAGATAAAGGCTTGTGGTGGGTGTCAGGTTGACGTCTTTGTGTTCAGTGAATCATGTTGGTGTTCCTTCAGCGATAGGGACTTACCATAAGGTTGTGGAGAGCAACCGGTATCTTTGGTCATAGCCTGGGTTTTTTAGGGATTTCCATGGGGCCCTTTTGACCAACAACTGGACTAGATGTAACCTATTCCCAGCAATGGAGGTTGTTTGGTGACAAGAAACATCTAGTTAGAGCTTTCTCTCTACCTTTATTAAAGAAGGTTCCATCTACTGTGTTAGGTTTCCATGTGACCCCGAAACCTTGCTTTTGGCTGTCTTATTCCCTCCCTCTCCCTGTTTGATTTTCCTGTCTTAGCCTCCAACCCTGATCCATCCATAACTATCTAATCTATCCCCTCTTCCCAGGGAGATCCTCCCCCTATTTTTTGAGATGGTGTCTAACTATGTAGCTCTCTGGCTGTCCTATAACTTGCTATGTACACTAGACTGGCCCCATACTGGAGATCTGCCTGCCTGTGCCTCTGAGTGCTGGGATTAAAGGTGTGAGTCACCACTGCCTGGCATCCTGGTGATTCTATACAAAGTCGTTTGATTGTTTTTTATAAATATAGTCTTGTTTTGTTTTTAGGATTTATTTCATGTGTGAGTACACTGTCACTGTTTTCAGACACACCAGAAGAGGGCATCCGATCTCATTACAGATGGTCGTGAGCCACCATGTGGTTGCTGGGATTTGAACTCAGGACCTCTGGAAGAGCAGTCAGTGCTCTTAACCTCTAAGCCATCTCTCCAGCCTTTCTTTCTTTCTTTCTTTCTTTCTTTCTTTTTTCTTTCTTTCTTTCTTTAAAAGAAACTTTCAAAACTATCACATTGTTTTTGAGCCTCCTTGTAGCCTACCCCAGTCTCTCTCTCTCTCTCCCCCTCCTCTCTCTCATACACACACACACACACACACACACACACACATCACACACAGCAACAACAATAATAATGAAACTCACAAAAGGGTTTGGAGAGATGGTTCAGTGAAAGTGCTTGCAACAATCCCCAGGATTTCCTGTGTAAGTACCAATTATGCACGGTACCTCATCTGTATTCCCAGCACTCTTGAAAGGCAGAGATGGGAGACCCCCAAAAGCAAGAAGTCTAGCCAGAGCCGGGCGTGGAGGCTCACGCCTGTAATCCCAGCACTTGGGAGGCAGAGGTAGGTGGATTTCTGAGTTCGAGGCCAGCCTGGTCTACAGAGTGAGTTCCAGAACAGCCAGGACTACACAGAGAAACCCTGTCTCGAAAAACAAAAAACAAAACAAAACAAAACAAAACAAAAACAAAAACAAAAAAAAGAAGAAGAAGTCTAGCCAGACTAGCCAAACTGGAGAGCTTTGGGTTCAGCAAGAAATGGCTCAAAATATAAGGCAGAGATAAGGGGAGATACTCAATATCAGTGGTAGCTACACACATGTGCTGTATGGGTGGTGCATACAGAAATGTGGCTACATAAATGTGCATACAGAAATACACATATATGGGGCTGGAGAGATGGCTCAGTGGTTAAGAGCAGTGACTGCTCTTCCAGAGGTCCTGAGTTCAAATCCCAGCAACCACATGGTGGCTCACAACCATCCGTAACGAGATCTGATGCCCTCTTCTGATGTCTGAAGACAGCTACAGTGTACTTATACATATAATAATAAATAAATCTTTAAAAAAAAGAAATACACGTATGTATGTACATGACATACCCACACCTATACAAAGCCAAGCAATCTTTGAATTACTGTAAATATTGTCATTTAATAAATTTTATGGACAGGTGTGGTGCCGACTGTCTTTAATCCCAGCACTTAGGGGTCAGAGGCAGGGGATCTCTGTGAATTAGAGGCCAGCACTGTGAGTTCAAGGAGAGTCAAGGCTAAACAGAGAGACACTGTCTGAAAACAAACAAAAACCCCCACTTCTTTTCATACAATATATTTTGATCATGTTCCTTCTCCTCTGAAGTGGAAGCATCTAGTTTCTTTGGAAAGTCAATTATGTCAAATGATGTTTTGCTGGGGCACACAGGTGAAAGGATGTCTTGCTAAAGCAGACACGGGAAAGAATGTTTTCCTGAAGCAGAGACAGGTGAAAGGGTGTTTTGCTATAGCGGACACGTGAAAGGCTGCGTAATTAAGGAGTATACATATGACCCCACAAAGAGCACAGAGAATTGGTTTGGTTTGCTCTGCCTCACAATTCCTCACTAAGACCATGCATGTATTGGTTCGCCTTACATAGTGAGTGTTGTTGAGCTCAGCTTGTAACCCTGAAGTTGAGAGAAACTTGCCAAGGAACTGTTTGTGAGGTTCCTGTGGTGGCTTGCTTCCAAGGTCTCTCGCCTTGGGCTGGTTGGTGGGCGAGCCTGGCAGTTTCTTCTGGATTGAACCTCAGCTGCCAGTTCATGTGTGATGCCTGCTTGCCTAGAAGTCTGGTCTACAGCTGCTGCGTAGTATTTGCTATGGGACTGAACTGCTGCAGTCAGTGCTCTTAACCACTGAGCCATCTCTCCAGCCCATGTCTTCCTCTTCTTTTGGATAGAGTCTCACTTCATACCTCTGGCTGGCCTGGAACTTAGAGGTCTTCCTGCCTCTCTTCCTCTGCCTTCCAAGAGCTGAGATTAAGGATGTGTACCACCACACCCAGTTTTCTTTTTCTTTTTCTTTTCTTTTCCTTTCTTTTCTTTTTTTCTTTTCTTTTCCTTTCTTTCCTTTCTTTTCTTTTCCTTTTCTTTCCTTTTCTTTTCTTTTCTTTTCTTTTCTTTTCTTTTCTTTTCTCTTTTCTGATAGGATTTCTCTGTGTAGCTCTGGTTGTCCTGGAACTCACTCTGTAGACCAGACCAGACCAACTCAGAAATCTGCCTGCCTTTGCCTCCTGAATGCTGGGATTACAGATGTGCACCACGACTGAGTTTGCTTTTTTCCTTTTCTTTCCTTTCCTTTCCTCTTCTTTTTTCCTTTCTTTTCCTTTCTCCTTCCTTTCTCTTTCTTTTCCTTCCTTCCTTTCTTTCTCTCTTCCTTCTTTTCTTCTTTCTTTTTTTGATAGCATCACAAATAGCCCAGGCTGACCTCAAACTCTCCCTGTAGCTGAGAATGATCATGAACTCCTGACCCTCTTGCCTTCACCCACCCCCCCAAGAATGGAATTCTAGGTATGTAACCCTAAATCCAAATCTAAAGTTGATTTTTAAAAGTGTGCAGCCCAATTTGATAGCACTAGCACCCTACCCTCGGGGTGGTGCGTGGGGAGGAGGCACCATGATCAGGAATTTGGTCATTCTCTCTCCTTGGATGCATTTTAAGTTCAAGGCAAGCTTGTGTTGCCTGAGAACT
Source organism: Apodemus speciosus (assembly GCA_002335545.1). Taxonomy (NCBI): domain Eukaryota; kingdom Metazoa; phylum Chordata; class Mammalia; order Rodentia; family Muridae; genus Apodemus; species Apodemus speciosus. The sequence continues at coordinate 437,754 of BDUI01000098.1, read as the reverse complement.
TAATTCACAACAAACAAAACCAGCACTTAAGGTAGCTCAGTGAGATCATCCGCTTATGCTGGAGGTGCTGGGTCAGATCTCCAGTGCCCTTACAGACAAAGACAAAACAAAATAAAACCTATTTGGGGGTTTGAAATTACCTCAGTGGTAAAGCACACACTTAGCATATGTGAGGTCCTGGGTTTAGCCCTTAACAGTCCCCACCCTTCAGAAGATTAATGTTTTAACAGCTTTATTGAATATAACAAAGAATGCAGTGATGAATGCGAAACATTTGTGATCCCATGGAGGGAGGGGGGGTCCCATGGGGAGTGGATATTTGCAGTGTACAGGGGAGGAGAACTGAGACATCTCCATAAAGTCACTTGTTGTCAAGTCTGATAACCTGAGCCATCTTCAGAACCCACATTGTAGAAGGAGAGAAACAATTCCCATGTATATGTGTGTACAAAATAATTCTTAAATATTTTTCAATGTAATTTTTTTTGTTTGTTTTTTTCAAGACAGGGTTTCTCTGTGTGGTCCTGGCTGTCCTGGAACTCACTCTGTAGACCAGGCTGGCCTTGAACTCAGAAATCTGCCTGCCTCTGCCTCTGCCTCTGCCTCCCAAGTGCTGGGATTACAGGCATGCGCCACTACGCCCGGCTTCAAGGTAATTTTTAGTGCGTATGAATGTTCTGCCTTCTTGTATGTATGTTCTGTGCAGCCAGCTTCAGTATGTAGGTAAGTAGTGATGTGGATTTTTTTGTTTTGTTTTGTTTTGTTTTTTTTTTGGATTTGGTTTTTTCAAGACAGGGTTTCTCTGTATAGCCCTGGCTGTCCTGGAACTCACTCTGTAGACCAGGCTGACCTCGAACTCAGAAATCCGCCTGCCTCTGCCTCCCAAGTGCTGGGATTACAGGTGTGTGCCACCACCGCCCGGCTTGCGATGTGTTTATAAAAAGATAAAGATATATAAGATATGTTCTATGGGGTGTGTGGTGAGGTGTGGGGGGAAGGGCATGTCTCAGCGGGCCCATGCTGAGGCATCCCTTACCCCTACGGCACCAGCCACAGATGGTATAGTATAGAATAGTTTATTCAAGGCATGGATGGGGAGAGGAATTAAGAGCATAGTAGAGGCAGAGAAAGGCAGAGGGTAAGCTTAGAGAGTAGAGGCCTGCCATGACCACGTGGAGAGAGGTAGAAAGGGAATAAAGAGAGAGGGGGAGGAAGAAGCAAGAAAGAGAGGCAAGAGGGAAAGAGGAGAGGGCAAGAAACCCCTTTTATAGTGGGCAGGCCTATCTGGCTGTTGCTAGGTAACTGTGGAGTATACCTGGCTGTTGTCGGGTAACTGTGGGGTGGAGTTTAGACAGAATGCTAACATGTAGGCAGGTAGGTAGGTAGGCAGACAGACAGACAGACAGACAGACAGACAGCAAAACCTCTGATGAGGGAAGCTCCTTTAAGGCAACAGTTGGAGTTCTCCACTGAGACCTCTGGGTAGAGCGGAGTGTCCCCTCTGGTGAAGCTTCCAAGCAAAAGAACAAACAGTCACTGTACTGGCTGGTTTTGTGTGTCAACTTGACACAAGCTGGAGTCGTCACAGAGAAAGGAGCCTTCCTTGAGGAAATGCCTCCATGAGATCCAGCTGTAAGGCATTTTCTCAACTCAAATCAAGGAGGGGAGGGCCCAGCCCGTTGTGGGCGATGCCATCCTTGGGCTGGTAGTCCTGGGTTCTATAAGAAAACAAACTGAGCAAGCCAGGGGAAGCAAGCCAGTAAGCTGCTCTCCCCCACCCTCCATGGCCCTCTGCATCAGCTCCTGCCTCCAGGTTCCTGCCCTGTGTGAGTTTCTGTCCTCACTTCCTTTGGTGATGAACAGCAATGTGGAAGTGTAAGCTGAATAAACCCTTTCCTCCACAACCTGCTTCTTGGGGTACATGTTTTGTGTAGGAATACAAACCCTGACTAAGACAGTCACAGAGACACACATTAAATCCAGCCCTTAACATCCACAGAAGCTGGCTTCGCAGGACAGCCTCAGCAGGACAGATGCCTCTGCAGAGTTCCAGACTGAGCTGAGATTTCTTTCGCTCCAGGGCTGTTTCCCAGTTCCCTTTCCCACTGCAGGTGTTTTTAAATCATGGGATAAACAATGGTGACCTCTGAGAAGCATTCCCCTTCTGGCTGTTCTCAAGGGCAGTGTTTTTTTTTTGTTTTTTTGTTTTTTTGTTTTTTTTTTATTTTAACCAGGCCTGTTTTGCTGTTCTCTTCCCTCCCTGTCAGAGTTAAGAGGGCAGCCCATCCCCAGTCAAGGGACCTTAGAGGACACGTGAAGACAATCACACTCAGGTCTGAAAGTGGAAGGCAGGGCAACCCTACTGCCAGGCCGTGTTTTTTGTTTTTTTGAGATGGAGTTTGTTATGTGGTTGGGAGGTGTCCCCTTAAACACATTGTGTGAGCCAGGTTGGCCTCAATCTTGCCATCCTCCTGCCTCCTCAGGAATGCGGGGATTACAGGTGTGTGCCAACAAGCCCTGACCATATAATGCTGAAGATCAAATCAGGTCCTCTTGCATGCTAGATAAACACTCTGTGGGCTGAGCGACACCCCAGCCCGATTGTTTTCAGTTAGAGTCTCTCAAGGCAGCCCCTTACCCATGTTCATGTCATTTTTAAAATTTGGGGGGGGGGGTGGTAGGTGGTGTTCAGATGTAGTTTCCTGAAACTGAAATAAGATGAGACAGAAAGCAAGCATGGCATCACTCTCCTGTAATCCAAGGACATTGGTTCAAAAGTAAAGGCAGCCTGGTCTGTTTAGCAAGTTCCAGACCAAGGCTTTATAGTGAGACCAGATCTTATCGAAACAAACAGAAGGTGAGGAGGATGGGGCTGAGGAGGAAGTGGAGGAAGAGGGAGGAGGAGGAGGAGGAGGAGGAGGAGGAGGAGGAGGAGGAAAAAGAAGCTAAGGGTATATAGCACAGCCATAAAGTACTTGCCTGACTCATAATTTCATTTACTTTCATTTTCTTTTCTTCCTCTTCCCACCATTTTCTCTCTTTGGACAGGTTCCCATAAGCCAGACCTGCCTTGAATACCTGATTCCCCCTGCCTCCACTTCCCAAATGCTGGGTTATAGTTTGCACCATCACACGGACCTATAGCTTCCTGGACTGTGAGTGGGAGACCCACTCCAGACACCTAAGTGATTGTGTGGGTGTGTGAGACATTTGGCAGCAGCAGAAGTTTTCTGGACATGCAGAGTCCAAAACCGAATTCAAAGTCAACCATGAAATGAATCTGACGTGTTTCTGATGGCTCGTGTCCATGTTACACCACGTGCCTTGGTACAGTCTTGCTTCTGAACACATGGCACGCTAGTATCCACCTTGCATACCATCAGGTCACAGTAGCGTATCTTTAGAGTATATTATGTTAGAATGTTTGCTTTGTTGTCCTCCTGGCTGTCCTGGAATTTGCTATGTAGACCAGGCTAGCCTCAGACTCAGCGATCCACCTGCCTATTCTTAGGTGCTGAGATTAAAGGTGTTCACTGCCATGCCCACAGAATGTTTGCTTTTTTAAAGTGCTATTTGTGTTGTTCACTTAAGTTTTATTTAAAAAAAAAAAAAAGAAAAAGAAAAGAAAGAAAATCACTGAATGATAGATCAGGTATGAAGGTATCTATCTTTAATCCCAAAACTCAGGAGCAAAGGCAGTCAGTTTTTTGTAAATCCAAGACCAGCCTGGTCTATACAGCAAATTCTAGGCCAGTCAAAGCTACATGGTGAGATCCTGTCTCCAAAAGAAACAAATGACCATTGACTAAATTTTAGGTTAAGATTAGAAAAGAATTTCTAAAAATTTCTGGAATGATCCTAACCAGCCTATCATTTTTGTACTATGTATTATACAAAATGTCATCTCAATGTTGGCAATTATAAAATCAAAATATTATTCAGTCGTGAAAAACGGGAAGCTACTCTATGCCCCAAAGTATGAAATATTCAGCCAAAGGGACATGGTTCAGTTTGTCGAGTACTTGCCTAGCACAGGTCCCCAGGACCACAAAAACTGGGTGCAGCAACATGTGCCTGTAATCCCAGAACCAGGGATGTAGAGACAAGATCAGAATTTCACAGTCTTCCTTATCTACCTGACTAGTTCAAGGCCAGCCTGAGCTACAATAAATAGGATAATAAAAATAGAACATAGTCCAATGTTCCTTTCATATATGTCCTCCTGTTTGTTTTGAGATGGGATCTTTCTGTAGTCCCGGCTGGCCTCACACTCACAGAGAATCTTCCTGTCTCTGCCTCCAAAGTGCTGGGATTAAAAGTGTATGCCACCAGGCTCTGCCTCTCTTGTTTATTTTTTGGCAATTGCCTTAAGTCACTTTTTGTTGCTTTGAGAAACCACGGCGAGCAGGGGAACCTGAAGGGTTTGATTTGTCTTGAGTTTCAGCGACCTAGAGTCCATGATGGCAGAGTGAAGGGCAACTGAAAGTTCACATCTCAAATGCTGAGGAAGGGAGAGAACATTAGGGAGGGTGGGAGGCTTTTTGACACACCTCCCCCAACAAGGCTACATCTCCTAATCCTTTCCAGTTTCACCAGCTGAGGACCAACTCTTCAAACATGAGCCAATTGGGGCCTGTTCTCATTCGAACCACATGAGAATGCTTGGCTGGAGTCACCTGAAGTCACTTGGCTTAGTTGCTGATTGGACTTTAGGAAGGGACTGGATCTTAAAGGCTCTGACTTCATCCATAGATTAATCAACTATTGCAATTTTTAATTTATTTAAACCTTTTGTTTGTTTGKTTTTTTGTTTTTTTCAAGACAGGGTTTCTCTGTGTAGCCCTGGCTGTCCTGTAACTCACTCTGTAGACCAGGCTGGCCTCGAACTCAGAAATCCACCTGCCTCTGCCTCCCAAGTACTGGGACTAAAGGCATGTGCCACCACTGCCCAACTATCTGTGTTGTTCTTAAATCAGCAGTTCAGTTCACAGGTCAGCAGCGGCAGCTCCATCCATTTGCAAACACTTTATGAATATACCAGTGGTCCAATTGGATAGAATTGGGATAGTAAACAACACACAGTGGTGGCACTACCTAGCAGAGACAGCCAGACCTCAGCCTTGGCTTGAGTCAGCAGGAGGGACCAGCAGGAACACCAGTTCTCCACTGTGCCTCTCTCAGGGAAGAGAAGATCAGCGAAGACTTGAGACCCAAGCATTGCACAGCTAGCTGTACCAGCAAGCCAAGCTCTCTATTCAACACTCTGTCAAGTCCTATTTATACCCTCCAAACATCATGTGTCCTCTACGTGCTTTGCCTCAACACGTGTGTCTACTCATGGGACCAAGTCCTCAGAGTCCGGAAGAATGGAGCTCAACTACACAATATAAGGTGGATGGACCAGTGCATGCCTGTCTGTCGTTAGCAAAGAAACCTTCATCACGTGTCTTTTCACGTGTTTGCTTTAGCAGAACATCCTCTCTCCGGTGTCTGCTTCGGTGAAACATTCCTTCACGAGTCTGCCTTAGTCTTTTTACCTGTGTCCACTTCAGGAAAACACTCCTCCACACATTTGCCCCAGGAAAGCACCATCCAACACAACTGACTTTCCAAAGAACCCTTAAGTTTTCACTTCAGATAGTTTCAAGTTGACGAGGTTTTCTCTCGGGAAAGAGAAGAAAGTAAGACATGGACCCCCATCTGAGAAGGTAGATCTTCTAAGGACAGTATCCTGGGATGGTAGGCCCTGCCCGGACTGCTTGTGCTGGATCGTAGCCTTCTCTCCATCATGAAGTGAGATGTATTACTTCATCACATTTTCCCACCATGACATTCTGCCTCAAGATGGATACATACGCCCAGGAACAACAGTACCAATGGACCCAAACCTCAGCAGCCATCTGGAACTGGCCCAGAACTCGCTCTGTAGACCAGGCTGGCCTCAGATTTGCCTGCCTCTACCTCCTGAGTTTTGGCCACAGACCAAAGACTCTGTAATCACGCACATTAGTTCCTAACTCAAGGTATTGTGTCACAGGGGAAGGACTGTCACCCTAGGAAAGGCCTTCGTTAGCCTACCTCCTGGAGCTACACTACACACAGGCCTGGATTTATTTGCTAGGGTGATGGAGAGAAAGAAGGACCTGTGTTGTGCATAAGGTTCAGCCTTTGTTTTGTAACACCCAAGCTTTAGATTTCATGAGGTGATTGTGTGTGATAAAAAGTAGAGATAGAGGGTTGAGATGCAGCACAGCTAGTACAGTATGCGCTTGGCATGCACGAAGCCCTCCGCTGACTCCTGGCATGGAGTAAGACCAAGCACGGCAGGGCACAGGCTAATAATCCTAGCACTCACGTGGTAGAACCAGACTAGAGGCTCAAAATCAAAGCTCAATGTATGAAGTGTGTGTGTGTGTGTGTGTGTGTGTGTGTGTGTGTGTGTGTGTATGTGTCAAGTATATGGAGGTCAGAAGACAACTTTGGGGAGTAGGTTCTCTCCTTCTATAGTGAGTTTAGGGACTTGACGTCGGATCATCAGGCGCATGTGGAAAGCACTTTACTGCTAAGCCAGCCCTGAGTTTTTATTAAGTTCTCTGCCTTCACAAAATTTTATTAGATGTTATTAGAGATTAATATCTAATATTAATATAATAAATATAATTTATATTTCAATAAGAAGGAGTTTTATTGCTTGGCATGGTGGTGCATGTGTATAATTCCAACAGGTAGGAAGTAGAAGCAAAAGAAATCCGGCATTGGAGGCTAGCCTCTGCTACAGTAGGGGCTTCTGAGCTTGCCTGGGCTACATGAGACCCTGAAAAACAAAAAAAGCAAAGCAATAGAAGTTTTTTGTTGATTATACTCGTATACAAAAGTATGTACACATACAGTGTTT
>BDUI01000098.1:391556-412604 GCA_002335545.1 Apodemus speciosus | reverse complement strand
ATATAAGCAAAAGAAAAGAAAGAATTGTAGCTGATAGCCTTCGCTGAGGGGGGAGGGGACCATAAATTCTCGGCAAAATCTTGGAATGCCAATGTAAGGGCTGCGAAATGCCAGGAGTTGGGCACCAGGGGGCGCCAGTCGGGCACTAGCAACACGGGGTCCCGGGGGTCATGTGCGGTGTCTTCCCCGCGCCCCTCTTCACTGTCGCCTCCCTGTGTGAGCGTTGCTGTGCCCTTTCGGGTCCGCGGAGGAGAGGCGGGAACCGCGGCCGTCCGGACGGCGCGGTCGGTTCCTCGGAGACAGCTGTTCTCTCGGGTGGCCGTGGGGGGCAGCAACGGGGACGGCGACAGGTGCGGGAGCCCCTCCCCGGGGCAGAAGTGGGAAGGCGGACTCCGGGGTCTGTTCCCAGGCTGGAAACCGCCCCCGCCCCCCAGGCAAATCCCCCCGAGAGGCCGAGCCGGCGCCGGGTCTGCTGGAGGAAGCGGCCGGAGACAGTGCGATTTCACGCGGCCTCCGGGGCTCGGGTTCCCGAGCCGGGTACATGAGTTACGGAGCTTTGCGTCCCGGGGAAACTGAGGTGGCATGAATGCTAGGGCTCAAAAAACAACCTCCCACTCGAAAAAGTAGAAATACTCACACTCTGAAAGGGGGGGAAAAATCCCTCAAGTGATCCAACCGGCTAGGGGAGTTGAGTGATTTGGTTAATGGGCGAGGCCAGCTTTCTGGGGGCTGGGCTTCGGAGCGCTCTCCCTACCCGCATTCGCTACCTTTCCCCGGCCTGGGGACATTTGGAATCTTGATCGCCTCTTAACCATCTCCGGGGGAAATTGCTGGAGTGAGACCCCTCCTTGACCCTCCTGGCCAAGCTGCGGGCTGGCGGGGCACGCTTGGGCGGGTGTCCCGGGCTACAACCATCAGGACTCCAGCCTCGCACGGGAGGGGGCGCGGCCGTGACTCACCCCCTTCCCCCTTCACTCCCTCCCTCCTTCCCAGACAGACACCCTCCCCTGCCGTCCCGCTCCGGACTCCGACTACGGCTCCGGTTGCAGCTTGCAACCTCCGCTGCCGCCGCGGCCACCTATTCGCTGGCTGTTCAGGTGTCCGTCGCTTCGATGTCCTCCTAATCTTGGGGCCCCCGGGCCAGACTCGGCTGGGCTCCCTTCATCCTCCGCTGGAATCATGAGGGCGATTGAGACTCTGCAGGTGCTGGGTTTCCTTCTCAGCCTGGCCCGGGGTTCCGAGATGGGCAACTCTCAGGCAGGTAAGCCGCACCGGAGCCCCAGCAGCCTGGAAGCTGGGGACGCGACCTGAGCGCTCGCAGACCCTGGGCAAGGAGTTCGGGTTCTGACGCTTTGAGCTGGGGAGTGCGATACCGGGTCTGCTCGGACCACCAAGGAGGGGACCGTGTGTCTAGGTTCTTGGAGTGGGCTGGGCAGGGACTGCATTCCTGGATGCCTACCCTTCTTCCCGGGGCGTCGCTGACCCTCTAATTGGTCTTATTCTGATCTGGTTGGTGCGGAACGTAGTTCACCCTTGAGAGCCTTGGGAGGAGGGCGGGCAGGGACCCTTCTTTAAACGTACGGAGCCTTACCTTGAAGGGTCTCAGTTTGCTCTCAAGTTCCCTGGCCTTCCCACCTCTTCCCAGTTTCAACAACCCCCAGTTTCGTTGTTTTGCCGACAGGGCGGGGCTATGCAAGGGTTGGAAGTTGTTGTTTTCTAATGTTGGAAAAACAAGAATGGCACCTCCTCTTCCGTGAGTGGGGCTGTCCTGAGAAGGCTGAGATTAACCTGAGGGCCAAGTCCAGGTGACATCAGTGAGAGGTCTGGCAGAGGATGGCTTGGCTGCCTGCTATCCCATAAGATAAGCCGGTCCCCAACTTAACCAACTTCTCTTTATCAAGACCCAGGCCAATTCAATCAACATGTTGGGCATCTATTACATACTATACTATTTCCAGGGTATATACCCTAAGCTGGAGCTATGGGGGAAAGGACAGTCAGACCTATTTCTCTCTGCAAACTGAGGCCACCTCTCCCACTTTATGAACTTCTACTCTGTGAACTGGCTCCTAGACCCAACTTCTGCCCTTCCCCCATTCGGTGCCATCTGAGCCCGTTACTATGGGTGTCTGGGACTATGGACACCTAAAGAGAGCTGGAATTTGTATCGTTAGAGTCCTGTTGATCTTGCCCCCTCCCCCGATCCCCAGATCTCAGCTTGGGGTTGGCACTGTCAGCGCCCCTTCCCCAGAGTGGGAGTGGGAGAAACCACCTGTGCTTCCCCCACAGTTGCTGGGCCTAAATTTAGCCCCTGGGATCTTGGGATGTGAACACTCCCAGCTGGTGGAGGGGGTGGTCTGGAGACGAGTGGGAGGGGTGAAGGGGAGTGACTGGATCATGGTCCCATCTGACGGTGCCCCCACCAACTAGGAACTCAAGAGTCCAGGATTCCCACCACCCTCCTCAAGAGGCAGGGAGCAGGCATGCTTGGTTCTCTACCCTTTATCTTCATCCCCAGCCTCTGGGCATCCGGCCCTGTCTCAAGCCTTGTATAGCCCCTTTGTCCCCTTGTGTGTGTGGCTGGGGCAATAGAGGGGAGGCTTCTGAGGGCTGGAGGTTCTTGGTCTGCACAGTCAATGCTCTCTACAGAGAAAGGCTCTGACTTTGAGCCTTTGCTCTTCTGTGAGCGGTCCACCCCACCCCCACCCCCAGTTCTCACTGCTTCCTTGCTGTGCTCCCCAAGTTGCCTGGTTCCTCCTAGGTAGTTGTTTATACTCCCGTCCTGCCCAGGCCCTTTGCCCCTGTTTGTGAAATATGGACTTTACCCTCAGGGTGGCAGGTAACTGAGACAGACCGGTAGAGCCTTGCAAAGCACAAGACACAAAGTGTGCAAGGCATTGTGGGCAGGCGGGATGGACTGGCCACTTGTAACACTTCCCAATACCGGTCCCAGGGGCAAACAATATGTATTTTTGCACCAGGATAACCGTGTACATGCATGTGTGACAGTATGCACGCACAGGTACACATCACCTCCCTATGCAGATATCTTAGCTCCTCCCCTATCTGTGGGAAGGGTTGGCACCTTAACTTGGAAGAGGGGTGTCCTGCCAGGAAGGGGACAAGGGTGGGGCTGTTCCAGAAATGACTAACCTTTCCAGTCTTTTATTTCATCCTAAGGACCCTGGAGTTCCCAGGTTCCTCTGGGAGCTTCTAGCTTGTTTATGCCTCCTTGTTGGAACTGGCCCACTCCTTCCATCAGGGAGAGAGAGAGGATAGGGAAGAGAATCTAGAAGAAAGGGTCAGACCAGACACTATCTAACAGGAGGAGCTGGGGCCTCTGGCTCTCTCTCCCTCTGTTGCCTCCTGACCCGCCTCAGGGAAGGGTGGCTAGAACAGGTGGCTGGTGGTGTACCCCTTACCCCCACCCTACCCATGCGCTCTTACTACGCCAGAGGAAAGATACTTAGAGCTCCTGGGAGGAAAGTGAAAGCCCCCAAACTGAAATAGACTGGCCTCTCTCCTGGGCTTCCCCTGGAGTGTCTACTGGGGGAACACTCTTTAGTTAGCAGTCTCTTCAAAGAATCCTTCCGACAGTGAAATTGGGAAGAAGGTTTGGGAGTGGAGGCTCTGTTCTGTTTCTCTCCGGGCTTCTCTGTTTGGTGAATAGCACTTCAGGGCTGCACAGGGATGCCAGGGGGAGCTGGAACATGCTGGCTTAAGGGAAGGGAGTGAGAAGGGAAACCAGAGTTTAGGCAGGGGGAGGCCGCCAGTTCCTTATCATCCAGCTTTAAAGACAAAGCTCCCATTGACCCCCCCCCACCCCACCACACTACCAGGGTTTCTCCCTCCAGTGAGGTCACTTTTCTGAGCCCAAAGCTCCAGGGTAAGGGGGGGTGCTACTAAGGATGGGGTGTCTGAGGCAGGGTGGGGCAGCCCCCTCCTCCTGGATAGAATTGCTTCATTGTGGGCTGAGCTGTGGCCCCAGGCACTGCCCCCACCCTCTGCCCCCATCCCACCCTCTATAGACACAATAGGGGCTGTGTGCTAGCCCCAAAGAGATGTTTATTCCAGGGCCTAGAGAGAGGCAGGATGGGGGCAGAGAAGTAAGTGCCTTAGTGGAGGAAGAGAGGGTAAATGCTCCCTGCCTAAAGAGTGTCCTTTCCAGGGAGAGAAAAAGTCCAGCCTTTCTTCCTTCCGTATTAACCCCTCAGTGCCACATCAGTGCCTGAAAGAGGCACAGTGGGGACTCCCGTGAGGAAAAGTACACTTTTCACCTTTCCAAATTGTGAGAAGCAAGGGGGCCCTTGGAGGCCTGGTGGGCAGGGGTAGTAACTGGAGCAGGGCAAAATGAGAGGCTTTCCTGGAGGGGACATACAGCTGACCTCTCTGTCTCACCTCCACCTTTACAGTGTGCCCTGGGACTCTGAATGGGCTAAGTGTCACCGGCGATGCCGACAACCAGTACCAGACACTGTACAAACTGTATGAGAAGTGTGAGGTGGTCATGGGTAACCTGGAGATTGTGCTCACAGGACACAACGCTGACCTTTCCTTTCTGCAAGTGAGTATCCCCACTTGGTCCCTCCTATGCTTCCTATAGAAAAGGCTTTCCCTTTCTGCCATTCCTAAGACTTAGTAGCTCTGTTTGGTTGGTTGGTTGGTTTTGGTTTTTTGAGACAGGGTTTCTCTGTGTAGCCCCTGGATGTCCAGGAACTCACTCTGTAGACCAGGTTGGCCTCAAACTCAGAAATCCACTGCCTTTGCTTCCCAAGTGCTGGGATTACAGGCGTGTGCCACCATGCCCGGCTGACTTAGTAGTTCTTAAGGCTCAAACCTAGGGAGAYGGTGACTGTCATGGTGGTGGTGGTGGGGTGTCCTGGTCCTATAACCAGGGGTGTGTAAAAGCTGGCTGCCAGAAAGGGACAGAGCAGGTGGTGTTCGGTCCCTTAGTAAGCTACCTGAGGACCCAGAGTCACCTGGAGAGGTGAGGAAGGGACTCCTCAGCCTTCCTCCTATTGTGACTCCGAGAAGAGATAGGGAGGGAATGTAGATCCATCCTCATTTCCGTGGGTTGTCTTTGCTCACCAGAGTGGCACAGTATTGTGACAGCATACTCCCTACAAATCAGGGAAGGGATTCAGAGCTGGTGCTATAGCTCAGTGGTGAGGTGCGTGCAGAACATACATGAAATCCTAGAATCAGTGTGCAGTATGGGGGCCGGAGGGGAAACAAAAGGAAATTCAGGGAGGCTGGACACAGGACTGGAGTCAGGGGGCAACGATGGCACACCGGTAGAGAGCATTTACCAAACACTAAGGTCCTCATGTGGTGGTGCAACGCCTTTGATCCCAGCACTCGGGAGGCAGAAGCAGGCAGATCTCTTGAGTCTGTGGCTAGCTAGCCTGGTTTACAAACAGTGAGAAACCTGGTATCAAAAACAAACAAACAAACAAACAAACAAGTTGAAGAGGCCCCAGACCTTTCGTCCTTTTCACTGCTGCGTTCTGTTCCATCACAGTGGATCCGAGAAGTGACAGGCTATGTCCTCGTGGCCATGAATGAATTCTCTGTACTACCCTTGCCCAACCTCCGAGTGGTCCGGGGAACCCAGGTCTACGACGGGAAGTTCGCCATCTTTGTCATGTTGAACTACAATACCAACTCCAGCCATGCTCTGCGCCAGCTCCGGTTCACTCAGCTTACTGGTGAGTTTCTGACGATCCCTTCTGGTCTTGCCCCTGAGCCTTCCTGCCAACAGGCACCTCCTTGATGATGACCCAAGACCGCTCACTCAAAATTCTTCTTCCTGGGTGCCCACTACCTTAGTGGTCTTAAAGTCCACTACTCTTTAAGCAGTAGAGGGTTCCAGGAGGGAGCTGGGGACACCTGCTCCAGGAAGGAGGGACCTCATCTGATGGCAGGGTTGGACTGGGAATTGGATCTATTGATAACCCTCCTTCCCTGGAATCTTACCATTGCCCCAACCAGCTGGAGAGTGTAGGGATTAAACACAGCCTGGGCACTCTCTGCTCTCCCTGTCCCAGTTGCTTAGAAAACACTCAGGTAGGCCTACGGGATTGAATCAGGACGTCCTGCCCCTCCCCCACCGGCTAAACCGGATCTACACAGGTGTCTGAAGAGGCGGGAGTTTCTTTGGCTCGACTCCTCCTCTTTGAGGGCCAGCATTTCTCGAAGCCTGAATCTGATTGGACCATCTGCGGCCAAGTGTTATTTTGGATTGGTAGGAAGGTGTGGAAGAGGAATTGTGCCTTAGTCTTCAGCCTTTCGCTTCTCTTCCCACCACAGAGATTCTGTCAGGGGGCGTTTACATTGAGAAGAATGACAAACTTTGCCACATGGATACAATTGACTGGAAGGACATCGTGAGAGTTCGAGGCGCTGAGATAGTGGTGAAGAACAATGGGGGGAACTGTAAGTGGATGCGATCCAGGCAGCTCACCTTGCCCCAGCAAAGGGGAACCACTCCTTTCCCATCCCTACTGCATTCCCTCATCAGAACCCACCTTCCCCAAACAGTCACCTCAGACCATTGACCCAAGAGCCTGTCAGCCAGGAGGGACCGGGCCAGTCTCCTGGAACCCAAACCAGTGTATCAGGAAAAGAGGCAAACGTTGTCTTGTGTGCTAAGGAGAAAGGCCAGATCTTTGGACTAGTTCCCTGCTGCTGTTGCCAATATAATATCTCCCAGCAGCCCTGAGCTAGTCTACTGCTCCTGTCCACTCAGGCACAGAATCTGCTTGTCTAGAAGGAACCAAGTTCCTGGGATGGCACTGGGCTGAGATTGGCATCTGCCCCAGTCCCGCCCCTTCAGCTGCCCAGTGGGTAGTGTGGAGGAGGAGCTCCACCCCTTGTTGACAGGTTCACTTGAGCCCAGCCCTGCTCTCCAAGGGCAGGGAGGGACACAGCCCAGGGCTCTTGCTTCCTGGGATTGAGGTTCCTGTGTGCTGACATCATACCCTGTTGATTCAAGCAAGCCTTTCACAGCTCTGATGGTCCTGTGTGTCCTCTCGCTTCCCAACCAGGTCCACCCTGTCATGAGGTCTGCAAGGGGCGATGCTGGGGGCCCGGACCAGAAGACTGCCAGATATGTGGGTTTGAATTTTCTTCTAAAAAATTAAAGCCCATACCTTCCCATACCCATTACCCATGCAATCCTGCCTGTGTCTGTCCGAACACTCAGAATGAGCGATGGCCTCTGAATTTATCCCTGAACATCACGTGTTCTCTCCTAGTGACCAAGACCATCTGTGCCCCTCAGTGTAACGGTCGCTGCTTTGGGCCCAATCCCAACCAGTGCTGCCACGATGAATGTGCGGGAGGTTGCTCTGGACCTCAGGACACAGATTGCTTTGTATGTAATGGTACCAACAGCCTGTGCTCTGATGTGGGGTTACAGGCTTTGGGGAGGAGACGGAGTCTATAGAAAATATGAATCTAGGAGTCTTTTACATCCCCAGGCCTGCCGACGCTTCAATGACAGCGGGGCCTGTGTGCCCCGGTGTCCAGAGCCTCTTGTGTACAACAAGCTAACATTCCAGCTTGAGCCCAACCCCCATACCAAGTATCAGTACGGAGGAGTCTGTGTTGCCAGTTGTCCCCGTAAGTGTCAGAGGGGGGTGGGGGGGGGGAAGGACAATTGTAGAGTCAACACAAAAAAAGTTTGGGATGCTAAAGGGATTAAGTTAGGTGTTCACAAAAAAAAAAAAAAAAACCCACAAAAAAGTTAGGTGTTCACTGGGGGAACCTAGATGGATCATGTGACCTCACCTAGTAAGTGACTTCTCTGTCAGTGCACTGCCCCCCTGCCACCAGACCTCTGGGAGGGGTCACTTGGAACAACAAACAGCTAAGAGGCCTGGTTGACAGTGCTTGCCTAGTAGTGTGTGTGAAGCCCTGGGCTTGATAATTCCAATACCACAGACACTGGGCGCAATAGTGTACTGTGATACCAGCACTCTGAGGTAGAGACAGGAGGATCAGAGACCCAAGGTCATCCTCAGCTACATGAAGAGTTTGATGCCAGGGCTAGAAACACGGCTCAGATGTTGAGACCAATTGCTGCCCTTCCAAAGGACTCAGTTCTTAGCATCCATATCAGGCAGCCTATAATAGCCTATAATACTAGTTCTTGGGTATCTCATACCTATTCTGGACTCCTTGAATACCAGACACAAATGTGGTATACACACACACACACACACACACACACACACACACACACACGCATAAAATAGGAGTAAATCTTTTTTTATGAAAACCATTTTCTAAAATTTTTTTTATTTTTATTTTGCATTGGTGTTTTATCTGCATGTATTATGTCTTTGTGAGGTTGTTACATCTTGTGATAGGTCTGAGCTGCCATTTGGGTGCTGGGATTTGGACCTGGGTCTTCTGGAAGACCAGTCAGTGCCCTTAACTGCTGAGCCATCACCGCAGCCTCTTAAATCTTCTTCTTCTTTTTCTTTTTTTTAAAGGGGAGGGGTGCTTGAGGCCATCGTAAGAAAAAGAGACTTTAATTTGTAGGACATACCTGAGGAACCCTAGGTTATAGGTGGGGCAAATCCCAGGACACAGAGGAAAGGGCAGGGGTACGGGGGGGGGGGGTCTCAGTGGTTGTCTCTTACTCATTTCTAATGGTGTTCTCCTCTTTCCTAGATAACTTTGTGGTGGATCAGACATTTTGTGTCAGAGCTTGTCCTCCCGACAAGATGGAAGTAGATAAGAATGGACTCAAGATGTGTGAGCCTTGTGGAGGGCTGTGCCCAAAAGGTAAAAGAAGTGGGAGGTGAAGAAGCAGGAAGTGGGAGAGCTTGCAGCCAGCTTCTTCTAGGAGGTGACTTCGAACCCAGCACTGAGCCTGTTCTGTGTTTGCAGCCTGTGAGGGGACGGGCTCTGGGAGCCGCTACCAGACGGTGGACTCGAGCAACATCGATGGCTTCGTGAACTGTACCAAGATCCTGGGCAACCTGGACTTCCTCATTACTGGCCTTAACGGGTTAGAAATTCTGCTTTTTCACCCTAAATCCACAGCCCTATCTGCCACATGGTTCATTTCAATGGCTTAAATGTCTACATGCAGCTGACTAGAAATGTTCATCACGGCCAAGTGCATGCCTTTAGTCCCAGTACTCAGGAGGCAGAGGCAGGTGGATCTCTGTGAGTTTGAAGCCAGACTGGTCTATAGTGGGAGTTCCAGGACAGCCAAGGATGCACAGAAAATCCCCCGTCTTGAGAAACAAAAACCAACCAGACAAAAAAAATCCAATATAAATTTGTAAGTCAGGAAGTCTCCTGGGGTTTAAAGGGCCCGAGAGAGTGCCTAACTCCACCTTCTACCTGGGGCTTGCACCCTCAAGTAGCTCAGTCTTGCCCTGAGAAGTGATGAGGTTCAGGGACAGTGTTTGTTACCTAAAGTTTTTTAGAAGTTCTTCCTTAAATTTAAATAAAAGGAGGCTGGAGAGACAGGTCAGTGGTTAAAACCATGTACCACTCTTCCACAGGCTTAATTACAGCTGTCTGTAACTGCTACAATGTATCCAGCCTTAGTGGGCTCCTGCACAAACCCACGACTGAAAATAATAAAAAACATTGTGTTTTCCACATTTTTAATGTATTTTTTTATTTTATGTACCTGAGTTTTTTACCTACATGCACGTGTCTGTGCACCACGTGTTTACCTGGTACCCACAGGAATCTGAAGAGGCTGTTGAATCCTCTGGAACTAAAGTTACAGATGGCTGAGTCAAACCCTAGCCAGTGTTCTTAACTGATGAGACATCTTTCTAGACCCTCTTTTAATTTTTGCTAGTTTTGTTTGTGTATGTAGACATGTATGTATGTGTATATGTAGACCTGTGTGTGTGTATCTGTGTACATGCATGTATGGGACATGCATGTATGGGACGCATGTACCACAGCACGTATGGGACTCAGAAGTCAGTTTTTGAAAATCTGTTTTCTCCTTCTCCCCTGTAGAGCCTGGGATTAGCCCGATCCTAAGGCTCTGCTGAATCAACTCTCTCTGCTGAACCATCTTGGTGGCCACCTCTTTTAATTTTTTATGTAGCTATAACTTTAAAGTGGCATTTCAATTATAAAAATGATGTATTTTCTATACATACTTTACGTAGATTCCCCTAATAGCATAATATACATGCTTTTATTTAATTTTCTTTCTTTCTTTCTTTCTTTTCTTTTTTTTTTTTCTTTTTTTTTTTTTGGTTCTTCATAACAGGGTTTCTCTGTGTAGCCCTGGCTGTCTTGGAGCTTGCTCTGTAGACCAAGCTGGCCTCAAACGCAGAGAACCACCTGTCTCTGTCTTCCAAGTGCTGGGGTTACAACCAAGCACTGCTATGCCCAGATACATAGTTTTGTTTGTTTGTTTTAATCATTTTTCTCTTTTCCTCTTTATACACACACCCCTTATTTCAGTTTTCGTTTTTTTGTTTTCTTTAATTAAATAATATCTGCCGGGTGTGGTGGCGCACGTCTTTAATCCCAGCACTTGGGAGGCAGAGGCAGGCGGATTTCTGAGTTTGAGGCCAGCCTGGTCTACAGAGTGAGTTCCAGGACAGCCAGGGCTANGCAGGCGGATTTCTGAGTTTGAGGCCAGCCTGGTCTACAGAGTGAGTTCCAGGACAGCCAGGGCTATACAGAAAAACCCTGTCTTGAAAAAACAAAACACAACAACAGCAACAACAAAAATCTTCGCATACTCTAGCCCAGGCTGGCCTTGAACTTACCACCCTTATTTATCCTCTCAAGAATTAGTGTTGGGACTATAGGCATGTGCAATTATCACCTCTGCCCTGGTGTGTTTGTTTTATGTATATAGATGGTTTGTCCACGTACGTGTCTGTGCATCATGTGCATGCCTGGTGCCTGAGACCAGAAAAGGGTGTCCTGTTGGAGTCTTTGCAGCTGGAGTCACAGACAGTTGTCAGCCACCATAGGGGGGCTGTCAGGCGTGCATGGCCAGTGACATTTCTGGCTGTGTCAGCCCTCGAGTATTCCTTTTCTTCTTGGCATAAGATGATCCAGGCCTCAGTATATTTATGTCCCCACCCCCGCCACCAGCATTTCTCCAAGGAGTTCTGTTTTCTTTAGATGAAGACTGACTGAGGCTGTGTTAGAGAGTAATGCTGGTTTAGCATACGCGAGGCTCTGGGCTTGATCCCTAGCACTGGGGAAAACATTGACATCTAGAAACCGTGTTTTGAGGTGCGGTGTGTTATTACTACTGAGTCATATCTCTCTCCTTTGTTGACAAGTTTTTACTGTTCCCTTAGTGACCCCTGGCACAAGATCCCTGCACTGGACCCGGAAAAGCTCAATGTTTTCAGGACAGTCCGAGAGATTACAGGTGAGGAAGAGGTCAGGCTTCTCCTGCTGGAAGGAGCATGTGGCACATACGGGCACACCTTACCGTTTAAGGACTTAAGAAAAGTCACTGCTTGTGGGCCTTGAAAGATAGCTCCGTGGTTAAGAGTACTGTTTGCTCTTCCAGAGATCCTGAGTTCGATTCCCAGCAATCACATGGTGGGTCACAACCATGTGTAATGTGATCTGATGTCCTCTTCTGGCATGCAGGCATACATGCAAGTAGAGCACTCATGTATAAAATAAACAAAATCTTCAATATAAATGGAAAGAAAAATGAAAAGTCTTATTCCAGAGGCAGGGAAGCAGGTTACTGAGAACCTGATGCAGGGAGAAAGACTCTGTTTTTACACCTCTCTCCGACCCTCAGGCTACCTAAACATCCAGTCCTGGCCCCCTCACATGCACAACTTCAGTGTTTTTTCCAACCTGACAACCATCGGGGGCAGAAGCCTCTACAAGTGAGTACTCTGTGTGAAGGTGGTAGCATCCCTAGACAGTGAGGTGGGCATCTTCGTTGCTTTTTTGTTTTGTTTTTTGAGACAAGGTTTCTCTGTGTAGCCCTGGCTGTTCTGGAACTCCCTCTGTAGACCAGGCTGGCCTCAAACTCAGAAATCCGCCTGCCTCTGCCTCCCAAGTGCTGGGATTACAGGCGTGCCCCACCACCGCACGGCAGAGGTGGGCATCTTGTTATGATATACGGGGTATTTCTCAACCAACAGGCCCTAACAGCCTGCTAGCATAGTGGGGGAAAGGCAAAATGTCAGGGTCATCCTAGATGTGGTTAATTCCAACACCAACAGGAGGATCACCAGTTTGGGCCAGATAGAGTTCCAGACCTGCCTCAGCCATACACCTGTTTCAAAAAACAAACCTACCAGAAAAGACGATTCCCTCTCCACGGGTCTAACTTAACCAGGAGCAAATTTGTTGAGTGAAAGTAAACCCCCCCCCCAATATGTTTAATTTCCCCTTTGTGGTTTGTCTTCTAATTCCGACTCCTTATTCCAGCCGGGGTTTTTCCTTGTTGATCATGAAGAACTTGAACGTCACATCTCTGGGCTTCCGGTCCCTGAAGGAAATTAGCGCTGGGCGTGTCTACATAAGTGCCAATCAGCAGCTCTGTTACCACCACTCTCTGAACTGGACCAGACTGCTTCGGGGGCCTTCGGAAGAGAGACTTGACATCAAGTACAACCGGCCTCTGGGAGAGTGCGGTGAGAGGAAGGGTCTCCTGGGAGTGAGAACAGGGGTGGGGGCGGTGAGAGGATTCGGAAAGTAGAATAGGTTTGAGGAGGGGCTGTGAGGGTGGAGGCAATGAGGAAGAAGCCTTCAGAGGGCTTCCTGGGTGTCCTCAGAGCCTTCCTAATGTGTCTGTTCTTTTCCAGAGGCAGAGGGCAAAGTGTGTGATCCGCTGTGCTCCTCTGGGGGATGCTGGGGCCCAGGCCCTGGTCAGTGCTTGTCTTGTCGAAACTACAGCCGGGAAGGTGTCTGTGTGACTCACTGCAACTTTCTGCAAGGGTACAGCGGGGAGAAGGCCAAGAGGGTGGGTGGGAGTAAGGCCCAAGGATGGATGGAGTAGTTCAGGTTATTTATTTAATGTACACGGGTACACCGTAGTTGTCTTTGGGCACACCAGAGGAGGGCATCGGATCCCATTACAGATGGTTGTGAGCTACCATGTGGATGTTGGGATTTGAACTCAGGACCTCTGGAAAAGCAGTCAGTGCTCTTAACCACTGAGCCATCTTTCCAGCTCTATAGGCTGAGTTTCTTTCTTCCTTTCCATCCCCCTCCTTCTCCCTCTCCTCCTCCCTCTTCCTCTCACTCTTCATCTCCCTCCTACCCCTCCTGCCAGCCTACTCACTCTGTAATCCTTTTGCCTTAACCTTTTAAATGCTGGGATTATAGCTATGAGCCACCATGTCTGGCTTGCTTATGTCTTTTGTGTGTGCATGTGCGTTTGAGAGAACAACAGACAGAGAGACAGAGACAGATGGGCAGGCAGGCAGGCAGACAGGCAGGCAGGATCTCATGGTCCTGACCTAGAACTTGCTATGTATACCAGACAGGATTCAAAGAGCTCTTCCTGCTTCTGCCTCCTGAGTGCTGAGTTGAAAGGTGTGTACTAATACACCTGACCCTCTCTTGCTTTCTTGTTTGCTGCCCTGCCTGCTTGCTTTTGCTTTTAGACAGCCCCTTACTCTGTAACCCAGGCAGGTCTTGAACTTGTTCTTCCTTAGTCTCTAAAGTGCTAGGATTACATATGTAAGCCGCCCCACCTGACTTTGTAGGCAGCTTTCTGTCATGTCTTGGCGGGCGTGAAGTAGAAGGTCTTCATTGCAGGTTAAGGGGATGAAGGGCAGAAGTGATCCCTCCCTGTGTCCCCCACTACAGGGAACCCCGTGAGTTTGTTCATGAGGCTCAATGTTTCTCCTGCCATCCAGAATGCCTACCCATGGAGGGCACCAGCACGTGCAATGGCTCGGTATAGTAGCAGCCTTGGGATCTGTAAGGGAGATGGGGAAATGACCAAATTTCCATGTCAGTCCAGGGAAGTCAGATAGTTTGTACATGGAGGATGCTGAGGGGACAGGCCGACCCTGGCTGGGAGGACTGGAATTAATCCTGGCACCTCATTCTCAATTCCCTTCCTCCTTCTACTCAGGGCTCTGATGCTTGTGCTCGATGCGCCCATTTTCGTGATGGGCCCCACTGTGTGAACAGCTGCCCGCATGGAATCCTAGGCGCCAAAGGTCCAATCTACAAATATCCAGATGCTCAGAACGAGTGCCGGCCCTGCCACGAGAACTGCACCCAAGGGTCAGTGATGGGATGAAAAAGAGGAGGGCGAGGGAGAGGTTGGAAACCCAGACCTAGGGTGTGGCGCAGCAAGAAGACAGGCGGACTGCTTAAGACTCACTTCTAGCTATCAAGGACATGAGGACAGGAAACTCAGCACGGGAGTACGCCATACTTAGGACAAGCTGGAATAGCATTAGCTCTGGAGTTTCCTTCAGGAGAAGCTCACTAGTGAGCCAGACACGGAGGATGAAACTATCAGGAAGGATGGGGTGGAGTCTTCTCTGTTTGGGGCCTAGGATTGGGGCTTCAGAATGAAATGCCATGGGAGGTTCGTTCTAAAACAAGCTTTTATATATAGAGGCTCTTAGACTTGAGTCTCTATTGTCTTTAAAACTTTTTTCTTCTAATGACTTTCTTTATTATGAATGTGGGAACTGTGTGTGCATGGGAGCTGTGGCGTGTATGTGGAGATCAAATGACAGCTTGAGGACGTTAATTCTCTCCTTCCCTTGCATGGTTCCCAGGGATAAAACTCAGGCCCTCAGGTGTGGCAGCGAGTGTATTCACCTGCTAAGCCATCTTGTTGGCTACTTACTGTCTAAGAAGGTGATTTTCTTTTCTAGGTGTAAGGGACCAGAACTACAAGACTGTTTAGGTCAAACAGAGGTATTAATGAGGTAAGATCGGCTTGGAGATTGTGGGATTCAGGAATGTTTGGGAGAAAGGTCAGGGGAAGAGACACGCTATTTATTCTGCCCTTTAAATTTTTGTATGTATGTGGTTTTGTGGGACCATGAAAGTCAGGCTGTGTCCTGATTGAGCGAGGCTTACTCCAGAAATTTAGTAGAATATTCTACAAGGGACGAAACCATGAGCCATGCCTGTATTTATGTCATCACACCAGTTGCTTGCCTGGTTCCTCTGGAGGCCGGAGGAGGGTGTGAGATATCTTGGAACTGCAGTTATGAATCTATGAGCCATTATGTAGGTGTTGGGAATCGAACACAAGTCCTTCACAAGAACAGCTAGTGCTCTTTTTTTGTTTCTTGTTTTGTTTTGTTTTGTTTGTTTGTTTTTCGAGACAGGGTTTCTCTGTGTAGCCCTGGCTGTTCTGGAACTCACTCTGTAGACCAGGCTGGCCTCGAACTCAGAAATCCACCTGCTTCTGCCTCCCAAGTGCTGGGATTAAAGGCATGCGTTACCACTGCCAGGCCAGCCAGTGCTCTTAAATGCTAGCCTCTCTCCAGTGGCCTGCTCTGCCCTTTGAAATTTTATTTTTTAACCCGCTGATGGTAGTACACACATTTGAACCCAGTACTCGGGAGGCAGAGGCAGGAAGATCTCCAAGTTCGAGGAACAACCAGGACTACAAAGTGAAACCCCTTTCTTGAAATAACAGTCACAAAAAATATTTTTTATATTTTTGTTTATTTTGTTTTTGTAACAGGGTGTCACTATATAGCCCTGCCTGGTATGAAACTTGCCATGTGAACTCCAGGGTGTCTGATAACTCACAGACATCCTCCTGCCTCTGTCTCCCAAATACCATACCAGGATTAAAGGCATGTAGCACTACACCTACCTTTAAAAAGTTATTTATTTTAGATGAATGTTTGTATGTGCACCACTTGTGTCTGGAGCTCAGGGAGACCAGCAGAGGGCACTGTATTCCCTTCAGTCTAGAGTTAGGATGGTTCTGAGCCACCCCGTGGGTTCAGGGAACCAAACCTGGGTCCACTTTAGGAGTTCTGAACTGCTGAACCATATCCCCCCCCCCCCCCCCCCCGCACACACACACATATACACTTTAAATAATATTTGTTATTTATTCTTCGGAAATGTAATACATTTATGTGATATCTTTTGATCATACCAATCCACCATTATCTCCTTCCAGCTTACCCTCATGCCTTCACCCCACCCCTTTCTGATTTCCTGTCCTCTTCATTGTTGTTATTAATAACACCCTGGGTTCATTTTGTGTTACCTATATGCACGTGGGTTGGCACTGTCCACTAGGGTCATTCTTCCCTTTTATATATACACTCCTCTATCACTGGACTCAAGGCTCGGTTTCTCCCATTCTCTTCCTAAATTAACTTACACTGGCTTAAAAGGGGAAGTTCTGTGTCTAAGTTGACCCCTTAAGTGCTCGTGGACATTAGTAGAAGAACTCAGATGTACACCATATAAGCGACATTTGCAAAGCTGCTGTAAACACAGGGTGCTGACCTTTTCTGTATCCCACAGCAAACCTCATTTGGTAATAGCGGTGACAGTAGGACTGGCTGTGATCCTCCTGATTCTGGGAGGCTCGTTTCTCTACTGGCGTGGACGCAGGATTCAGAATAAAAGGGCTATGAGACGCTACTTGGAGCGGGGTGAGGTGAGTATTTATTTAGCTTAACTCTGGCAGGTGTCCTTTACAATCTGTTCCCAGGGGAAAGTGAAAAACCTTGGTTTTCATTCCCTGGAAATATGGTCCCTCTCTTTGAGAGGATGGTACAGAGCTAAGGATACAGCTCAGAATGACGACCTAACATGTATAACATGTTAAGGACCCAGGTTCAGCCCTAGCAACACACATGTACACATGCACATATATGTACATGCCAGTCCAAGGAGCGGGAAGATGTTCTCATCTTGTTCTTTCCAATTGCCACAACACTGAAGAAACTGCTTTCCTTCTCTGCGGCTCGGTTTATGTACCTTAGATACAGATAGCATTCATCCTTCCATGGTGATGGAGATAGTGGTCACACGTGCAAGCTCCTTGAAAGCTTTGGCATTTGGGTTCGTGGCTGTAATTCTGGCACTCGGCCAAGGCAGGAAAGATTGCCCTAAGTTCAAGACAACTCTGATCTACACAGCAAGCCCTCATCTTAGAGGAGAGAGGGATAGAAAACAAGAACCAGCCAGACAGTGGTGGCTCATGCCTGTAATCCCAGCACTTGGGAGACAGAGGCAGGTGGATTTGAGTTCAAGGCCAGCCTAGTCTACAGAGTGAGTTCCAGGACAGCCATGGCTACACAGAGAAACCCTGTCTTGAAAAGAGAGAGAGAGAGAGAGAGAGAGAGAGAGAGANGAGAGAGAGAGAGAGAGAGAGAGAGAGAGAGAGAGAGAGAGAGAGAACAGGAACCAACTTTGCATGAAAGAACTTCGAGGTGGGGTACTGCTGTATCTCCTCTGTTCCCTCCTCTGACCCTTCTCAT
The DNA here is from genome assembly GCA_002335545.1 of Apodemus speciosus. NCBI lineage: Eukaryota > Metazoa > Chordata > Mammalia > Rodentia > Muridae > Apodemus > Apodemus speciosus. The sequence goes on along the minus strand of BDUI01000098.1, from coordinate 395,184 downwards.
GAGCACAGCTTCTTCAATCCTACTGTCAATCCTGAAGGGTCTGTTGTTCCTCAGTGAAACTTTGAAGCTTCCCAGGACTAAGGATGTCTCTTCTTACCCTGGGCTCTGAGCTCTGCTGCCCTTGGCATCTTCCCAGGGACAGCAGGTGGGACTAGGCTTGAGGGAGTGGGCTTGTGGGAGCGGGCTTTTCTGAACGTGCCCTCCTTGTCCGCCCCTCAGAGCCTCGAGCCTCTGGACCCAAGCGAGAAGGCAAACAAAGTCTTGGCTAGAATCTTCAAAGAGACAGAGCTGAGGAAACTTAAAGCCCTTGGCTCTGGTGTCTTTGGAATGGTACACAAGGTGAGTGACTCTCTTCCCAGTCTGGAGAAGTGGGAACAAGATGGCCAGGGAAAATGGGAGAAAGATTTTGGCAAGAGACTGTCTGAAAAGAGTGATTTTTTTTTTTTTTAAAAACCTCCCTCTACCCCAAACTTTCCAGGGGGTTTGGATTCCTGAGGGTGAATCCATCAAGATTCCAGTCTGCATTAAAGTCATCGAGGACAAGAGTGGGCGGCAAAGTTTTCAGGCTGTGACTGATGTAAGTTAAAAGAAGGGAATTCTTAACCAGGCAGTGGTTTGAGGACAGCCAGGGCTATAAAAAAAAAAAAAAAATTCTTTATGCCACTAGAAGAGAGGCAGTGTTGGTTCTGGGCATGTAGGCATATGATCTTGTGTTGGCAAATAGTTTGTTAGATTCATTTTAGGCATGAGTGTTAGGGGACCTCTGGCTTGGGTGTGCTTTTGTGGAGTATATGCGAACCCATTACTTCCTGGCTAACACCTCTTATATTTTGCAGCACATGCTGGCCGTTGGCAGCCTGGACCATGCCCACATTGTACGGCTGCTGGGACTGTGCCCAGGGTCCTCTCTGCAGCTCGTTACTCAGTACTTGCCTCTGGGCTCCCTCCTTGATCATGTGCGACAGCACCGTGAGACACTGGGACCACAACTGCTGCTCAACTGGGGTGTACAGATTGCCAAGGTGAGGGGACTCGGGAGGCCTGTGATAGCAACCGCTTGGCTGGGAAAGGTCGGTCGGGGTCAAGGTGGGAGGATCAAGGGTTTGAGGTCATGAGAGCTGTCCTCAGGGTGTGGGCAGCTGCTATGGCTCAGTGGCTGACTTCCCCAACCCCAAGACCACCTCCTCCTCCAGGGCATGTATTACCTCGAGGAGCATAGCATGGTGCACAGGGACCTCGCGCTCCGGAATGTGATGCTCAAGTCACCGAGTCAGGTCCAGGTGGCAGATTTTGGCGTGGCCGACCTGTTGCCGCCAGATGACAAGCAGTTGCTACACAGTGAGGCCAAGGTGAGGTGACAAGGGCCTGAGTGGTCGGGTGGTGCGAGTGTGGAATACAGAGTAGTCGAGGGGCTCTTTCTGGGATAAGATTCAAGGGGCAGAAGCTGAGATTGACGGAAAATTTAATTGGGGGGGGGGCGGGAGGGGGAAAGGGTGATGGAAAACTTGGGGTTTTAAAATAAGAAAACTTGTGAAAATTAATGGGTAGCACCTTTATCTTTAATCTTCAGACTCCAATTAAGTGGATGGCCCTTGAGAGTATCCACTTTGGGAAATACACTCACCAGAGTGATGTCTGGAGTTATGGTAAGCACCCCTATGTCATCACCAGTTCAGGTTCCCCCTTTTGTGTCTCCTCTTAGGAACTATATGCCCTTGAAATCCTTGTATTAAAGCGAGGCCAACCCTCCCTTCCCTCCGTGCCTCTTATCTATTTTTCATAATTACTACTTAATCAATTTCTTCCTGGGTCAGGTGTGACAGTTTGGGAGTTGATGACCTTCGGGGCAGAGCCCTATGCAGGGCTGCGACTGGCTGAAATACCAGACCTGCTAGAGAAGGGAGAGCGGTTAGCACAGCCCCAGATCTGCACCATCGATGTCTACATGGTCATGGTCAAGTGTGAGTCGCCTGCTGAGCCTAGCCTTTTCTAACCGACTCCCTCCTTTCTCTTCTTCCATGGCTCCATTCTCTCTTCCGGCTCAACCTCTTCCATCTCTCTCCTGCTCCCCCAGGTTGGATGATTGATGAGAACATTCGCCCAACCTTTAAAGAACTAGCCAATGAGTTTACCAGAATGGCCCGTGACCCACCAAGGTATCTGGTCATCAAGGTGAGTTGGGACTAGAGGGTGTCAAAGTCATTTAGGGGAAAAGACTTAGGGAGAGCTAGAGAACTAGAATCCACCTTAATGGATTTCTACCCCTCCAGAGAGCAAGTGGGCCTGGCATACCTCCTGTGGCAGAGCCCTCTGCTCTGAGCTCCAAAGAGTTAGAGGAAGCAGAGCTGGAGCCGGAGCTGGACCTCGACCTAGACTTGGAGGCCGAGGAGGAGGGCCTGGCGACCACACTGGGTTCTGCCCTCAGCCTGCCTACAGGAACACTTACCCGGCCACGTGGGGTAAGATATCTTCTAACGGCATGAGGTTCTGCTTCATGGACCACCATGAGCCCGCTCAGAACCACCACCTATCAGCCTCCACACTGAGAATCGATTTCTTGCTTCGTTTTAATCCTTTCCTTTCCCATCCTAGAGCCAGAGTCTTTTAAGTCCCTCATCTGGATACATGCCCATGAACCAGAGCAATCTCGGGGAGCCTTGTCTGGTAAGAGGTGCTAGTAGAGGGTCTTATGGGCTTGGAAGGGTTTGTAGAAATATGGAGCTCCTGCTCCTTACCCTTTCTCTCTCCATTCCCCTCCCTGCTCTCTCTCCTCTACTCCTCTATTCTCGCTCTCTGCCTTTCTCTGTCCCTACTCCTCAGCTCCCTGCCCCATGCCTTGAATAAACTCTCTTCTATACTAATGAAGAAAAAGAAGTATGGAGATGTTTCAAATCTTGAAAGTGTAATAAGCGTCCTGCAACAGAGAAGGCCTTCCCTGAGCAACTGCACCTCCCTCTGAGCCTGTATATTTTTATACACTCTGTCTGATCCCTTGTATTGCTTCCTGTGACTTTCCTTCTGTAGGATTCTGCAGTTTTAGGGGGTCCTGAACAGTTCTCCCGTCCAGTCTCTCTACACCCGATTCCACGGGGGCGTCTAGCATCAGAGTCATCTGAGGGCCACGTGACGGGCTCTGAGGCCGAACTCCAAGAGAGAGTATCGGTGTGTAGGAGCCGAAGCCGGAGTCGGAGCCCACGGCCACGTGGGGACAGTGCCTACCATTCGCAGCGACACAGCCTGCTTACTCCTGTCACCCCGCTCTCCCCGCCAGGGTTAGAGGAAGAGGATGGCAATGGTTACGTCATGCCAGATACACACCTCAGAGGTACCCAGCTCTTCCAGCGTTTCCCTCAAATCTTCTTCTAGTCTTTTTCTCTGAATTCCCCTTAGTTCTTTCATCTTCTCTGATGACTCCCTCACCCCCCCTTCCTTCTGATTGTTTCTATGAAATTCTTTTTTTGTTTTTTTGTTTGTTTTGTTTGTCTTTTCAAGACAGGGTTTCTCTGTGTAGCCCTGGCTGTCCTGGAACTCACTATGTAGACCAGGCTGGCCTCAAACTCAGAAATCTGCCTGCCTCTGCCTCCCAAGTGCTAGGATTAAAGGCATGCGCCACCAACACCCAGCTTCT
>BDUI01000098.1:289188-330104 GCA_002335545.1 Apodemus speciosus | reverse complement strand
CTGGAACTCACTCTGTAGACCAGGCTGGCCTCGAACTCAGAAATCCGCCTGCCTCTGCCTCCCAAGTGCTGGGATTAAAGGCGTGCGCCACCAACGCCCGGCGGCTCCCATGGTCTTAATGGCTGAGGTGGTAAGTCCTGTGCTGTCATACAGGGCTGTGGGCCCCTGCTGCTAGGCCCAGGTCTGAGACAGTTTTCCTGAAGAGGAATGTGGGGAAATTGACCTTACTTTAACTTTGAGTATGGTAACCAACCTGAAACTATTTACAGGTAGAGCAGAGCCCAGGCAGCAGGCAAGGTGTGTGTGTGTGTGTGTGTGTGTGTGTGTGTGTGTGTGTGTGTGTGGTTACCCAGTGGTTAGCAGGTTAGCATTACCACAATCCAGGTGGAATCATCCTCATGCATTCTCTGTCTTCTTTGGAGACCACAAGGTTTATCTTCGGTTTGTCTCAGTAATTACTAAACATTTTAGACGCCATATTTAGCAGATCCTTGGAGAGTTTGAGGACCATCTTGTTTTAGTGATTTTAGATTTGACCTTGAAGACATACATAAATCAGGTGTGGTGGTCCAAGGAGGTGAGAGAAAGGGTGGACAAATGAAACTCAGTTGAAGGGAATTGCTATAAGCTCAGAGAGAGGGGGAGGGAGGGAGAGAAGGAGAGAGAGCACATGCAGTGGCCCAGATGGGCTTGTACATAGAGAAACTGAAGAAGGAGAGCTCTTCAGACACGCCAAAAGAGGACATCAGATCCCCATTACAGAGGGCTGTGAGCCACCATGTGGTTGCTGGGAATTGAACTCAGGACCTCTGGAAGAGCAGTCAGTGCTCTTAACAGCTGAGCCATCTCTCCAGCCCCAACTGGCTAGTTTTATATCAACTTGACATAGGCTAGAATAGTCTGAGAGGAAGGAACCTTGATCGAGACGAAGCCTCCATAAGATCTGTAGGCAAGTCCGTAAGCATTTTCTTAATTGATTGATGGGGAAGGGCCCAGCCCATGGTTGGTTGGGCCGTCCCTGGGCTGGTGGTCCTGGATGCTATAAGAAAGCAGGCTGAGCAAGCCAGTAAGCAGCACCCCTCCATGGTCTCTGCATCAGCTCCTGCCTCCAGGTTCCATCCAGGTTTCAGTTCCTGCTTGGACCTCCTTCAGTGATGGACTATGATGTGGAAGTTTAAGTCAAATAGACCCTTTCCTCCCCGACCTGATTTTGGTCAGCATCAGGAAGTTATTGGAAAATGTAATAATTTCTGCTGCCATTGAGCACTCCCCCTTGCCCCACGACTTTAATCATAATCAGCCTTCTATGATGGAGATGACTAACTCGGAGTATAGCCCTGGCTGTCCTGGAACTCACTCTGTAGACCAGGCTGGCCTCAAACTCAGAAATCTGCCTGCCTCTGCCTCCCAGAGTGCTGGGATTATAGGCGTGCGCCACCACAGCCCGGCATCGGAGATTCTAAAAAGAAAAAATCTCACCTATCTATGGCTCTTCTCCCCTCCCCCTAACTTCTTCAAGATTGGAGTGTTAGAACTCTAATGTTTATCATGCTCCAGCTGTCGCTGACTTGTTCCTTCTCACGGACAAGGTAGGGGACTGAGGACAGGACAGACAGGGTCGCCAGACAGGGTCGGTCATCCTTGGCTTTCGTTCCAAATTGGGTAATTTCCCTAATGTTTTTGCAAGAGCAGCCAGTAAAAACTCAAAGAACATTCTTAGAGGCAAAAACGAATGTTCTCTGACTATCAAACGTTTGGGAAAGTTGTCAAAGAATATGCAAGATTCAGACCAAACTCTGCTAAACCATCGGAACGAGTGGAGAGATAAACCCTTAACACTAGCTCACTCTGAACTCAGTAATTAGAGTAGCGGCTCTGCATGACGTAACTCCACAGGCGCTCCAATCCCACGTGGGAGGAGCAGCTGCTCCCGCCTCTTAAGTGGGACGCCACGCCCCGTCCTCTCCGCGACCAGTCAAATATTGCCTTCTGGTTTCTTTCCCCCTTTATCCGGCCCGCCCATCTTGACCCTCTGGTCCAATCACGGAGGCCCTGCCATCCCAAGTCTTCTCTAGCTTCCCAAGTCTACGCGGCGCAGCCCCAACAGGCAGGGGCGGGGCGGGGCTTGAGGTCCTGGGGGAGCACTATATATTACTGGGGGGAGCTGGACCAGACACTGAGCTGCCTGCAGCTGCTCGGGCGGGCATTCCCAGAAGCTGCCCTATGGAGCACTCCCCTGAAGAGGGCGCCGGCCCAGAGCCCTCAGGGCAGCCCCCTGCCCCGGAGCCCACGCGGGACGGGGGCTCCGGGGTCCCACCTGCTAGCCCAGGTGCTGCGAGCGAGGCCCTGGCGGTGCTGACTTCCTTCGGGCGCCGCTTGTTGGTGCTGGTGCCGGTGTACCTGGCAGGGGCAGCGGGTCTTAGCGTGGGTTTCGTGCTTTTCGGCCTCGCCCTCTACCTGGGCTGGCGCCGGGTCCGCGATGGGAAAGAACGGAGCCTGAGGGCTGCGAGGCAGCTGCTGGATGACGAGGAGCGGATCACGGCAGAAACGCTTTATATGAGCCACCGGGAGCTACCTGCCTGGGTGAGTTGCCACTTCAGTCCTTGGTGCAGTATAGCTCTTCCTAGCTGCTCAACTCGGGCTCTCCCATCCTACAAAGTCAGCYCCCCCMCTTWKGRSASCCCCCCCCCCCCACCAGACTTTGCATCGTCCGGTTAGCGCTTGTGTGCTGGGACGCACCACTCCTGGACGGCCACCCACTCTCCCCGCCCACCCTTGCCGCAGAGCGGATCCTTCCACGGAATCGGGACTTCTTCCTCGGTCTCCTCGGACTACAGCAATACATCTGAGCTGCCGCTCCCAGCCAAGCGTGTAGAATGCTCGCTCCTCCTGACTTCTGGTGCCACTCGCGCCGTTGCCGCGCAGCCTCTGGGGATCCCTCCACCCCACCCCCCGTGATGGCTCAGAGGTTCCCTCGCCTTTGCTAGCGCTTTCAAGGCTTTTTATCTACTTAAGGGCATTGGGGTTTTCCGTTTCCTGCCTTGTCCCTAGGTACCCGCTGAGACCCAGCCCTGCAAGCATTGTTCCGCTGAGTCCCAGCACCTGGAAATGACCTACTATGGTCACCTTCCAGCCTCAAGCCAGCCGGGCTGCTGGCCTAAGGGAGGAGATTCTGGGAAAAGGGTAGCGCGGCTGCTGTAGTTCCCGCTGCTCCTTTTTACTCGCACCCTGGGCGGCCCCGCCCTTTTCCGGACTGTGGGCAGCCTTCGCTCGCTAGCTCAGCTGACCCAGGCCCTTATTACTACACCCTGTCTCCCGGGCTGATGCCTGTCTCCCACCTTGCTAAGCTGAGCGGGTTACCAGCCCCTTTGGGGTACCCTCTCTACTCTTCTCACTTAGAGGTGCCAGTTAGGTAGAGAGAGGCAGACACCAGTCACACTTGCCATGCCCCGGAGAGAAGAAAAGGAAGAAATGGTTCTGTGTACCCTAAGTAGCAACTGTTATTGCTACTCTTTATCACTGGAATTAACCGAATACCTCCCCACCTCCCTGTAGAGCACAGGTGCCCTATCCCACTCAGGAAGAGAGAGAAAGGAGGCAGGGAGAAAGGAGTGAGGGAGAGAGTGCGGAGGCTTGCGCAGGCACTAGCGCACCGGCACACCAGCGCACCAGGCCTAAGACTCTTCCTGCCAGTCTCTAGGTTATCGGGGTTTGGTTTCTTCTTCACCTTCTTATACTGGAGGCTACGCCCAGTCCCAGGGGAGCAGGGAAGGCTGGACAAAGGCGCTAGGACTTCTTCGCCCCAGGATCCCCTAGAGCTCTGATTTGACTGGATCTCCTGCTGAAAGAATGTGCCCTTCTCTTCAAGACTCCTCCCCTCCCCCTCCTTTGCCCCAGAAGCTGCCATTTCGGCATCTCTGTGCTATCTGAAGCATCTCTATGTGGCCCCACCTCCTACCCGCTCCCCTTATTAAAGAAGCCTCAGTGTCCCCAAATTCTAAGGAGAGAATTCTCCCACCCCCGGGATTGTGTGATTAAATCTGTATTAAAACCCTTTTTCTTATTGGGCGTGGTGGCATGCCTTTAATCTTAGCACTTGGGAGGCAGAAGCAGGTGGATTTTTGTGAAATGGAGAACAGCCTAGTCTATATAGTAAGTTCCAGGTCAGCCAGGGCTACATAATGAAACCCTATCTACAAACAAAGAGTGTGTGGGGGGGGGGGAATTTTTCCCCCTTTGTTTAACACATAGTCTCATATAGCCCAGGCTGGCTTTGAACTCCCGGTCTTCCTGTCTTTACCTTCCAAGTGTTGGCAATACAGGTTTGTGTCCCCATGGCCAGCTAAAACCTTCTCTTAATAAACTCAAACTTTGCTTAAAAAGGAGGGGGGGGGGGAGTAGAGAAATGACTCAGTGGTTAAGAGCACTGACTACTCTTCCGGAGGTCCTGGGTTCGATTCCCAGCACCCACATGGCAGCTCACAGTGCCAGATCCAAGGGATCTGACACCTTCACACAGACATACATGCAGGCAAAACACCAATGCACATAAAATAAGTCATCAGAACAGAAAAGGTGGTGGGGGGGAGGGAGGGAGGGAAGAAACCTCAGCACCCAAGCCCTGGGCGTGAGGAGTCCCTGTTGGATGGGCATGTTACATCCCATGAGCCTCTCGGGAGGCATGGATGTCAAGTGTGCTCATCACTGTCTCTGCCTTCTCCACGTCAGGTCAGCTTCCCGGATGTGGAAAAGGCCGAATGGCTGAACAAGGTGAGGACTGCCTCAGCTTTGGTTTTTTTTTTTTTTTTTTTCTTTCCTGGGTGGGGTTTATCCCTCTCTCGATGCCTTTCCACACCTCCATTTCGGCCAGAGCATAGTCCCCAGAGCTGCCCGTAGGGTGAGTCTGAAGGACTGTATCTGGGCCCAGAGCGGCCTCAACCGGTCCTCCCACTGCAGCCTCAGGCCTCAGAACACAGCTGTAGGCTGTCACGCCCAGATAGAACTCGTCTTTAGACCAGTGGCTCTCAAATTCCGGATGCTGGAACCCTTTATACAGTTCCTCATGCTGTGGTGACCCCAACCATAAAATTAACTTTTGTTGCTATTTCATAACTGTAATTTTGCTACTGTTATGGTTTGTAATGTAAATACCTGTGTCTTCTGGTGGTCTTAGATGACCCCTGTGAGTGGGCAATCCGACCCACAGGTTGAGAACCACTGCTTTGGCGGGAGAGGGGCCTCTCCTCTGACAGTTGTTCCTTCCTTTCCTCTCCTGTCAGATTGTGGCTCAGGTGTGGCCCTTCCTAGGCCAGTATATGGAGAAGCTCTTGGCTGAAACGGTGGCCCCAGCTGTCCGGGGAGCTAACCCCCATCTGCAGACATTCACATTCACCCGTGTAGAGCTGGGTGAAAAGGTACTTGTGGGAGGAGGTGGATAGGACAGGTGGTGGGGCACCCTGAGGGTTGAGACACACCTTCTCCCCTCCCTTGTTTCCTGAGATCACCTCTCTCTTTAGCCAGTACGAATCATTGGCGTCAAGGTTCACCCTAGTCAGAGAAAAGATCAGATTTTACTGGACTTGAATGTCAGGTAACTTCCTGCCTCCCCATTTCCCTGCTGGTGGGGCCTGGTCACTCCTGACTACTCAGCCCCCTCTCCTCTCCCGAAGCCTAGCACTCACTTCTTTATGCTCTTCCTCACCACCCCCCAGTTACGTAGGTGATGTGCAGATTGATGTGGAGGTGAAAAAATACTTCTGCAAAGCCGGAGTCAAGGGCATGCAGGTGGGGCTGATGTCGGGGGGCCTTTTTACAGGGTCTTTGCCCTAAGTGTCTCGGACTCTGGGGAGTGGGAGCACCTCAGAACAACTGAGGCCTGGGAAGTGTGGGGGGACCCTGGGTGTTGATCTTCTTTTCTCCCTCCAGCTCCATGGCGTCTTGCGGGTGATTCTTGAGCCGCTCACAGGGGACCTTCCAATCGTGGGGGCTGTGTCCATGTTCTTTATCAAACGCCCGGTAAGGAGAGCATCGTTGGGAGATGGGAGATGTGGGACTGTGGGGTTTGGGAAGAGAGGTGGTACTGACAGGTAGCTATGGACATGGAGGAGACTGATCAGAGGCTGAGTGGGCCCATGTTCCTAGGATCTGTCCTGACTCTTCTGCCCTTCTCTTCCAGACACTTGACATCAACTGGACAGGGATGACCAACCTACTGGATATCCCAGGACTTAGGTATTGGGGACCCTCCAAGTACCCCAGGCCTGGGCTGAGGGTTCTGAGACACAAAGCAGGACCCTTGAGCCCGTGCCTCCAAGTCGTCACTGTGCTTGGGGAGATTGAACGTAAACTCCAGGAAAGTTTCAGACTGGTTTTTTTTTTTCTTCCGTGGGAGGAACTTGCACTCCACTTCGGTATGGAATGGAGACTCCTCGAGCAGGGGCAAAAAGAACAAGGAAGTTGAGGTGGGCAGAGGTGCTCACTGCCAAGCCTGATGGGCACAGCATGGTTGCCCTCTGACCTCCACACATACCTATGGCATGCATGCACGCGCGCGTGCACACCCAGATAAAACAAATGTAAAAGAAAGAAAGAAAGAAAGAAAGAAAGAAAGAAAGAAAGAAAGAAAGAAAGACAGAAAGAAAGGGGCCGGACTTCCCAAACTAGGTGTTGGTGGCGCATATCTGTAATCCTGGGACACAGGAGGTTGGAGTTCAATGCCATCCATCGTGGGCTACATGACGAATTCCAGCTCAGCCAGAGATATGCAGTGAGATTTAAAGGTTTAAGTCTTTCTGTGCAGGAAGAAACACAGTTGGGGTGTAGGGGGGGTAAAACCTGAGACGTCGAACCATCCCCCCACCTCCCATTTAGCTCGCTCTCGGACACCATGATCATGGACTCTATCGCTGCCTTCCTTGTGCTACCTAACCGACTGTTGGTGCCCCTTGTGCCCGACCTTCAAGATGTGGCCCAGCTGCGGTCCCCACTACCCAGGGTATGACATCTCCCAGAAGACCAAGCTTTCTCTCAAGGGCCCATGCATGCTGGGGCCTTAGTTTTCTCACTCGTGGATTCCTGACCCCAGGGCATTATCCGGATTCACCTGTTGGCTGCCCGAGGTCTGAGTTCCAAGGACAAGTATGTGAAAGGCCTGATTGAGGGCAAATCGGATCCCTATGCGATTGTCCGCGTGGGCACCCAGACATTCTGCAGCCGCGTCATAGATGAGGAGCTCAACCCTCACTGGGGAGAGACGTATGAGGTAGGAGGCCAAGGAGTGTGCATATGCATTTGTGCATGTGTGTATGTATGTGTGTGTATGTGCATGCACACGTGTGCGTGTGCGTGTGTGTGTGTGTGTGTGTGTATATTTGTATGTGTAATATGAGGCGCTGAGAGGCGGTGGGAGAGCTGCTGATTGGATGGCCCTCACAACTACAGCTTATAAGACCACAGTCTTTTGTGCTTTCCAGGTGATGGTCCATGAGGTTCCAGGACAGGAGATTGAGGTGGAGGTATTTGACAAAGACCCAGATAAAGATGATTTTCTGGGAAGGTGAGACTTCCCATTTCAGATTCTAAAGTCTCAGTGCTACCAAGATTCTGGAGGTAGCAGGGCATGTCCACACAACACACACTCTCTCTCTGCCCCTCCCTCCCTCCTTCCCTCTCCTCCATGTAACCATTAAGCATGTACTGCTCTTGCGGAGGACCAGAGTTCGATCCCTAGCACCCAGGGAGGCTTACAACCTCCTGTGTCTCCAGCTTCCGTTCCTCTGGCCTTCTTAGGCACCCGAACTCACACGCACATACCCACACACAGAATTTTTAAAAATGAGGGGCTGGAGAGACAGCTCGGCGGTTAAGAGCACTGACTGCTCTTCCGAAGGTCCTGAGTTCAAATCCCAGCAACCACATGGCGGCTCACAACCATCTGTACAGCGATAGTGTACTCATATACATAAAATAAATAAATAAATCTTTAAAAAAAATAAAAGGATTCTCCGATTTACCCCGATTAAATAATAAGGATTACGATGGCGCGTGGAGGGAAAACTGCTGACTTGCTGCTAATTACATCACTTTCCTTCTCTCCTCTCCACCCACTCCTCCAGAATGAAGCTGGATGTAGGGAAGGTATTACAGGCTGGAGTCCTGGATAACGTGAGTGGGGAGAAGAGGAAGGCGGGAGTGACCTCGCCCTCTGGGGAGCGACAGCTGCTGCCTTTCGCACGGTGGTCTCTGACCTCTGCTTGTCACTTCCCTTTGACTCCCTTCAGTGGTACCCTCTACAAGGCGGTCAAGGCCAGGTGCACTTGAGGCTAGAATGGCTGTCACTTCTGCCGGATGCTGAAAAGCTGGATCAGGTAAGCTGCATAGGACACAGGAGGCTGGGGGCGTGGTCGGGGAGAGGGAGGTCTGCCCACTGCTCCCTCCACCCAGGTTCTCCAGTGGAATCGTGGCGTCACTTCTCGGCCAGAGCCCCCGTCCGCCGCCATCCTCGTTGTGTACTTGGATCGCGCCCAGGATCTTCCCGTGAGTTTGGCTCTTGGCGTAGGTGGATCAGAGCTTTGGGGGAAAGGAGGGCCACTCCTCCTTTGCTGAGGATGCAGACGCCCCTGCCTGCAGCAGTTCTGAGGAGGGGGAGGGGTCAGGTCCTCCTTGAGGAAGAGTCTGCTGGCCCCACCCTACATCATCAGACCCCAGACACCCAACACTCGAAGGGTGCCGTCTAAATTCTGTCCCCCTCCAACACAGCTGAAGAAAGGCAACAAGGAACCCAACCCCATGGTGCAACTGTCAGTTCAGGATGTGACCCGGGAGAGCAAGGTAGGGGTGAGCACAGCGTTGGTTTGGGATAAGGGGGAGCAGGCTTTGCTTTAGGATGCTTGCTCGTTCAGAGTGTCAACCCACGTGGGAATGGTGCTGGGTACGTGTCCTGTGCTGTCACCCTCAGGCCGCCTACAACACCAACAGCCCGGTGTGGGAAGAGGCTTTCCGGTTTTTCCTGCAAGACCCTCGAAGCCAGGAGCTTGATGTGCAGGTGAGAGCTGCCTTGTCCCCTCTGTCTCATCATGCCTGCCTTGTCCCATCTTCCCAGGTTTTATTGGTACATTATTTTTCCTGCTTTCTTAGGTGTTTTTACGTGTGTGTGAGTGAGACAGACAGACACAGACAGAGGCACACACAGATACAGACACACACACACACACACACACACACACACACAGAGAGAGAGAGAGAGAGAGAGAGAGAGAGAGAGAGAGAGAGAGAGAGAGAGACCCCTCCCAAATACTGGGATTAAAATTAAAGGTGTGAGCTACCACATCTAGCTTTTGGTTTGTCAGTGTAACTTTTTTTTTTTTTTTAAGATTTATTTATTTTGCCAGGCGGTGGTGGCACACACCTTTAATCCCAGCATTTGGGAGGCAGAGGCAGGCGGATTTCTGAGTTCGAGGCCAGCCTGGTCTACARAGTGAGTTCCAGGACAGCCAKGGCTACACAGAGAAACCCTGTCTCAAAAAAAAAAAAAAAAAAAAAAAAAAGTGTTGCGCTGACTCGGGGAAGGAATGAGCAGAGCCCCTGCTCCRCCCTCAGCCTGCGCCTGCGCAGGAGCTCATCTGCCGACTGCCCGCGCTGTGCAATCACGCTGTCTTTCTTATCCTGCAGATTTTATACTTAGATTACTCGGAAATCCGCTTCCCCACTGTGCCTGGTGCCCAGGACTGGGACAGTGAGAGCCCAGAGACAGGCAGCAGCGTGGATGCCCCACCTCGACCCTATCACACAACTCCCAACAGCCACTTTGGGACTGAGGTAAACAGATACCCGGAAACTAGAAGGCTGTCTGCCCACATTGTGTACCACACATTGTGTACCACGCCTGTTTAGGGGTTGCTTCTGAGAGTTCTTGCTCCCTTTGGTCAGCATCAGTTCTTTCTATAGAATGTTCTTCGGATCCATGTATTAGAAGCTCAGGACCTAATTGCCAAAGACCGTTTCTTGGGAGGACTGGTGAAGGGCAAATCAGACCCCTACGTCAAACTGAAGGTGGCAGGAAGAAGCTTCCGGACCCATGTTGTTCGGGAAGAGCTCAATCCCCGCTGGAATGAGGTTTTTGAGGTCAGGAGTGAGTAGCTGGGACTCCTCTATCAGCTCCAACAGTGATGGCTATTCTGTGGTCATCTGATAGAGATGTGGTCGGGGCGGGGCGTGGTCAGGGGTGGGGTGTGGTCAGTGGATGGGGTGTGGATCAGCAGATAGGGGTGTGGTCAGTGATGGGGATGGGTAGTCATTTGGAGAGGAAAAGGAGAGACTTCCCTTTTCTCCCACTAGGTGATTGTCACATCAATCCCTGGCCAAGAGCTTGAGATTGAGGTCTTTGATAAGGACTTGGACAAGGATGACTTTTTGGGCAGGTAAGAGGATAGGCAGCAGGTCCAGGCAGGAGGGTAGGCTGGGCCCCACAGGCCATGGTATCAACTGTCAGCCTCGTCTTATTCTCTGCCGCAGGTATAAAGTGAGTCTCACCACAGTGCTCAACAGTGGCTTTCTTGATGAGGTGAGCATGCGCTGAGAGCCAGTGTCCCCTGACCTTGACCAAGCCTCATTTTCATCCTTAACCTTTCCTGCCTGTATCCACAGTGGCTGAGCCTGGAGGATGTCCCATCTGGGCGCCTGCACTTGCGCCTGGAGCGTCTGACCCCTAGACCGACTGCTGCTGAGTTAGAGGAGGTGAGAGAGAGGAGCAGCTGGAGAAGGACGGGGCAGGGTGCCAAAGTGCGTCTCGGGTCCCGGGGTGTCGGTCCCGCCCACAGCCCACCGTGTGTCCCAGGTGCTGCAGGTGAACAGCCTGATCCAGACTCAGAAGAGCTCAGAGCTGGCAGCAGCCCTGCTGTCCATCTACCTGGAGCGAGCAGAAGACCTGCCGGTAAGAGCAGTAGCTCTACATGCGCCGTAGGCCAGGGTGGTGCTGGCGTGAGATTCTCCGAAGCAGTGAGGGTGGGGGGCTATCATGTGAAAATGGAGATGTGGCTCTGTGCGTCTAATGTGTAAGGGCGGGGGGGGGCAGGTCTACAATCATGAGCAACTCCTCTTCTCCCTCCAGCTCCGCAAAGGCACCAAGCCTCCCAGCCCTTATGCTACTCTCTCCGTGGGAGATACTTCCCATAAAACCAAGGTGGGAAATGCTCTGTAAGGGGATCCTTCACTGCTAAAGTTGGGAGGGAGGAGACTGCAAGAACAGTACCCGCCACTCATCATGGTAACCCGCCCCTCCATCCCCAACAGACTGTCTCCCAAACTTCAGCCCCTGTCTGGGAGGAGAGTGCCTCCTTTCTCATCAGGAAGCCACATGCTGAGAGCCTGGAGCTGCAGGTACTGTGAACTCCTGACTAGAAAGCAAAGCTCCTGATGGCAAACACCTGTAATTACAGCTCGTGGGAATCTGAGGCAGGAGGATTGCCCTGAGTTCAAGGCCAGTCTGGGCTAATTAAGACCCCATTTCAAAAAACAACAACACAAACAAAAGGGAAGTGTCTTAATTAGGGTTTTACTGCTGTGAACAGACACCATGACCAAGGCAAGTCTTATAAGGACAACATTTAATTGGGGCTGGCTTACAGGTTCAGAGGTTCAGTCCATTACCATCATGGTGGGAACATGGCAGCATCCAGGCAGGCGTGGTGCAGGAGGAGCTGAGAGTTCTGCATCTTCATCTGAAGACTGCTAGCTGAATACTGGCTTCCAGGCAGCTAAGATTAGGGCACTAAAGCCCACACCTTCTAATAGTGCCACTCCCTGGGCTGAACATACACAAACCATCACAGGAAGGAAAGCTTGAGGGCCTCAGCTTTACAGTGTCAGGGCCGGAGAGATGGCTCAGTGGGTAAGAGCACTGACTGCTCTTCCAAAGGTCCTGAGTTCAAATCCCAGCAACCACATGGTGGCTCACAACCATCCATAATGAGATCTGACGGCCTTTTCTGGTGTCAGCCACAGTGTACTCACATATAATAAATAAATCTTAAGAAACGAAACAAAAACAAAAGTCACAGTGTCGAGGACACTTCTAGAATAATAGGTGAGGGTAAAGCAGAAGTGGGGAGAGAAGAGGAGAGGTTTTACCAGACCAGGGAGGCGGGGCAGTGAGAGAAGCATCCTTGGAAGGCTTTGGAACATAAGTGCAGAGAGGCCCTAAACAACAAGACTAGAAAAGTCAGCAGTGGATAGGATCAGGTGCCTCATACGGTTGGTCTTTGAATGCATACTCTCATACACACACATAAATAAAACCAGAATTTTAAAATTTTACTTACATATTGTTTTTTTTGAGAAAGGGTTTCTCTGTGTTGCCCTGGACTTGCTTTGTAGATCAGTCTGGCCTGGAACTCACAGAGATCCTTTTGAGTGCTGGGATTAAAGCACCAGGTGCAAAACCCCCAGTTTTAAATAAAGCAGCAATGCCTTTCAGGGTGAGGAAAAAATAAAGATAAATTCTAGAGAGGCTCATAATAGGGACTTCTTAGTATCATGCTAAGGTTTTGGGATGGGATGTAGCTCTGGATAGAATGTTTGCTTAGCATGCTCAAGACCCTCAATCCAATCCCCAGAAAAAGAATTTTAGCCAGGTCTAGGGTATGTATAGGAATTACAGGTGTGTGCCTGTGCTTCTGAGGAGATGGAAGCAGGAAGGTCAGAAGTTCTAGGTTCACCACGTAATAGCTTCAAAGCCAGCCTAGCTCTGTGAGACCCTGTCTCAAAATAGGAGTTTGTATTTTATGCTAAGTGTGAGTGATTGTTTCAGTTAAGAGAATCGTGGCAGTAGGGGCAGGCAGACCACCTAAGAGACGAGCTGGTCAGGGTGTGGTGGCACAAGCTTGTAGTTCTATCATAATCCTGGTCCTAAGACTGAGCTCATCGCAAGCAGATAAGGAGGGAGGCCTCATAGTAGTTAAAGTAAGACATTATATTACCCAGGCCTGCCAGGATTTTCTGGTAGTTGTTTGTGTGTGTGTGTGTCAGGGAATGCATGTGCAGGTCAGACAACCTTGGATGTCATTACTTGACTGCTGCCTTAGTTTAGACGGGGTCTCTCTGTTGTTTTTGCTCTAGGTTGATTGAAGCTGCCTGGTCAGGCTCTCAGGGTCCATCTCCCTATAGTATAGGCACTTGTGTTGGTTTGTGGGGCATGAACTCAGGTCTGTCCCCATGCTCCTGCTGCAAATGCTCTTACCTGCTGGGTTGTCTCCTAAAAAACATTTCTCATGTAACCTGGCTGGCCTAGAGCTCACAGAGAGCCATCCTCCTGCCTATCTCCCACGTGCTGGAATCAAAGGTGTGTGCTACCAAGCTGGCTCTTTGTTTTGTTGTTTTTCCCTGCTAGAAATTAGTGCATCTAAACAACAACAAAAACTTCTGGCCATTTTTGTTGTTGATGGCTTTTTGAGACAGCATCTTACACCGTACCCTAGACTGGCCTCCTGAATGCTGGAATTTCAGGCAAGCTTCACCCACATTGCTGTTCTTGTTTGAGAGAAGAAGGGAAGAACAGTCTCTGAGTTTGAAGCTTCTGGTGTTAACTGCTTTCCCCCTCGTGGAAGCACCCCGGGCAAGAGTTCACACCTAACAACTCAGATAATGGAAGAATCCTTCAGGGGACCTGCATTGTAGGCAGAACACTGTGAGAGGGAAGGTTGCAGGAAACGAGATGAGTTTCAAAAGTGGAAGAGGGAAAAATTAGACTATTAGAAATTACTGGGCTGGGTGTGTGGTGGCGCGTACCATGAATCCCAGTTCTCAGTTCAACCCCCATCTCTGTGGGTTCAAGAAGTCCAGGACAGATAGGGTTACACAGAGAAACCCTAAAACAAAACCTGTCTCAAAAAACCACCTCCCCCCAAAAATTTTTTTAAAAAAGTTAGGAAATACAAAAATAAAGATGTAGGCATGTTTAGCTATATTTTAAGAATTTTTTTCTTCTTGCTTCGGCCCTTAAGATTTTAATTATGCATATGAGTGTTTTGTCTACATGTATGTCTGTGTACCGTGTGCATACCTGGTGCCTCGGGAAGCCAGAAGAGGATGACAGTTGTAATCAAATCCAGGTCCTCTCAAGCAGCAGCCAGGACTCCGTGGCTGGCGCGCTCTCGCCCCTCACATCTGCAACAGGAAGGTTTTAAGCATTACACGTGGGACGGAGAAATGAGCATGACGGACAGGCAGGAAACTTTCTGAGCCGGGGAGTCATGCAGCTGAGGGTGACTGTTTCTGCCTCCACAGTTTCAGGATGACAAGCTTGCACCAGCACACCAAGTCTGATGGGGCACTGAGGCCTTGACCCAGAGCTACAAGCGTGCTACCAAATGAGCTACACACCCAGCCCTATGCTGCTATTTAATTTTTCTTTTTGAGACTGTATAGCCCTGGCTGTCCTGGAACTCGCTATGTAGATCAGGCTGTCCTCAAACTCAAGAGATCCACCTCCCTCCCAAGTGCCGGGATGTGTGCCACCACTGCCTGGCCGTGGCTGGCAATTTACCTTTAGCTTCTGCCATTCTTGTTTCTATTCTGCTGGTACTACTGGTAAGTCTGCCAAAGATTAGAGTAGAGGCTATTTTAACTGAGAGAGGAGGAAGGTAGGCAGGAGGCTCGATGTAATCCTAGCACTGGAGTGGCTGAGGTGGGAACTTTCACCAAAACTACCCAAGTCTTTGGATCCTAAATGCCACGCTTCAAGACTTTATCATTGCATTTGCCCCACAGGTTCGGGGTGAAGGGACCGGTACCCTGGGCTCTGTATCCCTGCCTCTCTCTGAGCTCCTCCAGGCCGACCAGCTCTGCCTGGACCACTGGTTTGCACTCAGCGGTCAGGGCCAGGTGCTAATGAGAGCACAGCTCGGGGTGAGTACCAGGGCAGGGGCAGCCCTGGGGACTGAGAACAACGCCACCCAGCTCACACCTCGCCTGCCCCCAGATCCTGGTATCCCAGCACTCAGGAGTGGAAGCCCACAGCCACAGCTACAGCCACAGCTCCTCCTCGCTCAATGAAGAACCTGAGGTCTTAGGGGGGTCCAATCACACCGCCTCCCCGGTCCTAGAGGTCAGGCATCGCCTAACACATGGTGACAGGTAAGGGGCCGGGCCACCACAGAGAGGTGGTATGCAGACAGGAGCATGGAGATGAATCATGGGGTTCCTAGATGCTATTGTCTCCCTCTTCCCACAGTCCCTCCGAGGCTCCTGTTGGGCCCCTGGGCCAGGTGAAACTGACAGTGTGGTACCACAGTGACGAGCAAAAGCTGATCAGCATTATTCACAGCTGCCGGTGAGACCCTGCCTGCCTGTCCTCCACGGTTGCTCCCTCCGCCCTTTGTCTTGAATGCTCCAGTGCCCACGTCCTTCTGTTGCAGGGCCCTTCGGCAAAATGGACGTGATCTCCCAGACCCCTATGTGTCAGTGTTGCTGCTCCCAGACAAGAACCGAAGCACCAAGAGGAAGACCCCACAGAAGAAGARGACCCTCAATCCCGAGTTCAACGAGCGGTTAGTAAATGGGCATGGGGGCCAGGGCGGGGGAGGCTTCCGGGAGGCCCTGGCTCTAAGATCTAGTGCCTTCCCCAGGTTTGAGTGGGATCTGCCCCTGGATGGGACTCTCAGGCGGAAGCTCGATGTCTCTGTGAAGTCAAACTCCTCCTTCATGTCGAGAGAGCGTGAGCTTCTGGGGAAGGTAAGGAGGCAAGGACTAAAGCTGCTGGTGCCACCTGGGGTGGGACCATATCCTCCTCACACAGTGGTCCGCCTGGGGCATGACCGAACCCTCACACAGCGGTCTGCCATGATAAAGTATGTTGAAAAGACAGGTTCTTTGAAAATACTAAAATGGAATCTTGCCCCTGTCATCCCCTAACCTAGGTGCAGCTGGATCTAGCAGAGATAGACCTTTCCCAGGGCGCAGCCCAGTGGTGAGTATCTTCATTGGAGTGGGTGGGACTGGCTATGCACACTGGAGCAATCCCACTCACAGTAATGAAAGTAAGAACCATGGGTTCCCTTAAGCACCTTGGCATGTCTTTCACGTAGGAGAGAACACAGCTGGGCGTGGTAGCCTATGACTGTAGTTTGAGTCTGCGGGACGCTGGAGAGTTGAGAGTTCAAGATAGGCCTGGGCTCTACAGCAAGCTCTCAGCCAGCCTGGGATGCAGACAGAATCTCAGAAAACAAAACCGATGGAAGCGTCTTCCTTCCACCTGAACTCTGTCCTTGCTTCCCTAGGTATGACCTGGTGGATGACAGAGATAAGGGCGGTTCCTAGGAGCTGAGCGGTGGCGGTCTGGGTCTGGCTCCGGCTTCTCACCTCGCCTCTTGCCCCAGCGTGATGAGCCTCCTCAGCGTGGCCCCAGGCTGAGCCTGGGCTCTTTTTTGCCTTCTGGGCCCTATAAGGGTCTTCGCCTGACCAAAGAGGATCACGTTACCCCTTACTGCACGGCCTTTATCCTGCTCCCAGGGCAGGGACCTGAGCTGGCTGTTTCCTGTTCTGCCTGTGCCACYGCCTCCTCCCCACTCCTCAGGGCCTCACGCACCCGTGCCTGGCCACTGGCAGCACTAGCAGTGGCATTCGCTCATGCCAAACACAGTTTTTGGAAAGCCTTTTCTTTTCTTTTTTTACACAATAAAAAAAAAAAATAGAAAAACGTGCTTCATGAACTTGCTGGTCATCCCTGCACGGGAGCCATCCACGCACGGGGGCCATGCTAACTCTGCCTTGCTCTAAGTTAGTCCGTGTGTCGCTGAATGGAGCATAAGGCCTTGTGTGATTGCATGGTCATCTTCCCGGCCATCAGGGAGGATAAACATAGGGGAGTGAAGGTAGATGATGGGTAGCACCTCAAACAGAGGCTTTTGGACTGCGGGTACAAGATGAGCAGCAATCACCCCCCCCCCCCGTGTTTGACTTCACCCCCTCCCCGTTCCCCCATCTCGCTCAATCCACTTGGAAATATATGCGCTATGGTGGCTGCGTCAGCCCGGTGCACTGTGTCAACTGGGAACACCTAGATTCTGTAGCAGCCTCCAAATTGTTAGAAATTGGGTCTTGGGGCTGCAGAGGTGGCTCAGTGGTTAAGAGCACTGGCTGGTCTTCCAGGGGTCCTGAGTTCAATTCCCAGCAACCACATGGTGGCTCACAACCCTCTGTAATGGGATCCAGTGCCCTCTTCTGGTGTGTCTGAAGACAGCTACAGTGTACTCATACATAAATCTTTTTAAAAAGAAATTGGTCTTGACGCCCCAAACATGGTAATATGCAGATGGACAGAAAGGACTCCAGACAGCAGGGAGGGCTTTCTGACCAGGTGCCTAGGTTATAAACTCACTGTCTAGAATTAATCTGACCACCACCAGCACAACCCGAGCCAGAACACTGCATCTATTAAACATTAGATTCAAACCAGCTGTGGCCCCTTCCCTTGAAGGCTGTTCTCCAACCTATCCATCAATGTTTTCTCCAACTCAAAAGCCTTCATTCAATTTAAGATCAATCTCCTCCAGGGTGAGAACCTGAGACTGTAGTCACCACTGGGCATGGGAAAGGCTCTCTGTGGAGTAGCTGATGTCGGGACACTGGTCTCCAGACACAGTGAGGAAGCCTTACTCATGCCACCTGCCTACGACCACTCCCATCCGCCATCCGTAAACCGGGAAGCCCCACCACAGCACGGGCTTTTACTGTCGAGGACAGCAGCCGCATCCAAAATGGCTTCAGGGCCATCTGAGAGCTGACAGTATTTCACATCCATCTGGATCTACTCACCTTACAGGAGAATCTTCTCACTCATGTGACAGGGTTTCATGTAGCACAGATTAGCCTTTAGCAGCTCCATAGGTAGTGCAGGCTGGCCCCCTTTAGTTCCATGTGTAGCTGAGGATAGCCTTGAACTTCATATCTTCCTTCCAAGTGCTGGGATCACCAGTTTGTGGCACTACAACTGGCAATGCTCTGTCTTCAGATTTAGACAGAGTCACACACTGTAGCCTGGGCTAGCCTCAAGTTCAAGGCAATCCTGCTGCAGCCTCCTTTTGGAGAGTTGGAATTACAAGCAAGAGCCACCATGCCCAGCTGAAAAAAATAAAAAGGGAGGGAGGGCAGAGGAAAAGGAAGAGAAGAGAGACAGAGACAGAGAGAGGGGAGAGAGAGACAGAGAGACAGAGAGAGAGAGAGAGACAGAGAGAGACACAGAGACAGACAGAGACAGAGACACAGAGAGAGAGACAGAGAGAGACACAGAGAGAGAGACAGAGACAGAGAGACACAGAGAGAGACAGAGACAGAGAGAGAGACACAGAGAGAGAGAGAGACAGAGAGAGAGACAGAGAGAGACAGACAGAGAGACAGAGAGAGAGAGAGACAGAGAGAGAGACACAGAGAGACAGAGACAGAGACAGAGAGAGAGGGGGAGGAAGAGTTTACACACTACAGTGTGAACATAGCCGGCACGTTTTTAAGGCATCCATATGCACTCTGCTACATCCATCAAAAGGTCCAGACCCTCACACCAGAATTCTTTAAACGTTTAGTCAGGCTCTTGCTGTGTAATTAGTCCATGGCCTGGAACATGTGGCAAGCCCCCTTAGTGCTGGGGTGACACGTGTGTCCCACCGCCTTCAATTTCATTCCAGCTTCTCCGAGGGGGAGGAACACTGAAGACAGAGTGGAGACACTTGAAACTTTAAAGCCTCTTCTGTAATTATGAGGTGCAGGGCGTACACAGCCTGAGGCCTGCTATTTTAGCGGGCTTGAAAAGATATAGCTGGGAGTTTTGTTTTTGTTACATATGATTTCAAAAGACACTCTTGGCCTACTTGACCACTTTAAGCAATTACATTCCCAGAAAACCAGCAAGCTTGGCACAGCTGCTGCTCTGGAAAGACTCTTACTCTGGCCCAAGCTTTCCAAGTCAGGCTATGAAAGGGAGGAATACTGGCTTGCTGGCTGTGAGACACTGCAGTACTCAGCCATCCTTAAACAGATATGGGGATGGATCTGTTAAAACGAGGGGCTGGGGAGTTGGCTCAGTGGTTAAAAGCACCTGTTGCCTTAGCAGAGGACGGGTTGAGACTCAGCACCCACAGGTATGTCTGAAGACAGCACACAACTGTCTGTAGCCTCAGTTCCAGGACACCCAGCAGGCATGCGTGTTAGGTGTACACACAGATGCAGCTAACCATTCATGCCTAAAGTAAAACAATTCTTAAAAAAAATCACTGTTTTTGTTTTAAAAAGAATATGGAGGAATCATCTGTCATGGAATTAAATATACTTGTTATTTAGCAAAACTTTTGGGGTTTGGAGTGCTTTGTTGTTGTTTTGTTTTGTTCTGTACCCAGGGGCTCCTGCATGGTAGCTAGCCAAGTGCTCTATCACTGAGTTATATCCCTAGTTCTCTTAATTTTGAGAAGGGGGTCTCGTCAAGTTTCCTAGGCTGGATTTGAACTCACCCTGTAGCCCAGACTGTCCTTGTACTTGTGATCCTACCTCAGTCTCCCAAGTAGCTGGGACTACCGGCCTATGCCATGGGGCCTGACTTGTGCTTTAATGTTTTAACTTTTGTGTCTTTGGTATGTGTATGCATTCATGTGTGGGCACGTGTGGTTGCAGGTGTGCCTTGCATGTGTGTGTGTGGAGGCCAAAGGTCAACCTCAAGTATTGTTCCTCAGGAACTGTCTACCCACCCTTACTTTATTACAATTATTTTGTGTGTGTGTGTGTGTGTGTGTGTGTGTGTGTGTGTGTGTGTGTGTGTGAAAGTCAGAGATGTGTGATGTGTGTGTGTGATGTGTTTGTGTGTGATGTGTGTGTGATGTGTGTGTGTGTGATGTGTGTGTGTGTGTGTACACTGTGCACAGCACAGCTGAGGGATTGTTGTGGAGGAGGGGCTTGAAGGAGTGTCAGGCGGGAGGCACTGGATGACTAGAAGGAAACATCCAGACCCAGCAGGACAGCTGGTGTGGCAGTGTGCACAAAGCCGGCACACACCCAAGCAGACGCAAACTCCTCATGGAGAGGAGAGCCGGGCAAACCATTCCATGCCTATCAGCAATCATCTGCTGGGAAAGGAAGGGTTGGTTTGTTCTAAGAGAATAGTCCCTGGTAAGTGGGAAGGTTAACCATGTCTTAAGTGGGCTGTGCGATTTTATTCTGAAGACTTTAGGAAGGAGAGGACGGACAGAAGGTAAACTTGCCATTGGAGACCCCCGACAACACTACCCTGACCAGGAGACTAGAGTCTCAAGAGTGAGAGTCTAATAACAGCAGGTGATATGATGGGGCAGGCACTTCATCTCTGTAAGAGTTATCCTCCAAGCCCATAACTAATCCTCATCATGAGAAAAGTGGCCAACAAATCCTAGTGGAGGCTTTCTGCAACAACATCCTTTGGTCATATTTCACAAAAGTGTCAAGGCCATCAAAAATACCAAGTTTGAGAAGCCATTAAGGGGGCACGCCTGTCAAGTGTGTGTGGATAGGATCCACCCTGGAGTGAAACAAACATGGTGTGTATAAACTACAGGAGTGTGACTAANTGTGTGTGTGTGTGTGTGTGTGTGTGTGTGTGTGTGTGTGTGTGTGTGAAAGTCAGAGGACAATTTGGAGGACTTGTTTTCCTCATCTTGTCATGTGGCCCAGAGATCAAGGTAATCGGCCTTTACATACTGACACATTCTGCGGGCCTCATCCTTGCTTTTGGAGACAGGATCTCACTACAAATCCTTGGCTGGCCTGGCACTTGCTATGTAGACCAGGCTGGCCTTGAACTCATTGAGATCTGCCTGCCTCTGCCTCCTAAATGCTGGCCAAAACTCAGGTTCATATACAGGCTTGTACAGTAAAAGCCATCTCCCCAGCCTGTTTTGAGACATCT
The DNA here is from genome assembly GCA_002335545.1 of Apodemus speciosus. Taxonomy (NCBI): domain Eukaryota; kingdom Metazoa; phylum Chordata; class Mammalia; order Rodentia; family Muridae; genus Apodemus; species Apodemus speciosus. The sequence goes on along the minus strand of BDUI01000098.1, from coordinate 309,187 downwards.
TGCCACAAAGCCCAGGCTTGCCTTAAACTTCTGACAGTCTCCTGCCTCTGCCTGCACAGCTCTGGGTTTACAAGCATGTGTCACCATGCCCTGCAGCTTTTTCTCTTATGTGTGTAGTGTTAGAGTACAGACCAGGGCTTCACAGACAAATGTTCTACCACTGAGCGCCTGCCTTAGCCTCCACTTGGCTTACTTTTGACAGTGACTGGTACAGGCTACTCCCTTCTTGGAATATAGCTTTATTGGACCAAGCTATGTGCAGTTGTGAGGAGGGTGTGGCGAATCAGTCATCTGTCCAGCCTTTCCCCTACAGAGAGACCCCGCCAGCATTCCTGGTGGAGGTGCACCACCTCTGAGGGGTTAACGTGCTTTGCCAGCCGCCCTTCCAACCTGGGATGATTCTGACCCACTTATAGTTAGCAAGATGTAAAAGAAAGTCAGTTGGGAACTGGAACATCAGAAGAAAGCAATTAGAGTGTGTGCGTGTGTGTGTGTGTGGGGGGGTGGGGGGTGGTAAGAGTGGTGCACTTTAAATCCCAGCACTCTGGAGGCAGAGGCAGGAAGATCTGTGAGAGTTCCAGGCCAGCCTGATTAACATGGAGAGTTCCAGGACAACCAAGGCTATGCCGTGAGATCCTCTTTTAAAAATAAAGTACTTACCACTCTTGCATAGAGGACCTAGGTTCGGTTTCCAGCACCTACCCTGGTGGCACGACAGTCTAACTCCTGTTCCAGGGGTAGCCAACGCTCCCTCCTGGCCTCTGTGGACAATGAGCATGTACGTGGTGCATGTACACATATGCAGGCAAAATGCCCACATGCATAACATAAACCTAAAAAATAAACAACAGCTATCACTAAAAAGTACACATGGGCTGGGGTCACAACCACCTGTAACTCCGGTCCTAGGGGATCTGATGCTCTCTTTTGGACTCTATGGGTACCAGACGCACAGGTAGAACAAGACAGTCACTGGATAAAGCACATGCCACAGTCTCGGTGACCTGAGTTTGAGCCCTAGACCCATATAAAGATAAAGAAATTGTGACCTTGACACATGTGCCTTGGCACACATGCCCACATACTCCATGCCCATGCATACACATCAAGCCCACCCATATGCCACAACCACACATATACCATGCACACATACAAACAATAAATTTGCATTGGCGACGAGGTCTCACGTGGTTGCCCTGGCTGGCCTCGAGGTCTCACGTGGTTGCCCTGGCTGGCCTCGAACTCACAGAGATTTGCCTGAGGAGGAGCTCTGAGGAGCTCCCAGGCCAGCCAAGGCTACACGGGCTGGAGCCCAGTGACCCTTCTTCCTTCTTTCACTGCATCTGTTTCAAATCTTTACTGCTCCTTATAGTTTTCTCCTACCTCTTCCTTATCAAGTCAAATCGTCTCACCAAGTTCAGGGCGAAAATGTGAAAACAGTGATGATGGCCACGCTCCCATCCCCCAGGCCCCAGGGTCCCTCCGGATATCTGTCCATTCAATCTACACGTATTTCAGGACTTCTTACGGACCAGGTGACCTGGCTATGCTTGGTGCAGGATAGTGTGTGTGTGTGTGTGTGTGTGTGTGTGTGTGTGTGTGTGTTTTGGAAGAGAGTATAGAAGTCAAAGGGAACAAGCTGAGAACCAGAGACAGGATATCTTTGAAGATCTGCAAGCTATCGGGTGGGGCTGGACAGAAATGTGGCCAGAACAGGAAGTAAGTGTTTGAAGCTGAAGCCGTGCTCCCTCCGTGCTCCCTTCGTGGGCTACTGGAAGTCAGTATGCGCCAAGAGCTGCTCCGCCTCTCATCTATACCCACCACCTAATCTTTATCAAAGCACACGAAGGCCGGTTGTAATGCTGGGCTCAAGGCTCCTCCTGTCTTGGCTCCTGTCTGTGATCCTGACACTCGGGAGGCTAAGGCAGAAGGATCATCACAGTTTGGGGACAGGGTGGGCTGCATAGCGAGTTCCAGGACAGCCTGGTGTGGTGGCAAATACTGCCATCTCAGCATTTAGAGATGCCATATGCCTCTGCCTTCGGCAAAGGCAGAAGGACCAGAAGTTCAAGGTCTTCCTCAGGTACATAACCAGCCCCGGGCCTGCCCTGTCTGAGAACAAACAAAAATAAAACACTTGCAGGCCAAATTCCAAATATGGATGGATTGAAAATAGGGAGATGACGTAAGGAGAATGAGAGGTGGGTGGGCAAAACCGCCCAAGTGTTAAAGCCAGTTGCCACCAACAACCCAAGGTTGACAGAGTGACAAGCTGTCCCTTGGCCTTTAGCACCTACTCACCTCCACACACACAAAAAGTATGTTTTGAAATGATGACTGTTTATGAAAGCTTAGATTACATTACCTGTGTGAAACAAGATTTCCAGGCCCTACCCTAGCACAGACAGAGGAGCAATCAATACGTTTATTGTTTTAAGAAATTCCTAGGAGATTTTAAAACAACAGCAAAGCCAGTGACCTCTGCTTTAGTAAACTGCAATAGGAAACCGGCTTTCCTTGTTAAAACCGACTTTTCTATTTACACCCCACCTCTCATACCGGTCTATAGAAATGCCCTAAGAAAGGCTTCGAAAAATGTGTATAAGGCCTCTTCATTATCCTCCTTTTTACTGTGGGTTAATTATTGTCTTGGGATTTTTTTACTGCTGTGACAAAACACCATGGCTGACATCGTTGGGAAGGAGAGGTTTATTTTGTTTACACTTCGGGTAACAGTCCAACACTGAGGGAACTCAGGACAGGGGCGAGCAGGGCAGGAACTGGAGGCAGGAGCTGATGCAGAGGCCATGGAGGGTGCTGCTTACTGGCTTGCTCAGTCTGCTTTCTTGTAGAATTCAGAACCATCAAGGGAGGCGTGGCCGCACTTTCAACCACTAGTGAAGGAAATGCCCTACAGCCTGATCTCATTTCTCTCAACTGCGGTTCCCATCTCTCAAATGACTGTAGCCTGTGTATCAAGGTGACATCAGGCTACCAAGAATAACTGACCCCTTGACACACAAACACATCCCTTCAGTATTAAGCCGCAACCTTTCCTTTCTGTTCATTACCAAGACACACATGAATATCAACATCACAGTCTAAAACATCCCAAAATTTAAAAGTCCCACAGACTTTAAAAATTCAAACAGTAGGGCTGGAGAGAAGGCTTGGTGGTTAAGAGCATGGGATAATATCCCAGAAGACCTGGGTTCAATTCCCAGCACCTGCATGGCAGCTCACAACCGTCTGCAACTCAGTTCAAGAGTATCCGGCCCCATCACACAGACATACATGCAGGAAAAACACCAGTGCTGTTAAAAATAAATCTTTAAAAAGTTCAAATAGTAAAAGTTCAAAGTCTCTTTAAAATATTCAAAATTGCTCAATTGTGGACTCCTGTAAAATAAAAAAAAAAGTTACTTTCTTACCTCTACGAAGAAGAACCAGTCCACAGTCCCAGTCTAAATGAAACTGAGTTCCAGCAGTGTAAATAACTCAGCATCCAACGTCTGGGATTCTCTCATGATCCTCTGAGCTCCTCCAAAGGGTCTGGGTCACTTCTCTGGCTCTGTCCTCTGTAACACACACAGCTTGTCTTCCAGGCTGGCTCCACGCCACACCTGCTGCTGTTCTTGGTGGTTGTCCCCTGGTACTGGCATCTCCAAAACGCTGGACTCTTTTACAGCAGTTGGGCTGCACTTTCACCTTTAACCTCTCCTGAGTTCTTTTCGGGAATTCCAGGCCTGCCACACAGGGTCCAGCCTCTGCCGCTGTCCATGACCCCTTCGTACCTTTACAGCAGTTATCAGCCGGGTCACTCTTACACCACCAAGCTCAGCCGCTGGCCTGAGGTTCAACCACTTCCCAGAAGATTCTACTTCAATGAATCACAGCTGATTCTTCAGCTCCAGCTGGTCAGCATCCGTTTTCCCGGGAAAAGCAAAGGTTTTACTCGAGTGGTTCTCGCCCCTTGTTAGGTTCCAGCTGATTCTTCAGCTCCGGCTGACCAGACACCTGATTCCCACGCAGAAGGCCAGGTGGAGTCTTTGCTTCCCTGTGAACCTTCACGGCCTCGGTGTTCTGGCTGCTCTCACGATGTATCTCATGAAGATACATTTGTATCTTCCAAGCTCCCACAGAGCAGCTAGGCTCCCTGTGCTCTGAGGCCCAGTGCCCTACCAGCCCAGAGCTGGAATGCCGCCACGACCTTCACCAAACAAAACAGTAAAAACACATCGCCAAGGCATCTCTGTCACAGCCACAGCCCACGGTCCCGGTAACAATTTCTGTCTTAGGTTTTCTACTACTGTATGAGACACCCTAAGGAAAAGCAGCTTGGAGAGAAGAGGGTTTATTTTGCATTCCCTTCCAGGTGTCAGTTCAGCAAGGAAGTTAGGGCAGAAACCTGGAGGCAGGAGCTGATGCAGAGGCCATGGAAGGGTGTGGTACTGGCTTGCTCAGCAAGCTTTCTTATAAAACCCAGGACCACCAGCCCTGGGATGGCACCGCCCACGATGGCTGGGCCCTTCCCCATCCATCACTTGATGGGGAAAATATCCAGGGGGGTTGGGGGAGGGGCTGATATTGGAACGTAAAGTGAATAAATTAATGAAAAAAAACAAAATATCGTACAGGCTTGCCTATGAAGGCATTTTCTCAGTCGAGGTTCCCTCCTCTCAGGCGACTGGCTCATGTCAAGTTGACATAAAAACCAGCCAGACCCAATGTGTTATGGCTGCGTAGCCTGGTGGTTTTGTGGGTATGCTAACAGTGAGGAGTGGGGGGTGAGGGCTGTCCTTGACTCTTACCTACTCGTGGGACCCTTCCCCTCTACTGAATTGCCTTTCCAGCCTTGATGGGCTGGGGCGTGCCTAGTCTTACAGTGTAGTTTATTATGCCATATTTGGTCGATGTTCTCGGGAGGCCTGCTTTTTTCTGAGGGGAGTTAGAGGGGGTTAAATCTGGGGGAGGGGAGGTGGTGGGGGAGAGACTGGGGGAAGGGGAGGAAGGGGAAACCATGGCTGAGATATAGTCTATGAAAGAATTAAAAAAAAAAAAAAACCTAGGCAACATACTTATCTTTGCTATCAACCTTTTCCTGTTGACTTAGAAAATAAACGTTCTCTCTACCTAAGCTATTGTCCACTCCACACATTAGCTAGTGTTTAAGAAACCTGTAGTAGCCGGGCGTGGTGGCACACGTCTGTAACCCCAGCACTTGGGAGGCAGAGGCAGGCGGATTTCTGAGTTCGAGGCTAGCCTGATCTACAAAGTGAGTTCCAGGACAGCCAGGGCTACACAGAGAAATCCTGTCTCGGAAAAACAACAACAAAAAAGAAACTAGTAGTAAACCCAGCAGTGATGGCCCTCACCTTTAATCTCAGGAGGCAGAGGCAGGTGGGTCTCTGAGTGTGAGGCTAGCCTGGTCTACAGAGGGAGTTCGAGACCAGCCTGGTCCTCAGAGGGAGCCCAGGACAGCAGGTGTACTGAGAATTTTGGTTTCTTTTTTCTTTTTAAGGCTTATTTATTTTATACATGTGAGTGCACTGTTGCTGTCTTCAGACACACCGGAAGAGGACATTGAATCCCATTACTACAGATGGTTGTGAGCCACATGTGGTTGCTGGGAACTGAACTCAGGACCTTTGCAAGAGCAGTCAGTGCTCTTAACTGCTGAGGCATCTCTCCAGCCCTTGGTTTCTTTAAAAACCCCTCATGTTATGCGTTTTTGTTTTAAGCTCAGGTGTGGGCTACGGGGTTGTTTCGGTTTGTCCGCAGCTGCTAACTATGACTGTCTCGTGCTCCAAGAGGGGCAGGGTTTTGCCGGCTGCAGATAGCTTAATCCTGGAGACTCTGGAGAGTGTCACTACAAGAGCCCCAGGAAGACCGGGGCAGCGGCTCCCTTGCTGTTGCTGGATTGCTGACTTGCCCCTGGGAACACCACAACCCGAACCAACAGGAAGTAGCCTGTAGAGGTCGCGGTCCTCTTTCCCCTGCAACCTTTCTCTCCTTCCTCATGTTGTGGGGTCAGGGGGTGGATTGGAAGGAAGAGAATAGTCTAAGAACTCAACAAAATAGCTAAAAGAGAAAAAAAGTGGACAGCCAAGTCTACAGAGAAATCCTGTTTCACAATAAAAAAACAAAGACAAAAACTACTTGTATGAGCTGAGCCCACAATTATTCAGGTTTCTGAAACGACACACTGCTGTGTGATTATCAACACTCCTTTCCTTGTGGGGCCATGAGGGTAGAGAGCTTGCCTGGCAAGCAGAAAGCTCTGGGCTCAACCCCAAGAAGCTTAGGACACAGAGTAACTGGGAGGCAGAGCATGCCAGCCAGAGTGGCAGAGTGAGGCCACTGGAAAAAAGAAATCAAAAGGTCACGCTGAACTACATATTAAGATCACTGTACAGGGCTGGAGAGATGGCTCAGCGGTTAAGAGTGCTGATTACTCTTCTGAAGGTTGTGAGTTCAAATCCCAGCAACCACATGATGGCTCACAACCATCGGTAATGAGATCTGATGCCCTCTTCTGGGGTGTTTGAAGACAGCTACAGCAATTGAGCGCAGGGATGGAGCTAGAAGAAAAAGTGTCTGAAGGCAGCTATAGTGTACTTACATATATTAAATAAATCTTTACAAAAAAATCACCATATAACACCTTGCCTCAAAGAAAAAAAAAAAAAAAGAAAGAAAAAAATTCCTTTTTGATGGTGATGGAGACTGAACCCAGAACTGAAAGGCTGTAGACAGCTGCTCTGCCAGCAAGCTCGAACTTCAGCCCTTATTCACTGTTTTTGTTTTTGTTTTGTTTTGTTTTGTTTTTTGAGACAGGGTTTCTCTGTGTGGCCCTGGCTGTCCTGGAACTCACTCTGTAGACCAGGCTGGTCTCGAACTCAGAAATCCGCCTGCCTCTGCCTCCCAAGCGCTGGGATTAAAGGTGTGCACCACCACCGCTCCGCCTCACTGTTGTTTTTGAGACAGTCTCAAACAGCCCAGGCTTGTTCGTCCACCTCCAGACCTGGGATTACATCTATGTATCGCCAAGACTGCTTTATTGTTCTTACTTTCTAGTTAAAGACAAGTTCTCATTCCCTTTCTACTCTGAGACTGGATCTCATGTAGCCCAGGCTGACCTCAAGTCCCTGGGTGGTGACGCACGCCTTTAATCCCAGCACTTGGGAGGCAGAGGCAGGCGGATTTCTGAGTTCGAGGCCAGCCTGGTCTACAGAGTGAGTTCCAGGACAGCCACGGCTACACAGAGAAACCCTGTCTCGAAAAAAAACCAAAAAACAAACAAACAAGCAAACAAAAAAGTCCCTGCGTGGCCAATGACATCTAATTCTTCCAGTCTCCACCTCCTGAGTGCTGGGACCCCCGAGCCTTGTGCACGGTGAGCAAGCAGTCTACCAACAACGCTACACCTCTTGCACCTGTACAGACGTTTTACTCTTCGGAGCTTTCTCCAGCCAGGGAGAAAGTCCGTTTCAGACTACAAAATTGGCTTGTGCCTCATTCTTCCTACGGCGCTGCTGGGAATTTTCTACCCTGAGCTATTTCTGGTGCACTTGCTTGCACAAGCTCTAGTATGAGACGCGTTGCCAGAGTTATTTATTCATCTGTTTCAGGACGGTGGGTCGGTTCCCTCTCTGCACCCAGACCTTTGGTAAACGCAGGCTGGGCAATAGTGTCGGAAAGAGAAGGAAGGGCTGCAGAGCCCGGCGTTGCATTTGTCCGGTATCTCCCGGGGGAGGGGGACCGCGGTGCATAGGACTCTCCGCAAGCAGAAGACCAGACTAAACTGTAAATCTTGACAACTACTTCAGTCACCAGCTTCTAGGTCTGTCGGCTAAGATCAAATGTGTAAAAATAAAAATGCAAAACTCTACAAGTTACACAATTCCACAGCTAACAGCCGGAGGAAGCGAAAGCAGCCCCAGCCGCCGCCCCGCCCACCTCCAGGCCACGCCCCTAGCCTTGCGGGTGTCCGTGGGTCTGCAGCCGAAGGGTCATGGGTGGGGACTGCTCAGGGCCTTTCAATCCCGGAACCCGCACAAGCCTCAGAGACTGAGTCACCAACTGTCACCACGGGCCGGAAGTCACCATCTCTCACCGCTGGGAAAAGGTTTCCCGTGAGCCTGCGAGTCGTCGCGGACTACGACTCCCAGCATGCTCTGCGGCCGCCGCAGTTAACCCTTCAGGGACGGGAGCGGCCCTGAGTCCCGCCCCCCACCTGCCCCTTCCTCGGACCCGGCAAGGTGAGTTTTGAGGGGCTGGGAGGGCCTTTTTCCTTTCTAAGGCTTAGGAGTGAGGGAAAGTGAGGGAAACGGGTGTTGTTGTTGAAGAGGAATTATTTTCCAAAAATGGGACAATTTGCAGTAAAAAAGATTCTGACGTCCTTTTACAAATAGGAGACACACTGCTACTCTGCGAACCCCAGGGCCTAAGTGGAATGTCCGGTCTCTCAGAATGCTACCTAAATCTTCTTTATCCAAGAACAGAGTAGCCAGAACCTCCTTCTAGCTCCCAAACATCATCCTTTCCCTTCACCAGCGCTTCCAGCAAGGTTTGCGACTCAAGGCTGAGCTAAGGTTTTTGTCGTGATCCTGACTGGTGGTGTGTCTGTGTGAATACCTATGAACGCCTTAGGAGGTCCTGTAACCTTTTGGGTTATTAGAAGGCTCATTGTCTCCCAGGGCCCCCTCCCTTTGTGTGTGTCTGTGTGTGTGTGTCTGTCTGTCTGTCTGTCTGTCTGTCTGTCTGTCTGTGTTCCCTCCATGTTCATTTAGGCATCCTAGCCTTTTGTCTGATTTGAAAAACATTGTCCTGTTGGAAAAAATGCTCCTTCTTTGGAATTATGCGTGACAGATGTTAAACCTTGCCTACACTGGAACCCCTAAATCAGCATTAGGTATAGGAGACAGTGTGTAATACCATGTTCCGGTTACTGCGCGTAGTTCTAGGTTGGTGGCGGCCCAGGGACTACAAGTTCTGAGGATACAGGAATGGACAGGAGGGAGAACAAAGACGGTCTCCTCTCACCTTTTACTGTTTCCAGAACAGATTTTAAAGCTTCCCACTTGACCCCAGCACCCCCTCCCCCACTCCACCCTGCGTCCTTGATCTGCTTGGGCTTTTCCACCCTCTAAAACTAACTCTAGTTTTTGGGGTTTTTTTTTTTTTTTGTTTTGTTTTGTTTTGTTTTGTTTTTGTTTTTAGTTTAGTTCTTTCTCTCTTCCCTTAGCTCCTATCTCGGAATCACTGGCAAACATCCTATCTTCACTCTGGAGGTTAACAGTCCCTGTTCTGAGAAGTCCCTTGTTTCTTCTCTGTACTCATAAAGAAAACATTCTGTTCAGCTTTAGGGGAGTGGTATCAGAGGGAAGAAAGCTTTGGGGGCAGGAGTCCTGAACCGCACAGGAGGCCAGGAGAGTGAGGGCAGACAGGCGTAAGTCTCTTCTCCCTCACTTTTGCCAACTGGCTCCCTGTCTCTGCCGCTGCCCCCGCCCCCGCCCCTTGACATCCCAGACTCCCTGCCTATTTAAACAGAGATGGGTGCCCCCATCGGCACATTGTTCTTTGGCCACCTGACATCATGCCTCCCAAGAAGGATGCTCCCGTGAAGAAACCAGCAGGGCCCTCCATCTCTAAGCCTGCCGCCAAGTCTACAGCAGGGACCCCTCTAGCCAAGACCAAGGCTGAGCTGGCTGGTCCCCAGACACCTGCAAAAACCCAGGAGCCCCCTGTTGACCTCTCCAAAGTGGTGGTGAGTCCTGGGGAAGTGTGAATCTGTAGGGGGCAATTCCAGCCTTGGGGATCCGGGAATATGTGGAAAGGATAGGGAATGAATGAACGCTGTCGCCAGGATGAGGTTGGGGCTCCCAGGCAGGCTGGTTTCTGAGGGGAAGGGAGTGGGGTGCTGTCTGCCTCTGGCTTCGGCTGTTCAACTCAGAAGGCCACATCTCTGAACCCCAGGAGGGGAGACTGAAAAGGACAGACTTGTTAGACAATCACAGCTGGGGGCAGGGGTAAATTTAGCCTTTGTTCAGCCCCCAGTTATGTGAGGGATGTAGGACTCGGGGTAGCAGGAGGGAAGGGAACAGGTGGCATGGGATTAACCCTGTTCCCAAGAAACCCTCCCCCTGTAATTCCTCTTGGGATTCTCCCAAGGCCCAGAGCTGGGAGTGGGGCTAACRTGGCSCGGCTCCCGGCCRGCCTCGTCCCTTAGGGCCCCTCCCCAGCAGTGGCTGCCAGTTGGTTGTGGTAGAGAGGGACTGAATAAGCCCTGTCATCTCCTCACCTGCCCTTTTTGTCCCCTACAGATCGAGTTTAACAAGGACCAGCTGGAGGGTGAGGAGAAGCCCATTTCCTAAGCCCCATTGTCCAACCTCAAACTCCTGGTCAGATTCTCTCTTTTCCTAACGACAGTCCTGACCTTGAAACCTCCCACACTTGCCCTGCTCTCCTCCCTCCTGGGCCCAGCTCTAGCGTGTTAGTTTGCGTTAGTTTCTGAAACGAACCTCCCTTCTGTCTGGAGGGGATGGGAATCCTTGGTCACACTGCCTTCTCCTTCTATCTCAGAGTTCAGAGAGGCCTTTGAACTGTTTGACCGGGTAGGTGATGGTAAGATCCTGTACAGCCAGTGCGGGGACCTGATGCGGGCCCTGGGCCAGAACCCTACCAACGCTGAAGTGCTCAAGGTCCTGGGGAACCCCAAAAGCGAGGGTGAGAGCAACCTTGAGATTTGTGGAGTTTCTGTTTTCTACTTCTTGGTGATGGAGATTGAATGCAGGGTTCTGCCTGGGCCATTGAGCACCATTTCTAGCCAGCAACTTTCTCTTTATCCATTTTTTTTTTTGAGATAGTATTTCAGTATCCCAGCCAAGAATGACCTTAAATTCTGACCCTCCTATCTCCACCTCCTGACTACTGCCCACTGGAGTGGTGGGATTACTCCAGTTTATGTGGTAGGTTGAATCCAGGGCCTCAGACAAGCCAGGCAAGCCCTTTATTTCGGAGGTCCTTTTTTTTTTTTTTTTTTTTTTTTTTTTTTTTTTTTTTTTTTTTTTTTTGTTTTGAGACAGGTTCTCACTAAATTACTCAGGTCGGCCAGGAACCTATAATTCTATCCCAGCAGCACTAATCCCCAGTTTTCTTTCTCTTTTTAAATTTTAATTCATTATTATTTAGATAGGGTTATTATTACTATTATCATTATTATTATTATTACATAGGGTCTCTCTCTACATATCCCTGCTTAGCCTGGAACTCACTATATAGACCAGGCTGGCCTCAAACTCAGAGATCTGTGGGCTACCACACATGCATTAGTGGTTCTCTCTATTTTGAGTATGTCCTGCCACTGGGCCTCATTCTCACCCCCCTTTTTTTTCTGTTGAGATAGTCTTAAGCTGTTCTGGCTGGCTTTGAACTTGCCTGGTAGCTGTGGTTACAAAACTGCACTGCCAGGCCTGGCAACAGTGTCAATTTTCAATGACAATATTGGTAAGGTGACAGCAAGCTGGGATAGATCAGGACTCAAAAAACTGTCAAACACAGGGAAGGAAAACATCCTGAATGCTGAAGGGGATGGAAGTCACTATAGTAGGGTTGGATGACGCTGGATACCACAGCTCGGTGATCTCTCTCACCTCTGTCTAATGCCAGAGCTCAAGTCCCGACGTGTAGACTTTGAGACGTTCCTGCCCATGCTGCAGGCAGTGGCCAAGAACCGGGACCAAGGCACATACGAAGACTACCTAGAGGGGCTTCGTGTGTTTGACAAAGAGGGCAACGGCAAAGTCATGGGCGCGGAGCTCAGACACGTTCTTACTACTCTTGGTGAGGCAGGGCCGGGAGCTGTGTGATGGAGATGTGGGTGGACCTGGACGAGCTAGATAGAGCCTGGAATGGGCTTACGGTTCTGCAGTCATGAGCAGGAGGCTTGAGGGCCGGCATTGTGGAGGCAGAACCTCAGGGACTCGATCATCTAGAGGCTAAAGTGTCCAGCACTGAGCCCAGGGCAGGGAATGCGGTGGGAGCCTCATGTCCCTCTTTGCGAGCCACACTTAATGCTGGTCCCGTGTAAGTCTCAGTCCCTGCAGCATGTTCCGCTGTCTGTGAAAGCTTTCACTGCTCCAAGGCACCATTGATGTGTGCCGAACGGAAAGAAAGGGGCAGGGTGGGAGGACGAACCACCCGGCACCATTGATGTGTGCCGAACGGAAAGAAAGGGGCAGGGTGGGAGGACGAACCACCCTGAGAGTAGCGTGGGCTGGTGAGGCAGGGAAGGCGCGGGGCTCTAACTTTTTTTGGGTTCAGGAGAGAAGATGACTGAGGAAGAGGTAGAGACTGTTCTGGCGGGCCACGAGGACAGCAACGGCTGCATCAACTATGAGGGTGAGGGCACAGGATCACCAGGGGATGAGGAGTCTTGAGAGGGGTGGGAGTACCCTCAGTTACCAGAAGGTCAGTTTCTGACGTCCTCTCGGCTCCTCTTGTGCAGCCTTCCTGAAGCACATCCTAAGCCTCTGAGCTCCGCGGGTGGCCCTCCAGGCCCCAGTGTCCTCTTGAGAGGCAAGGGTCCTCGATCCACCAGAAAGAAGCGCCGGCAGTGCGCTTCCCCGCCGACTGTAGCGCAGCCGCCAGGGCTGGACAACTTTCTTCCCACCGCCCCCAACCCCACCCCTAGTAGAACCCGCGGAGTCGGAACCTTGCCCCACCTCCTGTGCGGCCAGAGGCGCGTTCCTGCCACTAGGGGGCACTTACAGTTTTGAAATAAAAACATGGTTCCTGCTTTGGTTTCCGACTGTTTTCTTTTGAGAAGGGGGAAGGACAGGAGCGGGTAGTCCTCTCTTCGGCAAAAGTCCAAATCCCCTGCTCTTGGTGCGCCTCGGAGGAAAGGTTTCCAAGAGTCACACCCCAGGTCCCCGTGGTGTTCCAGAGCCGAGGTAGGGCGCCCCCCCACCTCATTAATAATGTAGTGATGTCATCTGCATGAGCCCAGACTAGCATGCCTATTGGATGAAACTGCGGATGGTGACGTCATACGCCGTAGGACGTACTAAGGCTGGGCTTGGGTCGGGAGTCGGAGCCATTACTGCCGGAAAAGGTCCCGCAGGAGCTCGGCAGCCAAGATGGTGGGCCCTGGGAATCGGGAGATTAGGGGGATTTGGGGCACGGAGAGGACCGCGGGTGGGAGTAGAGAAAGCAGTGGACGTGGGCACGCCCAGGTTTAGGAAGGTTGGATGTGGGGTTGGAAGGTCTAGGACTCTGTCCTGGGAAGCGAGTCCTCAGCTTCAAACCAGTTTGTAAAGCCGGGTTAGAAGTTTGCGGGGTTGGACCTCAGATACTGACCAATCCCTTCTTCTCCGAGCAGTGTGACTTCACCGAGGACCAGACCGCAGGTAGGCGGCCTCTGACCCGCAGTCGAGGTCACCCTTACCTAGAGGGACCCCTTCCTTTAGCATCTTTCTACCGATCCCAACCTGTCATCCCCAGCACTCCAGGAAAGTGCTCTGGGGATTTCCTTCTCCTCTGCTCTAGATCCTCCATTTTCTTTTCTCATTCTTTCTTCCTTCCCCTTCCACTCTAGATCTGAGCCCCAAGCACTGGGTGAGTTTTAGGTGGTGTGGGTATGTGAAACAGTTTGATTAATGCCTGTTGTGTGTCGGGTCTATTATGCTTGTGTTCTGCTGCTTTTTGCCTCTCCTCTGACAACTGACCCTCCTTAAGCTTGGATTCTAAGTGCTGTAAAGAGTGGTGGCTTGATATTTTGATAAGATGGGCACTGGAGAGTTTGCTAAGGATGTGCCTTAGCTTCACCTCTTGGAAGATCTCCGGAGGGAAAGGGTGGGAGTGGGAGGCTAGAGTCCAGGCCACTGCTTCTACTTCCTTATATGGGCAGGACCTAGCCTGGGCGGTGGCAGATTCCTGCGGAGTAGTAGAGTAGTGGTGGAGAGCCCAGCCTGCTGCAGCTCAGGGGGTGTGTAAACAGATGGCTGCCACCATGAGGTAAGGGAAAGAAGGCTGAGTGTCTTTATGTGGGGCATTTGAGTTGATAGAAATAGATCCTTAGGAGCAGTCTTCAGTGTACAGGAGGACAAGATATCTGGTTTCTGCAGCATGACTTGAGTTGGCAGAATTGTGCAGCAAGCACTGGGTTAATCCCTGGTGCTGCTGTTCATCTGAATCCTCAGAATTCAAGGAGGCTTTCCAGCTGTTTGACCGAACAGGCGATGGCAAGATCCTGTACAGCCAGTGTGGGGATGTGATGCGGGCCCTGGGCCAGAACCCTACCAACGCCGAGGTGCTCAAGGTCCTGGGGAACCCCAAGAGCGATGGTGAGCATTTCAAGAACTTAGTGGGTTCGTGGGTTGTTCAGCTAAAGTCATCCCTTTATGTTCATAGGTGCCAAACTTGAGCAAGTTTTGTCTCAGCCAGTTCCACTGATTTCCCTTTCGGTCAGTCACTTGTGTTCTCGAACATGTGTGATTTCTCATCTGACATGTCTACCTCCCACACGACAGAGATGAATGTGAAGGTGCTGGACTTTGAGCACTTCCTGCCCATGCTGCAGACTGTGGCCAAGAACAAGGACCAGGGAACCTACGAGGATTATGTTGAAGGCCTTCGCGTGTTTGACAAGGAAGGGAATGGCACCGTCATGGGTGCTGAGATCCGTCATGTCCTAGTCACGCTGGGTAAGGGTCTGTGACCTTTCCGGAGCTAAGCTGCCACCTTGACATATTTCACCTGTCACCCAGTTCTAAGGGTGTCCCTTCCTCTGCAGGCGAGAAGATGACAGAGGAAGAGGTAGAGATGCTAGTGGCAGGGCACGAGGACAGCAACGGTTGCATCAACTATGAAGGTGAGGGGCAGACTATAACTGTGGCCTCCGAGGAAATGGCCCTTCAGGGCGTGTTAAAGGGGCATTGTATTCCTAGACTTGGTTCCAGAAGGGAGCCAGGATTCCAGAAGGGGCAAGGCTCAGACCTGTCTGGGAGGGAACTGTTGGGGACATGACCGTCAAGGAAGGGGTGACAGATGGGGTACGAAGGGTGGGCTAGGAACGGGAAGTAAACAATGTCTGTCCCCACTGCCTGACCCCTTCACCCATGTCTGTGTCTTGTCTTCACCATTAATGTCTCTTCCTTCCTGCAGCATTTGTGAGGCATATCCTGTCGGGGTGACGGGCCCAGGGGCGGGTACGGCTCCTCCCAGCCTCTCCTCTAGTCATCTCCCTAGTGTTTTCTTCTTCCCGACCTGTGCTCTCTGCCCCTGCCCATACCCTACTACCATCTGACTTCCTCCTGGCATGACTGCATGGAGCTGGCTTGAGGGAGGGATTCCTCGATGAGGAAAGCAGTTTGGGGGTGTGGTACCTCCTCTCCTCTAGGATGACCTCTGGGGTTCGACTCACAGGGGTCCTGGTGCTGGTGTCTGGGAACTTTCACCAGCTTGTAGAGGGGCTGGTCTTACGGTGCTTCTTTAGCCCTGGAGCGTGGAGTTGGCTGGGGGCGGGGAGGAGCTAACTGCCCCATTCTGCTGCCAAGACAAAAGTCCTTTTCCATCCCTCTGCTGGACAGCTTGGAGGTACCCTAACCCAAAACTGACCTCTCCCCCTGCCAGTGGCTGACAGTAACTGTAGGTGTAGCTGAGAACTTTTCTGCCGCTGCTATGTTCTTGCTATTTAGAGTGGGGTGGGGGCTAACGGCCAGTGGGAGGGGAACCAGGGACAGAGAGAACTGGTCACTCATGGTGGCTCTTTTGGAAACTGACCCAAGGTTGGTTGCTATGGGCTTGTTCCCTCCCGCCACCTTCATGGTCTTGTGGTCTCCTGGCCCATGGGACCCCCTCCCCAGCCCTCTCCTTGGCTGACACCACCTCTCCTCTCTACAGAGCTTGTCCGGATGGTGCTGAATGGCTGAGGACGGTTCTGTATCCCTCGCCCGTTCCTTGCCCAGTGTGAGATTTCTGTGTGGCCCCAGAGGCCCCTTATCACAGCACCTCACCCATCTGGTTTCTTTTGGATGATGTTTGCCTTCACCAAATAAAATTTGCTCTCTTTGCTCTTTTGGTTCTTTCTTTCCTGAGCAGGGTGAGGAGAAAAAGGTGAGGTGAGGTGATGTCTGTCCTGAAACAGCTCAGGCCAGGGCCAGGGGGTTAGGGGGAACTGAACTAAGTGCTTGTAGTAATCATGGACTCATTAATGAAAGGTTCCCCCTTTGCAAAATGAAGTGATAAATCTCTATAGGATCAAGATAGCTGTACAGTTTTTTGGTTTTTTTTGGGGGGGGGGGCTGGAGGGGGAACACAAAGTATGTGTTCCTTTTCAGGTTAAATTCTTGGCCCTTGGGCTTCTCTAAGCCAGGCCCCCACTTGCCCAAGCACCGTTCACTGAAGCTTAAATGCCAGGACTTATTAGTACCGCCAGAGCCTGCCTATTGTGCTTGCTGCAGGGTTAGGGGCCAATAGTCACAGTAGTAGGTATGGGCCTATCCCCTCCCTAATAAGGGAAGGAACGCAGCCGCTGGGAAAGGATCCAGAGCCGCTGCAGGGATGTGCTTCTAAGAGCTGATCTGAGGAGGTAAGAGCTTCTGCTGCTGCTGCTGCTGCTGCATTCCTGATGGCTGTGGGCCTGTGGCCCTGGCCTCTTTGGCGAGAGGCTGATGGCTGTGGGCCTGTGGCTCTCAAAGTGCCACTGCAGCCCTGGTGAATGTCCAGTGAGGGACTCCAGGAAGGCTGCCCCCAGCCCGGTTTGCTCCCTGCCTAGCAGCCATGGGTAAGAGAACACAGAGGCATCCACAAGATGGAACTGAAAGCAAATTAATTTATAAAAAAAAAAAAAAAAAAAAAGGAAAAAGAAAAGAACAAAGAAGAAAAGAAAATTTTACAGAAGACTTTGAACAGAAGAAAGGTGCGGAGATGCAGAGGAAGGGAACCACTGGGACAGGAGGAGCTAGGCGCCTGGTGGGAGGGGCCAAGTGCTGGTGCTGCCTGGAACTGTGTCAGCCTCCACATGGAGGGTGAAGAGGAAGACCGCGAGCAGAGCCGTGCTGCACTGCTCCCAAATCTTTGTCCTCATTTGGGGAACTCCTAGCTAGCACTGGGCTCTGTCAGGCTTGGTTGGTGAGGGCAGAAGTGAGCAGAATGTCCCACTGTCAAAAGTAGGTGCTTAAGTGCTTTTCAAAGCCTGAGGGTTTGCAGACTCCCCATCCTCTTAGAGCTCCCCTTTGATGCCTGTTGGCCACTTACAGATACAACCAGGAGAGCAGGAAGAAGAGCCCAGCCGAGGGCCCTTCCCCCTATTACCTACCACAGAATCCCCGAAAACTACATTTCCCACAAGTACACAGACGCTGACAGTGAGCAGGTGACTTAAACACAACACACAGCTGACTGAGGGAAAGGTCATTGGCTGAGCTGGGCATAAAACAGCAAACGTGGCTTGGCGAGCAGCAGGAGGTTAGCATGAACGAGCTGGAATGGGCAAGGGCTGACTCAGCACTGCCGAAGGGCTGGGGGACAGGCTTGGTGCCCCATTCCATCTCACGGCATTCCCCAAAACTGTAATTTCTCTTAAAACCTGCCCTTTCCCCTCAAAATAATTAAAAAAGTTCTTTTTTTGTGGGCTCCAATGTGTCTTTTTAAAACCTCCCTTTTAAAGGGTTTCATTTTCACGTTATCGCTTCAAAAATGCAGTAATTCTGAAGGGGTACACCCTCAGAACCAGTTAGTAGAACCTCATATAAACATCTTCCCCTCCTATCCTTTTTTCCCAGGCATTAGAAACATCTTTTAGTCAGAAGTCCGTGGATAATAATTGGATATAAAACTGCACACCTCTGCTGGGCATGGTGGGGTGGTGAAGGGGCAGGAGGGGCTTTCCTTACGTAGTGATGGACTCTCCAGGCTGAGGGAGGTCCCAGTAGTGGGGGAGGGCGGTTCCTGGAACTGTGATCTCCATGGGGAGTGAGGGAGAGGCTGGCTGGTTCCTCACTGTGGAGGTGGCACAGGGGTGACTGTGCCTGGGCTCGGAGCTGTGGGGTCTGGAGGCAGCGGGGTGCCTGGGTCTGTGGAGAAAAGGAGGAGAAATGAGCTGGAGCACGCAGAGGGGTGGACCCAGTCCCAGGCTCCACACACAAACAGAACTGGGCACGGGCATGCAGTGGGTGGGCGGATGAATGAGGTACCCACTATATGTAATTTCTTTTTCCCAACACTTTTCCAACTGACATTAGAAAAAAATCTTATACCCCAAACCATCCTCCTCTCCCCAGGGACTCTAAATGGGTCGTCTGAATGTGGTGGAACAAGCAGGGGAAGCCATCGTCATGCAGATGGGTAGCTAGGTTCCAGGTTTACAGCTGAGGTCCTCTGAGCCACTGGATTCCTCCATGACCCACCAGTGAAAGGCCCGACAGCCCAGAGGTGGCTGCTGCCAAGCTGGGAAGCGGAGGACAGCCAGAGAGGCCTTCCTCCTGTGCTCTGGTTTTACCAAAGCGTTCGTTCAACAGGGAGGGCTGTGGAGATCCTAGGATCTAACCCTTTCCCCACTCACCTCCCTCCCATAATGTCGAGCCCCTCCCTTCCCTCCCCTCCCTCCCTCCTGGCCCCTCCTCACCTGGCAGCGGGCTGGCACTGGGCAGGAGGCTGCCCTGAACCGCCGCCACAATGGCAGGGCTCTGGGCCGCGGCGGATCCGAGACCCGGCCCGAGAGGCAGGGAAGATGGCATGGTGGTGGTCGCCGGCAGGTTAGGATGTAGAGGGTTCGCCATGGACACAGGCAGGTTAGGTGGGGGGATAGTGCCCGGGGCAAACGGGAGATGGTGGTGATGCCCATGCAGGTTAGGAGGAGGGGGAAGGTTAATACCAATGGAGTCAGCTAGACTACCGAATGGGATGACTGATGGAGCAGCAGGAGGAGGCGGCATGCCGAAAGGCAAACCCAAAGGAGCATTACCCGCCACGCCTGGGTGCCCGCTGCCTGGCACTGCCCCTGGCATCATTGAGGGAGGAGTTTGTTGGTTGGGGAACGGTGAGGGGCCTAGAAATAAAGAGAACACGAGGGTGAGGGAGTGGACTCCTGCCCGCGGCACAAGCTGCACAGCCACCTGCTGGTGCGCTCCCCTTCTCCTGGCACTAGAGTAAACTAGATCCTTGGAATCTGCGGAACACATCCCTGCTAGTTTGGGGACATAATACAATGGAGCCCACCCGTAGGAACTGCAACAAACATTTATATCCAAGCCCATCCAGTATTCCCTTCAAAGGAACCAGAACCTTTGCCTGAAACTCTACAGCAAACAAATGTTCTGGAACACACACTCACCATGGGGTCCAGGGGGGGGTACCCCTGGTGGGACTGCCCCCGGCTGAGGGGCTCCGGGTTGTTGTGGCTGCTGTGGCCCTGCAGTTGTCCCTGCCTGCCCGATCTGTTCAGAAGGGCCCAAGCTTCCGGGCGGGGCCCCAGTGCCAGGAGGAGCAGAGGCCACCGCGGCTGGAGGCACAGCTAGACCATGAACTGCAGGTGGTCCAGCAGCCCCGGCGGGAGGGACGGGCTGGGAGCCCGGGGGCAGGGCTGGTGGCTGCTGCTGCTGCTGCTGGTGCATCTGCTGGAAGTGCTGCTGCCGGGCCCTCATCTCTGCGTACTTCAGCTGCTCCATGTGGAAGGCTTGCCGGTCGGCCAGGAGCTGCTGCCTCTGGTACTCCAGCTGCGGGGCCAGTGGGAGACTGTCACCAGGTACAGAGGACCTTCGACAACTGCCTTGCCCCCTACTTCCTCTTTTGAAAGACCCTATCTCTCATGCTGGTGTTCCCCCAAGACTCAACCACGTGCCTCCTCTGTCCCTACAGATCCGAGACCACCCGCAGCGCCCCTCACTGCACCCGAGTTAATCTGGTGTGGTTGGACTCACTTCAGTTTCAAAGCTCTGAATTTGTTATTACTCTGATTTAAAAATGCCTCAAGTTCTTTCCTTCCTTCAAAGTCAGC
>BDUI01000098.1:227658-241423 GCA_002335545.1 Apodemus speciosus | reverse complement strand
ACACACACACACACACACACACACACACACCTTTGTGTTTGTAAGAATATAGAGGTCAAAGGACAATCTGTAGAAGTTCCTTCTCTCCTTCATGTTGGTCATCAAGCTCAGGAGCAAGAACCGTCACCTTCTGAACAACGGTCCTGGTCCTTTGTGTTTCATACTATACAGCCAACTGTCCTAGAACTCACTATGTAGGCTAGGAAAGCCTTGAATTCAGAGATCTGTCTGCCCCTGCCTGCCCAGCACTGGGATTAAAGGGATGCACCCCTTTGCTCAACTTATACTTTATTTCTTTTGGTTTTTCAAGACAGAGTTTCCCTGCATAGCCCTGGCTGTCCTGGCCACTGCAGACCAGGCCTTGAACTCACATAGGTCTTCCTGCCTCTGCCTCCCAGGTGCTGGGATTAAAGGGATGCACCACTATCACCTGGCCTTTTTTTTTTTTTTTAATATTTATTTTCATGAGTGTTTTTGCCTGTGTTTATGTATAGAAGCCCATACATGCCTGGTGTCTGTGGATGTCAAAAGAGGAAGTCAGATTCCCTAGAACTGGAGTTGTAGATGGTTGTGAGTCACTTTGTAGGTTCTGGGAGTCAAATCTAGGTCCTCTGTAAGAGCATCAAGTATTCTTAACCCTTTATCCATCTCTACAACGATAGTTTTAAAAAATTCTTAGATGAGCCAGGAAGGCAGAGGCAGGCAGTTCTCTGAGTTCGAGGCCAGCCTGCTCACAGGCTGAGTTCCAGGACAGCCAGGAACACAGAGAGATGTGCATGTCTGGTTTGTCTGCATGCATGTGCATACCATGTGCACAGCTTTTGGATTCCCTGGAACTAGGGTTACAAATAGATGTGTACCGCCACGTGTGTGCTGAGGATTGAACCYGAGTCCTCTGCAAGAGCAGTAAGTGCTCTTAATCACTGCATCATCTCTCTAGCTCCCCTCTAAAAGATTTCTGTGTGTAGTTGAACATACATGTGAACATGTTGGGGCACCCATGGAGGCCAGAAGAGGCAAGCAGATCCTCTGGAACTGGAATTACAGGCAGTTGTGAGCTGCCCACGGTGAATTCTGGCTCAGGTTCTCTGCAAGAACATGGAGTGCTATTAACCACGGAATCATCCCCATAACCCCCCTGCCCCCAGCTCCCACTCTTTCAGACTTGCTATGCAGCCAGGCTGGCCCTAAATTCAGTCGTGTCTCAGCCTCCAAAATGCTAGGATCATAGGTGTGGAACAGTGAGTTGGGGGAGAAATCCAGGGCTTTGTGAATGTCGGTAAGCACGCTAACTTTTCAGCGACACCTCTAGCCGTCCAAAGCCATGGCTTTTTTTTGGAGGGAGGAGGGGTCAGACAGAACCTCACTATACACACCAGGGGACATCTGCTGGGACTGAAGGAGTAYACCAAAATGCCTGGATGACATAATTTTCTTGCTTTCTTTCCACGGCCACCAAAGTTGAAAGTCACTCAAAATTCATCAGTAGAATTCCAGACCTGACTTCTGCTTCTGGTTCATTAGCTCCTTCAATAAATTAGTCAGCAGTCTCAGAGGGGACAGGAAGATCACAAGAGAAGGGAAGAAAGCTTTTTTTTTTTTTAAATCTAGGCAATTCAAGGCCAGCCTGGTTTACAGAGTGAGTTCCAGGACAGCGGGGCTACACAGAGAAACCCTGTTTTGAAAAACAAAACTAAACAAAAACAAAACAAAACAAAAAAATCTTGGCAATTAGAAAGCAGGAAATTGGGGTAGTGGTGGGACATTGAGCACATACTGATGTCCCCATAATGAAGCTCTCTCCTGATGTTTTCTAGTCTCAGAACTTGTTAACCTCAATCAATCCCACTTAGTGAAACAGAACTAGTTAAAGGACACTACTGGGCCAGGCCTCCTCAGAGGCTAAGGGGGTGGGGTGGGATGACAAGTTCAAGGCCTGCCCAGGCAACTTTTAAAGGGGCCCAGGGACGGAGCTCCACTGTGGAGCTGCCTCCTGAGCATGTGCCAGGCCTAGCCTTCATTCCGACGACTATGAAAACAATACGGGCTTGAGCTTGGCCAAACCCATGTTTGGCATCATTTGCATGGAATGGAGGCTGAGGCAGGGTGACCACAAGCATGCCAGCTTCACCTCGAAGCAAGACCCTGCCTAAACAAAAGAACAAAAATTTAAAACTGTGGTATGAAGGTACACACGTGTCACTCCAGAACTGGGGAATAAAGACAGCAGAATGAGGGATTCAAGAACAGCTTGGGCCACACAAAACACTGTCAAAAATAAATAAATAAAAGGAYGGGGCCTGTAGAATGGCTTGGGGCAAAAGTGATTGCCAGTAGGCCTGATGACTTCAGTTCAATCCCATAACTCCCCAACAAGTTGTCATCTGATCATGTTGCATGTGGAAAAAAAGCTGACCAAATCTCAAAGTTTGCCGGAGGAATCCAAATGAGGAAGGGAGAAGCAGTAACAATGCAGTCTTGGGTTGAATCCAGGTTTAGATGTAAATTAGACACCTTTATCTATGCAGAAACCCACATACACTGGCACCTGTACACAGACCAACACCCAGACACCTACACCTGTGCACAGACCCACCCACTCACATAGACCCACACTCACAGACACCTGCACCTGTGCACAGACCCACCCACTCACATAGACCCACACTCACAGACACCTGCACCTGTGCACAGACCCACCCACTCACATAGAGACCCACATTCACAGACACCTGCACCTGTGCTCAGATCCACACAGATACTTGCCCACAAGTCCTTTGTTTAAAAGCATTTTCTTGGGAAAATGAGGGAAATGTGAATGGATATGGATTTATTTGGACAGTATAAAAGTGTTGATTTTTCAAGTAATATACCAAAGTGATTGTCTTATCATATGTGTATGGTCTGCAGAACAGAGGACAATTTTATGAAGCCGTTTCTCTCATTCCCCCTTAATGCTTCTGGGGATCAAACCCAGGATCAGTGGGAGACGCAGGACCACCTCACTGGCTTCACTGAATTAAAAATTTAAAACCACCAATCCTGTTCCCTTCCTTTCTTGTTCTCCCACTTCACATTTCGGAAAAGATCTAATTAGTTTCAACTTTGCTGATGTAATGCCCTGTTGTGCAAGACCACGGCCCATCCTCAGTACTGAAAGCCAGCAGGGGGCAAGGCTGCACTCCACTGTTGTAAAGCAACAGGCAAGCAAGAGGATGCAATTTGTAGTTTTCAGACCACCCTGATCTACAAAGAGCACTTCTCAAAAAAAAAAAAAAAAACCTTCCTGATGCCCAGAGCCCGGGGCTTTAGCATCCTTTGTCCATCTCTTGTTAAATCTTAGCACAGTCTCTCCTATTGTAATTATGTTCTTAATTAAGTTGGGTACCATTTTGCCACCCGAATCTTCCCTTATACTAGTGAGTACTTTTTAGGTTAGACTAACGAGTATTTGTCCCATCCCCCAACTCTCCCAAAAATCTATGAAACTGGTGATAACCTTAGATGATGGCATCAGCTTGCCTGTCACGTGGGATGGTTCTATCCCGCAGCTCTGAATAAACCAGGTGGTGATTCACATCTGCGATCTCAGCTCTCAGGAGGTAGAGGGCAGAAGGACCAGAAGTTTAAGGTCATCTTTTTATTTTTTTATTTTTTTATTTTTTTTATTTTTGGTTTTTTTGAGACAGGGTTTCTCTGTGTAGTAGCCCTGGCTGTCTGGAACTCACTCTGAAGACCAGGTTGGCCTTGAACTCAGAAATCCGCCTGCCTCTGCCTCCCAGAGTGCTGGGATTACAGGCGTGCGCCACCACTGCCCGGCCAAGGTCATCTTATTAAGGGAGAGGGGATTTTTTTTTTTAAATTAAGATTTAGATGTGTGCGTCTGTCTGTGTGTACCCACAGAGACCCGAAAAGGGCATTTGATCCTCTGAAGTTGTTGCTACAGGTGTTTGTTAAATTGCCTAATCCAGATGCTGGAAACTAACTCCAGTCTTCCAGAGGAACAACATGTGCACTGAACTGCTGAGCTCTCTCTCCAGCTCTTGCACCGCAATGTCAGTATGGGTTATAAGAGAGCTGTGATGCCTATTCTTGGTTGTCAACTTGACAAAATCTGCAATTCACAAAAAAAAAAAAAAAAAAAACTAAAGCAGCTGTGTACACATGTGAGGGATTGTTTTAATTAGTTTGGGGTGGGAAGACTCACTTTTAATCCGGATCTTTTGGGGAGGGAAGAGCCCACCTTTGATCCAGATCTTTTAAGGTGTGGAGATTCACTCTGGGCCACATTTCCTGGTGATAGCCTAGATGAAGAACATGGAAGAAGGAAGCCCTGACTCTCACTGGCATTAAGAGCCTACTTCAGGATTTCAGCATGTACAGAAGGCCCGCTGAGACATGCATCCGGTGAACTAAACAACTGCTGGATGGTAGATGGCAGAGAGCCACTGCTGGACTTGCTGGACCATGGCCTGTAAGCCTCTTTAACAAATTCCCTTTATATATATACACAAATATATATACATATAACACACACACATACAACTAGTTGTTACTCTAGAGAATCCTAATACACATTTTGGTACCAGGAGTGGTTCTAGAGCAAAAGAAGTATAAGGATGAAAATTTTTTAGGTATCTGGAATAGGCGTTCCAATTTGGTAACACCTACAGTTACCGAAATCTCTCCGCATGCTGACGCCTTTCCTGGGAGCCCCGAGAGTACTGAGAGCCCATGGTGTGTGAACTACTTGACAAAGGTGATAAATGCATTTGATTATCCTGATTCACCAACTGTGAGAGACAGTGGATTTGGCAACTCTCTATATAAAACTTCGACTATTTGTGAGAAAAAAAAAAAAGATGATTCTGGATAAAATGGCAAAGGAAAAGAATGCACTCTGTGATTTAAAAAAAAATTAACCAACTTCTAACATCTCAGAATACTGCAAAGAACAACAGTGAACTTGGTGATAAAATTGACCAGCTTCATGTGTGCATAAACAGGCTAAAAGGTTTCTAACTATGCCCTGGAAGGCAATCTTCTCTCCAGCAGCCACAGGGTTCACATTGCAGGAAATCAAAGGTAGTGCTCATTATGAGACTGGCTGAATTACAAAAAAAAAAAAAAAAAAAAAAAAAAAAAGGCCCAGAGGGTGTTGGCAGTAAAGGGCATTAATTGTTAAGGACTGGGATCCTGTAACTTGGGATGGAAGTGTGTGGGAGGACCCTATTGAGGCTGAGAACTCTGAGCCCTCAGATTCTCACGGTTTCTCTCACCTGAGGAGGTGCTCTCCCCTTCAGCAGATGTCTGTCTACCCTTGCCACCTGAAATAGCCTCTCCAAATGGGTGAAGGACGTGAGGATACTTCTGTTTAAAAACAAACAAACAAAACCAAAAAGGTGACTTCAGAAGAGAGGTCGTCCAACCGTCTGTGGCAGCAGCCTGTTTCCCAGCCATCCCTGTCATTGCTCGCTGGGCGTACGAACAAGGCCATGGTGGCAGAGACGGAGAGGTTCTGTCTGGGCTCCACCTCATGCACTGCCACTCACCAAGGCCGACATGGCTACTGCTGCTGTGACCTGGTGGCGGGGTGACCACATTGGACCTCTTCCTCCACGGAAAGGATGACGCTTTGTCCTTCCTGGAGTAGATGCTTATTCTTTATGGATTTGCCTTCCCTGCACATAATGCTTTGCTAAAACTCCCATCCCTGGACTTACAGAATGTCTTATTTACCAGCATGGTATCCCACACAGCTTTGTTTCTAACGGAGGAACTCACTTCACGGCCGGAGAAGTGTGACCGTGGGCCCACAATCATGGAACCCACTGGTCTTAACATGTTTTCCACAATCCTGAAGCAGCTAGTTTGACAGACAGATGGAATGGCCAATCAATTCACAGCAGTCTGAGACAGACTTCTCCAGAAGGCAGTATATGTTTTGAATCATCCTCCACTTGCCAGGGTCTACTGGCCAAGGAATTAAGGTGTGGAAAAGGGAATAGTTGCCCTATCACTCCTAGTGACCCACTAAGAAAACTTTTGTTTCCTGTTCCTGTGACCTTAAAAGGTCTACTAGAACTAGAGTTTTGATTTTAGAGACGGGAAAACTCCTGCCAGCTGCCACAATCATTCTATTGAATTGGACGCTCAAGAGTTCTCCCTGACCAAAAGGAGTGTTAGGAGGGCTGATGGAGAAACTGGATTGCCTCTCCACAATGAAGGGAAGTGAGATTGTCTGGACAGAAATAGATCTTTTAGGGTATATATCTTGGTGCTACCATGTCCTGTATTAAAGACAATGGGAAACTTTCAACAGCCTAATCTAGAGCCAATGACAAAGCACACAGACCCATCAGGAACAAAGACATGCATCCCTCCTGGAGGAAAGAATCAAAACTTGCTGAAGTGCTCACTCGGGGTAGAGGGAACGATGGGTTGTCAAGGTAGGTGTAATAAATACCAGCTAGGGATACAGTAACCGTGGCAGAAATGAGGGATATAATTGACAAGTTTCTGTTCTATTTTGGGAAGAATGTGTGGCTAGTTTTATGTCAACTTGACACAAGGTAGCATCATTGGAGCTGAGGGAGCCTCAACTGAGAAAATGCCTCCATAAGACTGGGCTATAGGCCCTCAGGGCACTCTTGGTGATTGATGTGGGAGGGCCAAGCCTATTGTGGATGGGACCGCCCATAGGTTCTTTAAGAAAACAGGCTGAGCAAGCCAAGGGAAGCCAGCCAAAAAGCAGCACTCCATGGCCTCTGCCTCCAGGTTCCTGTCCTGACTTCCACTGAAGATCAACAGTGATATGGAAGCCAAATAAACCTCCTTTCTCAAGCTGCTTTAATCATGGTGTTGCATCATTAGTGATGGCAACCTTTAGGACAATGTGTTTGTACAGATACTGGTGTGTTTTCTATTTCTTTGTTTTTAAATGTGCTGTTCCAGACAGGGTTTCTCTGTGTCATTTCATATGCTCATTTTATCACGTACTGTAGCATCAATGGAGAGAAGACCAGTGGTTCTCCTATTTGAGTTGCCACGAGTCTCAAGGCACACTACACCTACTCTACAATTTATGTGTTTGCAGTTGTGTGAAAAGTAGTTCTGGCGTGTAACCATGAGCTGGCTATTGTTTTCATTTGGAAATTAAGCAAAACATGATTGTGTATTGAGCTGACTTACAATGAATGGTTAATCTTGGTTGTCAACTTGACTAATGTCTGGAATTAGAGGCAGACACGCCTGTGARGGATTTTTTTTTCTTAAATCATTTGAAGTGGGAGACCCTCTTTTAATCTGGGCCACATATAGGATATATGGCCGATATAAGGATAGGGGGAAAGGAAGCCCTCTCTGCCTGCTCGCTCTTGCCATTAGAGCCTATGCCTTCGGGACCCCAGTGTACACTGAAGAGCAGCTGAGACATCCAGTCTCATGGACTGAACAAGTACTGGATTCTTGGACTTCCCATTGGTAGACAGCCATTGGTGGACTAGTGGGACCACAGCCTGTAACACCGGCTGGACACCAGGTGTGTATGTGGTACACAAACATATATACAGGCAAAATACTTAAACACATAAAACTAAAAACAAAAACTCATTCAAGGGGAAAAGAGGGCCCCAGCATTCCTGACAGGCTCGTGTCCTACTTCCCAGTGCTCCACACTGTGATTGCCAATCATTCTCTGTCTCGGTATGAAGCCCAGGCTGGTCAGGAACTCACTTTGTAGAACAAATGGCCTCTGACTCAACAATCTCCAGAGTGACAGAACTACAACGTGCAGCACAACAGATGGCGCCACTGTGCGATCAGTGACTGTGTATGACAGGGAAGACTCAGAGACAAGAATGTCCTTTCCCCCAACTTAAGTGTCAGGAGAGCTCCATTAGATTTATATTAGGTGCATGAAAAGGGGCCAACAAATTCAATAAATATACAGTTGGGGGCTGGAGAGGTGGCTCAGTGGTTAAGAGCACTGGCTACTCTTCTATTGCACCTAGTTTCAAACTCAACAAGGTAGCTCACAACCTTCTGTTGACTCCAGTTCTAGGAGATCCAGTGCCCTTTTCTGGACTCTGTGGGCAACAGACATGCATGTGGTGCAGACATAAATATAGGCAAAACATTAATATACATAAATTATCTTAAAACACACACACACACACAAGGGTGGTTTCTCACAGCAGGAATAAGGAAGTAACAAAAAATGTTCAGCAAAAATGTGTAAGCATGTTGGACATGTGTGTGCATACTAATGCTTTCGAGGTGTTTGGAGAGGATGTTGGGTATCCTGTTTTATTACTATGCCATAGCCCTTTAAACTGCTGGTCTCCAAGTGCTGAGGTCTGCCTGCTGGCTACCAAGTGCTGGGATTAAAGGCATGTTCCCCCACACCTGGCTGCACTATTCCTGTGAGACACTGTCTGTCACTGAACTTGGAGCTCAGATAGGAACCAGCAAGCTCCAGTGAGCATTCTACCTCCGCCCCACACAACGAGGGAGGGAGCTATCTCTTGACCATGTTGTTTTTTATGCAAGTGTTGGGAATCTAAACTCACATCCTCAAATGCAGTTAGAGCTTTTACCTCCAGAGCCATCCCCCAGGCCAGGAAAGTAAGTCTTTATCAAGGTTTGGAGACAGCAGGAGAGCTGTTTCAGGCTTCCTCCCTACATTAATGTCAGGAGACCCTAGGRGGCAGAAGCTTCCCACTTGCTGGGAAGAGGTGCTAAAGTCTTCGGTAGTGTCCTCCAAATGCAAGAGCATTTGCAAAAACAGAATTCAGCTAAAGGGACACTCTGGAGAGAATACAGTTAGGCTTACTAGAGCAGCAGAACACAGGATGCAAAGCATGTGGAGGGTACAGTTCCCAGACAGACACTCTCAAGGCAGAGGTCAGTGGAAGGTGCATTACCAAGCAAGGACGAATCCTTCATGGGGGTGGGGAGGACTTAAGAATTTAGAGTTGAGTGAGAGATTTATTAGTGCAGTGAACACCATGGACAGCACACAGCACAACCGGAGAGCTGCAGACACCAGTGTGAAGGGCACAGAAGCCTCAGTCTCCATCATCTCAGGTAAGGACGGGACGGTGTGGGCAGGGCAAGGAGGAACAAGAAACGCAGTCACCTGACCAAGTAGAGCAGCCTTTTTCAAATTCCTGAGCACAATGCCCTGGAGCTGAACACCAAACTTTTTGTTATGGTCCTCAAGTTTAATCCTTCTATCCTCATCCAAGAGAAGCCACAACTCAACTACTGAGACCAACAGCAGGCTAGCCTGGAATGGAACTCCCAGAGAGAAGCTAGTATGTGGTGAAGGGGAGCCCTCTGACCTCTCTAATCACACTCCCATCTGTGCTTTTAACATAATCACACCCCTATTTCTCCTTGCACATTCTACTGGCCACCAGAGGGAACCCAGCAATGACACAAAGTCCTTAGGTGGACATTAGTTAGGCAGTGTATTCAGCCTGGTTTTGGAGACATATCTCATTTGTATCCCATTTGGCTGGTGAAGGTTAGAACTCAGATAAATAGGATGTTTCCTCAGGAAACATGGAAGAGTCACCTTCAAAATGCATGTGCCAATTAATTCTAGGGTTTCACACGGAGACCTAAAGGGGCAGGGAACACATTTCTTCATGGGGTGCAGGCATTGATGCTGGACTGCCACAGCCAGAGCTCCTGCTCGGTCAGGGTGATGGAGGGGAGGGACTGAGCAGGTGTCAGACCAAACAAAGATCATGCTGAAAGGGAAACATACGAACAGACCTTACCCAGCCCCGCCCTACCCCAAATCCCACAATAGGAACAGCAACAGAAAGGGCAAAAGAAAGCTTTTAAGTTTTGTTGATTTTTTTTTCTTTTCTCCTTTCTTAAAAAAAAAAAAAAAGTAAATAAATTAAACTGCCAGCAATGTGGCTGGGCTGGGTCAGAGGACAGACACAGCCAGGCCATCCTATGAAAACAAACTGGGTAACAGATGGGGTTTGTGACTCAGAAATATGAACAAACACCAAAGGAAATCAAGCTAACTGCAATCACAGGGCTGAAGAGGCAACAGACACGCCTCCAGAGGCAGTGCTGTCCTAGATCAGCAGAGCCACGGCAGCTTCCTGCTGATGTACAAACACCAGTGCTCTCCTGTCTGCCCCTTCCTTCCCTTCCCTAATTATGAAACGTGTAGGAAAGAGTTCAACGACATTTCAGCAACCCACCCTGCACACCCTCACAGGGGCCCCCCTGCACACCCAGCAGGCCTGCACCTTCACAGGGGGCCTGGACAGGGATGCGCTCAGCACAAAGGTCTTCCCCAAGGGCTGTGAGGACCAGGTCCTGGCCTCACTAGTTAGAGGGTTCTGGACACACCCTTAGCCCTTCTGCTGGATGTTGGCTCCTCAGAGCTGCTCTCAATGCTGCACAGAGTCAGCAAGCCTGCCTGCTGGGACTCCCTGGTTTTGGAAGAGGGACAGTTAGAAATGCTTCACCCCACCCTGACCCTCTAGGGAAAACAAATTTCTTTGTGCTTTCTGAAAATATTTGGGAACCAGGGATCTTAGTCAGGAAAATACAGAAGTGGGGTTTTCTCTGCCCTGACTGAACATTTACAGACATTGTGGGGGGAAGAATATAGCAAAAGGCAGGAATTTGGGTTCTCCGCTGGAAGGCTGAGCTAAGCGCCCCGAGGTCCTTCGTGCCAGAAGCAGGGAGTATGTGGCTCAGGTAAAAGCCACGGCATAAGGGTTGTGGGAGAAGTCAGGGCTCAGCTGCTGGAGCAATGGGTTTTTCCAACTCTACCTCTTCCTGATAGCCAGTTACGTACGCTCTTATATCTCCTCCACACCATGCGCAAATATCATGACGAGCCCTGGCTCCTGCACCATGTCGTCACCCATGTGCTGGTTCTCACAGGCCATCACTACTACAGCCTGCTTGCCAGGGATGCGCTTGGCCACGTAGTTTTCATAGTAGCGCCGGTTCATCTGTCTTGTCTCTAGTGTGGCCAGACCCTGGGGCCAGCTGCGTTCATGGGCATTTTCAATCAGCTCATTGACGATCGAGGCCGGGCAGCCACTTTCCACGAGGGAGCGCTTGATCACAGCTTGGAGCACAGCGTCAGGAGTGGAGATCATCCCTCCCCAGCGGGTCACTCTTGCCGGCTGTAAGGAGTTCACCCACCTGTGTGGAGGGGTTGGAGTGGTCATTCCAGCAACTGCCTTTCTCTGCTTTGGCTTTTTCGCCTCAGAGATGACCTCTGCCCTGCAGGCCACATGTCTGTCTGTCTCTCTCTCTCTCAAGCATTGGTCCACAAAACCCAAATCCTTCTCTAGTTGGGTCTGCTGCTCACAGCACATCACTCATCATACTCAATCCCAGAGCCTAGGCTGTTATTCTTTGAAATCCCAACACATGCATGGTGCGTACCATACAGCAACCACCAGACTGTCCTGAGTGAAGCCATGTCCTCTACACTGTGGCCCTCGGGCCTCTCTCTTCCTCTCTACTTCCACTCAGTCTGCTCTACCAAGTACACAAGCCTCCACACGGAAAGGGTCTTACACTTCCCTTGTTCACTTTGCTGGATTTTAGAGCTTTCCTGGACGTACATTCCGCTCCTTCTCCTCTGAGTGCTAAGCTACCCCACTTGATCCTGAGTACCCCAAAGCTCTTCGTACATACTGGTACATGAAGGTCCTCAGGTAATTCTGGACAAATTGTATCCTCAGGCAGGATTCCCTGCCATCCACCCCAGTGAACAAGCCTGTGTTGGAGCTGAGGGTCTTGCTCTTCTCTCTGGGCCTGCCCTCCCTCTGACTCTACGCCCTGAGCAACACTCACTCAAGGATCTCGTTGTACTCAATCGTCTCCTCCAGGTTCTGAAGGTTGGGGTTGACACTGCGGATGGCTCGCATATACGCCTTTAGCAGCTGAATGTCTCGCTTCTGTTGGGCGGAAGAGAACCAGAGAGGATACTCAAGCCAAAAAGCGGGTCTGAGAAGGAGGGTGCTTGGGAGATCTGAGGAACGGTATACTACAAGCTTCTTCAGGAAGACAGGGGAAAGACAGAGCAAAATGGCTTCATGAAGAAGGCATTCCACATGTCAGATGACTGAATGGTTGAATGGGATGAAGGGAAGTGAGGGCAGACAGGTCCAACGGATTCTGTACTACACTGTAGACAGAGCAGGACACCAGCTGTGGTGGTTATGGTGGTATCTGGGATGGGCAGGAGGTTATTTACCGAGGCCGACATGTCCCCCTCATTTTCTGGGCCTCACCTGTTCTGCCAGCTGGTGCTTGTGTTCAGCAGATGTCTTCTCCAGCTCTGCAATGCGTGTCTGCTGCTGCTGGACCACAGAGCGCAGGTGCTTAATGCAATTGTGGTTT
The DNA here is from genome assembly GCA_002335545.1 of Apodemus speciosus. Taxonomy (NCBI): domain Eukaryota; kingdom Metazoa; phylum Chordata; class Mammalia; order Rodentia; family Muridae; genus Apodemus; species Apodemus speciosus. Next base: position 229,024 of record BDUI01000098.1, on the reverse strand, counting down.
GGCAGTTCATCTTTGGGCATCTCCAGGCTGCAGTTCAGAATGAGACAAGAGCAGAATAGGCTATGCAACGGGACATTATGGGCTCATGGCTTACTCTATGACAGAAAACTGCTGAGTGAGTGGTCTACACCTAACAATCTTTCCAGGCCCTCCTTTCTTGGCTTTCTTTTTCCAAACATGCCCCTTGCCCTTATATGGAACTTTTACCCACAAGACAACAGTGGGTGTGGGGTTGACCAATAACACCTGGAGACAAGGTCTCACTTAGCCCAGACTGTCCTCCGACTTGTGCTAAGGATGACTTTGAGTTTCTTATCTCCTCCTCCACCTTCCAGTCAGTGCTGGAATTATGGTGTGAGCACCACGCTGGTTCCCATGGTGCTTAAGACAGACCAGCTGTGAAGACTAGGAAAGCACTCTCCCCACTGAGCTAGCAACACATGCCCAGCGCCCCTTCCACAGATTCTCCGCTTGTGCCTTTAAGAGCCAGCCCAGATCTTAGGAGCCATCCTGAATTAAGAGGGAAATTGCTGTGACTCTCTCAGGCTACTCTGCTGCAGTCTACCTGCACATTCCTTTACCAGGAGTCCTACATCACTGCTCAAGTATCAGGATTTAATTTAATACTTCCCACCTCACGCAGACAGAAAATAGGGTACAAGGGAACACGAGAGGCGCGAGACGGGTATAGGCAGCCCGACAGAGTCTATTGGCCTGGAGAGAAAATAAAGCGCCTCCATCTTCAGTGCTAACAGAGGTCACTGAACTGCTGTCCTCTTTCTTTTAACAAGAGAGCAAAATGATTGTAGGTGGAAAGTGGAGATCTGTGGGCAGGGAGCCAAGAAGGTCAGGAGTGTGTCTTGCCTACAGGCGTGCAGCCAGGAAGGCCCTCGTCTGAATGGAGTGGAAGGAGGAATCTCACCCACAGCCCTGCTCACAGGTCACAGGCCGCTTCGGGTTGTGCTCACAGTCACTGAGGTGGGACATGAGGTTGTCAAGCCTGACAACAGCACTGCAGCCAAACACAGCGTTGTCACAGGCAATCTGTAGCTTTGACAACATGTTCCGCATGATCCGAGGTACTGGGCGCAGGTGGGCAACCGTGACAACGCTACGGTCTACCGGACACGTCTGCTGCTGAGAGAACCATTGGGTGATGCAGGCGTTGCAGAAGGCATGCTCACAATGAGGCGCCTAGAAGGGACAGTAGGGGCAAAAGGGACACAAGGGAATTAGCAAGAGCTGAGAGCCTGGGTCCAGCAATTGTGAGGCCAATGAAGCCCGCAAGCAGATTTAGGAGCAGAGGTCCAGGGCTCACAATAAATGACACATCTTTTTGGGGCAGAGTTTTCAGGTCAGGCGTAAG
>BDUI01000098.1:181172-196650 GCA_002335545.1 Apodemus speciosus | reverse complement strand
GAGAGAGAGAGAGAGAGAGAGAGAGAGAGAGAGAGAGAGAGAGAGAATCAGTCACCTGTAGTTTCTACTTCACTGATGGTCTGCAATGCCTTTGTACACCACAGACAGTCCTGTCTCTGTCTTCTGGCATCAATAGAGCACTTACTGTGTGTATATGTCAAGGAATAAAAACAGCCCCTGCCTCTCAGTGCCTGCAGAGAGTCTCTGCAGGAGTAAGGATTATAATAGGCTGCAATGGGGAGGGGGAGTTCTGCTAGCATACAGTTGCCAGAGTGAAGGCACCTCACACTCCCAGCTCCCTTAAAATGTTCAAAATATACGAGTGTGGGGTTGGCAAGGTGGTCCAGCAGGAACCAGTGTTTGACATCAAGCCTGACAACCTGAGTTCAATTCCCAGAACATCCACACGGTGGAAGGCAGGTGCCCTACTCTTGAAGGTTGTGTACATGTGCAAACACACACACACACAGAGTAAATACAAAATATACACAGTTAGTTGGAAGGTGATGTGTAGCTAAGTGGCTCGGTGGCAGAAGGGTTCAATCCCCGGGTGTATTTTTTATTTTATTGTAGTTCTGGGTACCCAACCCGGGCACTAACTTCCTACCTATGATAGACCCAGCCCCTTCCATTTAAACTGAGACCTAAGGCCCTTCTGTGTCTCCAGCTTTATAATCATCTTGGGCCACAGAACATTTTTTTTCCAGAGGTCCTTGAGCCTTGAACTAATTCTGGGTCTGATTTCCAATAGTACAGAGATACGTAAGATAAATATATTTATATACTATATATTAAATTGTAAATACAACATATATGCAGTATATAGGGCAGCTTCCGAAATTATTGAGGGGTCACATTCATACTTGTAGTGTGACCGTAGTGTTTTGTACTCTATTCAGGACCACCTGCCCAGGGAATAGGGCACCCACAGTTGGGCTGGGCCTTCCTGTAAAATGTAGCTAATTACAGTCCCTTTAGACATCCCCACAGGCCAGCCAATGTAGACAGCTCCTCACTGACTCTCCCTGGGAGACTCTAGGTTGGGTCAAGTGGACAGAGAATTGTCAGTGCTAGCTAGGGTCCCATTCTTACTCATAACCCATAGTCTTTTTGTACCTGGTCAGCATTCATGCAGTTGTGCTTGGTGAAGGAAGATACCCACTCTCTGGGGCACGGAAGTGGGCTTCGAGGACAGACACTTTCTTACCTTAACTACCTACCTCTGTTTCTTCTCCCACAACCAGCTTCCGAGAGCCAGAATGGGAATGGACTGAGCGCCCAGCCAGGTCCTGTTGGTGGCCCCCATCCCTCTCACACCCCCTCACATCCCCCCAGCACCCGAATCACTCGAAGCCAACCCAACCACACGCCTTCTGGCCCTCCTGGTCCCTCAAGCAACCCTGTCAGCAATGGCAAAGAAACCCGCAGAAGCAGCAAGAGATAGCGAGAGATGAGTCCTCTCCTTCCTTCCACCACAACCGCGACCCGGGACCTCTTCCAAAGAACAAGCAGTCTTCTGCTGGGCTGCTGGCTTTGGGACTGGGGGTGAAGTAGCTGTGTTTTAGCCACTAAATTCCCCTGGAAGGGTGGAAAGCAGTGGCCTCACCACCTCACGCCCCCTCCACCCTTGTCCTGCTGATGCTGTCTGTCCCCTGGGATCCAGGGTCCTCTGCCTGCCCTCCTTTGGAAAAAGACAGTCTGGTTTTTGTGTGGGATATGAGGGTCTAACGGAAAAACCTCCTTCCTAATAAATGTTCCCACTCGTTCTGGACTCTTTCTCTCATAGGAAAGAGGTTGGCAGGTGTGCACTTAGGGAATTGTAGTGCCCAGGCAAAGCAAGCCTGCCCCTTTAAGGTAGTGTCCCTCCCCTACCCCCTCCCTGCAGGTGACCCTTGTCCAGCCTGCCTGCCACAAGAAGGCTGGGTCCCCCTTCCTCTGGGTGTCTTTGTGTCTCCTGTCCTGCYGTCAGGTAATGCTAACCCCAACCCCCTGGAGCACTCACTGTGACCACCCCCACCCCCGATTGTAAGCCAGGTCAGATGTCAGAGGGGAGCCCTGTTCTGGCTTTTCCTCGACAGGGCTTCCCCTTTTTGTTCATTGATTGCAGAGCTGGGGGAGCTGACCGTTAATGCTGCTGGAGTGGGGAATCATGAGAGCTGTCTCATGCCTCCCAGGGTGGGCATTGCCAAGAAGTCTATTTCTTGAATGTATCTAGGATTGCCACTTATCCGCCTCTCCCTCTAACTCCCAGTTTAGGGACACCTTGGCTCAACTCTCCAGGGAATATGGGGATGGGGTTGGAAACAGATGCAGCTCAGTACCAGATGTAAGGTACATGGGGGAGGGGTACGCTCAGGAAAAGGCTTGGGTGGCACCGAATGGATTATGGGTTATAAAATATTTAAGAGGAAAAAACAGCACAAGTTCTTAACCATGTGGCTTCCTCAGGGCAGAGGGTGGCCCCTCCCCAGTCAAGGCCCAGCAGAGACTGACTTTTGACCCCCCCATCCCAGGGACCAGTGAACCATTAACTCCTATATGAACCTTCCCACACTTGCCCCACCCCTGACTCCGCCCCAAAGCAGGTGGGCTAAGGGGAAACCTATCCATTTCAGCCCTCTATGTGACGTGGCTTCCACTGCATCTGAAGGCTGAGCTCCCTGACTCATATCTCTTAAGGTCCACCGTGAGGCCTTCCAGGGACCTGAGGTGACAGCTCTCACACTGGCAGTAGGGGTGAGGCCCTGCATATGGAGGGGGAGTAGGGAGGTGGGAAAAGGTTGAGAGGTGGGTCTCGGGACCAGATGTAAGGAGAGCTCTGGGGTCAGGAGGCTGCTCCAGAAGGCAGAAGGGAGGGGTAGAGGAAGCCAGAGGCTGCAGACAGACTCAGAGTCCGTGGTGGTGCGTATAAACGCACCTCCCCAGCTCTGTGCTGAGGAACAGAAGCCCTGACACTCCCCCAATCCTTGTTCTAGGGTACGGTCCTCAGGATGTCCCAAAAGAAATAGAAGTCAGAACCAGAGCCTCTAACCCAATCAACTGCCTTTAATTCCCCTCTAACCCATAGCCCTAGCAATGGGGCCCCCAGTGCATCACCTGTTGGCTGGCCTGTGCGTGGGGGTAGCCTTGGGCTGGGTAGGAGGCTCGGCCCCAAACCTGGGCCCAGCCGAACAGGAACAGAACCACTACCTGGCCCAGCTGTTTGGCCTCTATGGAGAGAACGGGACACTGACTGCAGGGGGCCTGGCTAGGCTTCTCCACAGCCTAGGACTAGGCCGAGTTCAGGGGCTCCGTCTGGGACACCATGAGCCTCCAACCGGGCGGGCTGCACCCACAAATGGCGACAATTTCACACACAGGTATTAATCTCTCTCCTAAACACAAACTGTGGCATCTCCTGGTTCCACTCAGCATCTGCTTAGGCTCCAGTTGCCCAGTGATGGGTTTTTTGGGATGATTCCCCAGAGTTACAAGTCCTCTAGCACCAACTGCTCAACTCTACTGCCTTTAATTCCCCTCTAGATCAGTAAAGTCCTTGTTCTCGGTACTCAGTCTCCAGGCTTCAGGCTTTCCCTGCCAAGCCCACAGCTACCCATTTTAGGCTCTCCTATGAATGACAGCTCTCAGACCTTCCCAGGACTGTTTGTCTCTCCTTCCCAAAACCTCCCAGGTGATGGGTCAGAGCAGGTGTTAGGGAACTTGAGTGAGTCTGACTTGCTAATCTGTCTAATACAGGCTGCAAGAACTGGAGCTGAGTGTGGATGTCTGGGCTGGAATGCCTCTGGACCCTTCAGGTTGGGGTGACCAGAAGGAATCAAAGGCCCCTGACCTGCATGAGTCAGGGCCCTCAGGCCTAGACCTCTTCCAGAGGCTTCTGCTGCTGGACCATTCGTTGGCTGACCATCTGAATGAAGATGTAAGTCTGAGTCTCTAGACAGGGAGAAGCCGCCACGGGAGTAGGTGGCCTGAAGTATTTGGCCCTTAGAAGGCTTGAAGTAGCCGGGCAGTGGTGGCGCACGCCTGTAATCCTAGCACTTGGGAGGCAGAGGCAGGCGGATTTCTGAATTCGAGGCCAGCCTGGTCTACAGAGTGAGTTCCAGGACAGCCGGAGCTACACAGAGAAACCCTGTCTCGAGAAACCAAAAAAAAAAAAAAAAAAAAAGAAGGCTTGAAGTATGTGAAGAGTCAGGAAATGAATAGCTACTCAGTTTTCGGGTATGTTATTCTAATGGTGTAAAATGTTCCCTTTGACCTTAGCACAGGCTGACTAAATCCAGGGGTGTATCTCAGGGTAGGCTGTGGGAATGGTTATGTGGAAAAGTGTCCTGGAGATGATGGTATGCCCAACTAAAACAGTCCATTTGTTCCTTACTCTACATATACATGGTGGCAGACAATGCTGCCGGACCCTGGGATCAGTTAGCATGCCCCATCAAAGAAGCACTCCAGCCTGGGCTAAATCAGCCCAGGGGGTTGTTGGCTAAAGATGGATGGCATGTCAGATCTCTTGTCTAGTCGCCAAAGTAGCTCATCACTAACACAAGGAAATTCTTAGGGCATAAGAGGGAGATAGATGACATCAGCGTTCTCTAGCAAATTAAGAAATGTATGTTGAATACTTACATTGGATTGAATACTTACCACTGGTGAATAACATACATTAAGTTCCCTGTCCCCTGTCTCTGATGCATGTGCCAGTATAAGCCAAGGGGACCCTGAGAGAGACCTGGGATTCTATGGAGGAAGAGATGTCAAGACTGGGTTACATTTCACAGTGACTCCCTAATATATGGCCCTCCCCTCAATCTCCAGTGTCTGAATGGTTCCCAGCTTCTGGTCAATTTTGGACTGAGCCCTGTCGCTCCTCTGACCCCTCGTCAGTTTGCTCTGCTGTGTCCAGCCCTGCTTTATCAGATTGACAGCCGCGTTTGCATCAAAACCCTGGCTCCAGCTCCTCCAGGGGATGTACTGTCTGGTCAGTGGATGAGGAGTGGGGTGGCCCCTGCATCCTGGTAGGGAGTCGGTCCCTTGTTAAGGAAGGGGGCTTATTGGGGTCCAGCCTCTCTTGAGTGTGTGAGTCCACGTCGTGCCTCTGGACCAGCCCTGACCTAACGTTAGGCCCGATTCTTCCCAGCCCTGCTTCACAGTGGCCTGGCAGTCCTGTTCCTCAGCCTCCCCGCTCCCCTCTCTCTGCTGCTGCTGCGGCTCCTGGGACCTCGTCTGTTGCGGCCTGTGCTGGGCTTCCTGGGGGCCCTGGCAGTGGGCACGCTCTGCGGGGATGCCCTGCTACACCTGCTGCCGCATGTACGTAAGCCTCCATCTTCCCAACCTGACCCAGTGGTAACTGGCCAAGGAGCTGTGTGCTTTCAGCCGTAGCCCTGTGCCTCTGTCAGCTCCCCCATCCTGACCCCTCGCCCGCGGGCGGGCTTCAGCCACAGTGTCTTCTACTAGGATACATGCATAAAATGCTTGCTGGGAGGAGGGATGCTATCGGGTTGCAGGGGTTTCCACAGCCTGCCCTGATCTACTTTCTGACAGGCGCAAGGAGGGTGGCACACAGGACCTAGTGAGCAGGCAGAGGAAGATCTGGGTCCGGGGCTGTCGGTGCTTGGTGGCATCTTCCTGCTCTTCATGCTAGAGAACACGCTAGGACTTGTACGGCACAGAGGGCTCAGGCCAGTGAGTGAAACCCTTTACTTCTCCTGCCAAACCCAGAGTCCTAGCCAAGCCAGGAGGGAGGGGCAGYGTGTGCTTCTGGTCCTTGGCCAATTGGCCAATTACATAGGACCTGTCCACCTCTGAGTGGGGATGGGCCCCTTAGCACAGGCCTGGGACTTCTGGCTTGTTCTCTGCAGTTCATATCAACATTAAACAGAGAGAGGTGCCAACCTGGGAAAGGGGTGCAGGTCAGAAAACACTGACCAGGTGCTAGCAGCGGAACCAGGTGCTCATCTTCCCAGCTGCTGGGCTGGTCCTCCCCTTAGCCCCTGGCCCTGCTACCTCCTCCACCAGGAGGGATACCCTACCATTTCAGAGATGCTGCAGGAACAAACGGGACCTTGAAGAACCAAACCCTGACCCAGAGGATGGCAGTGGGATGGTCCTTCGACCCCTACAGGCAGCTTCAGGTGACTAGCAGGGAAATTGAGCTCACCATCAGCCTGTAGCTCCCACTGACAGTCACCAACACTTGACCTGGTCCTTCTTGCTGCAGAGCCAGAGGTTCAGGGCCAGAGGGAGAACAGCCGGTCCCCACCATCTCCAGCCCCTCCCGGACACCAAGGCCACAGTCATGAGCACCAGGGTGGCAGTATTGCATGGATGGTCCTCCTGGGAGATTGCCTGCACAACCTCACTGATGGGCTTGCATTAGGTTTGAGGCCACAGACACAGCGGAGGGAGGCAGGGCTCTGAGCCAGCAGGGGTAGGAGAGCTCCCAGGAAGGTGGGAGAGATAAGAACCAGAGGGAGCTCAGAGGGCAGCTTCTAACCTTCAAGAACACCCTTTGTCTCTGCTGCTGCTGTGTAGGTGCTGCCTTCTCTGACGGCTTCTCCAGCGGCCTCAGCACTACCCTAGCAGTCTTCTGCCATGAGCTGCCCCATGAACTGGGTAGGGATGGCACAAGTGGGGTAGGTGGGCTCCAGAGAGGGAGGACTTTGAGAACTGGGAGGTTGGCAGGTGACAAAACAGAGGGGCAACTCTGACTTACCCCGCCTTTCCTGTTCTCCTCACATCAGGTGACTTTGCCATGCTGCTTCAGGAAGGCCTATCCTTTCGGAAGCTGCTGCTGCTGAGCCTCGTTTCTGGAGCCCTGGGACTCGGGGGTGCAGCCCTGGGGGTGGGGCTCAGCCTGGGCCCTGTCCCCCTCACTCCCTGGGTGTTTGGGATCACGGCTGGGGTCTTCCTCTATGTGGCCCTTGTGGATATGGTGAGATGTGGGGTAGAATAGACAATCTAAGGACAGTGGGCAGGTGGTGTGGAGAGGGAGGATACAGTCTGTCTGTCCCCACCTCTTGGCCCACGGCCCCATCAGAAGAAAGTACCCAAAGGTGGGGCGTTGCTGATACTGCTTGACAGCCTTTCTCGTGTCAAGGGGGAATTGCGTGAGGTCTGGTGGTGTGTACTGTTAATCCCATCACTCAGGAGGCAGTGAGTTCGAGGTCAGCCTCATCTATAAAGTATTGCAGGCTAGCTAGCAGGGCCAGACAGTGAGGTCTTGCCTCAAAAGTAGGTAAATAGATAAGTAGGTCATAGGTCAGAGCAGAATCCTGACAGTCTTTCTTCCTTGCAGCTGCCAACCCTGCTCCGTCCTCCTGAGCCCCTGCCTGTGCTCCATGTGCTTCTGCAGGGGCTGGGGCTGCTGCTGGGGGGCAGCCTCATGTCTGCTATAGCCCTGTTGGAGGAAGAGCTACTGCCCATGGTTCCTGATGGCTGATGTGGACAGTGGCAAAGGATCCAGGCTGCCCTTCCTTCCCCCCACACAGGAATGGAGGCGGGACACAGGGCCAGTAGGAGCAACAGGATTTTAATAAACAGAACCCATCCCAAAGCCATGACTACGACAGTTGTACTTGCACCAAAACAGCATAGAAAACCGGGGTGTGGTGGGAGGGCTCAAAGCGGGTCTGGGGAGGACAAGCGTGGGGGCCTGGAGGATGTGGGGTGCATCAGTCTTCAGGGATAGCATTGTGCTTTAGCCCAGGTGGGGGAGAGGGGCAGGGCAAATGCACCAAGGTCCCCATTGTTTCTGCTGCCCTCAGCACCCTGGGGATGCAGGTATCTGGGCTTTATTGCTGCCCACCAGCATTAAACACCCCTGACCCCAACACTAGCACCACAGGTGGATCCAGGATGGGGAGAAGGGCAGGAATGAGGAAATTGCTTAGAGAAAGATTCAACTAGAATCCAGTGAATTGTGCTCAGTTCTCTTTACTTCCTACAACCGAGTACATGGGTCACAGGGTGGAGGGTGCATCGGGACAGGGACACGCCCCTCCGTGCCCCCCAACACACCTGCACACAGGATGGTGGTGTCTGCAGCATCACAGGTCATGCAGGGCACGGGGAAGGGGTTCACACACACATAGATGCCCACAGCGGGTACCAGACAGAGAACACCCCTGAATATACACAGCTGTACATGGGGAACCCCAGGTCCCTACCCAACCCTCTCCCCTGTCTTGCTGTTCCCCGGCAGGAGAACTGTATTGCTTTGAGAGAGCCACCCTGGGGCTGCTCTGCCAGGCACCCTCCCCTCCCACCCACCCCTATTTTGGCACATCTGCAAGACACACGGCAGCGAGAGTAGGCACCCTCCCTCCCAGGCTTCTGTGGCTTGGAGTTGGGGAAGGGGGTAGGAGATACCATCCTCCATCTTTCTCCTAGCCCTTCCCAAACCCCGCCAGACCCACTCCAGCCAAACCCACCCCCACCCCAAACACACACACACACACACACACACACACACACACACACACACAGCTGAGCTACCCAGGAATACGAGTGAACAAGATTGTCCAGGATGGAGCAGAGGCGGGCGGGAGGGAGGACTGGAAGCAGAGACCCCACCCTGGCACCTGGCGTGGGTAAGACTGGCACAACAGCTACTTTAGTGCAACTGGAGGGGCGCCCAGAGTGAGGGTGGGGACAGGAGGGCCTGGGAGAGGGCCCAGCGGGAGTTAGCGAGGGCCAAGGGTAGATCCTCTCATCACCCGCTGTCCTCGGCCCTTCCAAATGCAGTGACAGTGTCCCCCTCACACCACCATGGGCAACAGCAGCCTCAGAGTCAGTACCTTCAAGTAATTCAAGGAGCAGACCCTCCTCACCCCAACTCCCTCCTATCTCTGGGAATTTGGTCGCTTCTCTATAGGGGTTGGGTTGGGAGGAGGGAGTCCCCAAGTCAGACCCTTCTTTCTCTCCTCCCTCTTCCCAGACCACAGGGCTTGGTCCTCAAGATTCCAAACCTCTGTCCTTGCCCAAGCTAGGTCAAGGCCCAGAGGGCCAGAGCCACCACAGAAGGGAAGAGGCTGCTCTGCTCCCTGCCCTGCCTCAGAAGGTAGGGCTCAAACTTGGTGGGCAGGATGGGGCCGCACTGGCTTGCCCCTGGAGTGGGGTTTCTGGGCTAGGGTCTGTAAGGCTATTTTCCTTTGCGGTGGGAAGGGGAAGCAGGGAACGAACATCGGGTGTGGGGAGAGGGTGAGAAACGGCTGAGAGGGAAGGAGGAAGGGGCCTCCCTGCTGGAGCATAGTTACTAGAGTCTTCAACAAAGAAACACCCGTGTGCATAACGCACACAGTGTGCATGCTCCTAGCCCGGCAGCCTGGCCTCACCCTGCCTCTCAGGACCCCTTCCAAGACCACAGAGAGGGTTTGGGGGTACAGTTGTAGAACCATTCACTCAGGCCCCACCATCCCCACCCCCAGCCTCTTCTCCCCTTCTGATCCAGGGAGGAAGAAGGAGCTCGGGCGGGCAGACGGCGGTGGAGACAGTGTTGAGTTTTCCTTTGGTTACATATTGAAGGCAAAGGTGAGCTGGACTTACAGTCAGAACGGATAGGGGTGAGGAAGGGGGAGGGCCATGGCTGGGGTTAGAGGGAGGCCGCCCTCCTCAGCCCCTCCACCCCAAGGAACAAGTGTCTACGTGGGGTGGCAGTCCCTCAGTCTCATGCTCCCCACCCCCCACAGCACCAAACAAAAGGAGAAGGCCCCTCCCCCAGGGGCAACTCCCACCCCAACCTGGGCTGTACATTCAGTGGTTTTTCAGCAGTCCTATGGCTCAGGGTGGGGGGTGGGGGGTGGGGGAGGTCGCCCGTCAGTCTCGGAGTCTCAGTTAGACAGTGGCAGTGACCGGGTCTGCTGGTCACTCTGGGACCCACAGTTTGTGCCATTTGCTTTTCGGAAGTACACAAACCTACCAAAGCCACCGCCTAATCAGAAACATCCCCCCAAAATCAGAAACTAAAAACTGGCTCTTTTCATGTCACCCTCTGATTCCCAAGTCTGTTTCCCTGTCTCCTGTGTAGCCCTCGCTCTGTCTCCTTTGCTGGGACCTCGGGCTGTCCCCAGGGCCCTCACGTAAATAGGCCTTTCACAAAAGTGCTTATTACTTGAAGCAAGTGCTTTAGAGCTGCGATGGGGAGAGGGGAGGGGGAGGGGGAGGGGGAGGGAGAGGGAAGGAGATGTTCCCTCCCCACCCCACCCCTAAGATTGGGGGGCATTCTGCCTGCTTTACTTCTCCACACCCGTTTAAGTCAAAGAGGTTTGTTTTTTTGTTTTTTTTTTTAAAAAAAAATCTTAACATTAAAATAAATATGCAGTGGCCATGAGAATGGTCAAAATGCTTCAAAAAACACTAGGGGCTGGGAAGCCCGGGGTGGGGTGCGGGATTTCCTTTGGCATAAGGAGAGGAGGCTGCTTGTCCTCCAGGCCTCCTCACAGCCACATGAGGAGGGACAGAGGACCCCCTGCCATCTTCCCAGCATTGCTGACAGTATGCCCAGGACAGCAGGGAACAGACAGCCACCAGAAATCTCATCTAGCAAAACAAACGGGGCTCCTGACTCTCCTCTGTCCTCATCAAGAATCGATAAAGGAGAACACGACCTATAGATACCCCAGTCATCCTGGGAAAGCGTCCCTGCTCCCCATCCCCCACCACCTCATTCCCAGCACCAAGATGAGAGGGGGCGGGTATGAAATGGGAAGATTTTAGAAGAGAGAAGTGAAGTTAGGGGACAAGCTTTGCAGAACCAGCAGGGTGGGAGTGGGGGCGGCAGCCCTTAAGAGAGGTCACATTGATTGTCGTATAGGGAAGGAGACACATAAAGGGGTGAGGGCAAGAGGGGCATTGCAAGGCCCTTTGGCTTTGAAAACAAAAATAAAAACTAAAAGCTGCACAATCCTTCTCACCAATAATGGTCATTTGGAAGCCTTGAAATGGTTTAGGATCTGAGGGTTGGGGACAGCAAGACACAAAGCTAAACAGGGACCATGAAAAGGAAAGATTCAGACAAACACCCCAGGCTTCTGGGAACCAGCATGAGGTATGGTGCAGGGTATCTGTCGGGAGGAAGGGTCCCTGGGACGGCCCCTCTCCCCTCAGCTCACCCCAGCAAGGGTGGCAAGACATTCAAGGAACACAACTGAAAAATGGGTAAGAATGTGGGTGGCGCAAGCGTGGGTGGGAAGGAGGTGGAGGGTCCCCAGGGGAGACCCCTGTGCTGTGTAAACGAAGCCCATCCAGTTCTCAAGGGGCAATACTGACGGCAGCCAAGCTGGGCAAGGGCGCGCTGTGGGGTGGAGGGCAGGGCCTCTGTTCAAGTTCTGTGTTGTGGCCCCTGGCTGAGGTATTGCGTGTGAGGAAGGGACACTGGGTTATGGGATTGGGTCCAACCGTGCAGAGGCTCACCAAGGAGATGGACAGGGCATCTGAAGGGACCAGGGCCAGATGCAATGCTACATTTGAAGAGAACACTGCCCTCCCCACTCCAGCCCAGTCTGGCTTCTCAGGTAAGTCCCAGAACCTTATCAGTGCAGCGTCTACTCAACCATCTCTCTCCTGTGCTGGGAGGGCGGGGACTGACGAGCCATAGAATCTGTCGCTTCCCTGGCCAGTGCTCCCACCTCCACGGAGGAAGGCCTGCTTCCCTAATAAGAGGTCCCCACACTGCCCCTGCCCTTCCCACCATCTTTGGCTTCATATCAGGAGTGACTGGGGCAGTGGGTACTCTCGGACATGACAGAAGGTAGAGACAGACACAGGGCATGGAAAACTCTGGGGTTGGGGGACACAGGAGGAAGAACATGGTCCCTACCTCCAATCACATGCAAACACATGCCTGAAACACAGGACATATACTAGGGCTGTAGTTTTGAAATGGGCAGGATATCAATTTGTTTCTTCCCCTAAAGAATAAAATGCTTACTTAAAAATTCATGACAAGCCTCAAAAGTTCAGGGAGAAGACAGCCAGGGAGGGGATGGCCACAGGCTCCCCTCCCCCAAAAGAAGTTAAAAGAAAGAAGCAAGGTTAAAGTGCGTGGTTAGGGGCCAGGCCAGAAGTGGGAGGCAGGAGCAGGCTGTGGGGGGAGCTGTGGGGGAGCTGTGGGCGGGAGGTGGGGCAGAAGCAGCCCTTGGTTTGCACATGAGGAGCCGGGAGGGGGAGAGCGCAGGCTCTGGGCCAGGTTCAGTAGTTGCTGCTTCAAGTGTTTGCATTTGAATTTTAGGGGTGATAGGATATGGGGGGAAGCTCTAGGCCCCAGTGCTAAATACCCTCCCCCCATCCTCTAGCTGCCCCTGAAGGGGGAGGGGGGACACCCCCAGAGTGCTCACACAGTACCAGAAATTAAGGCTTCTCACTGCTGCAGGGATGGGGGCCAAGCAGGGAGGCAGTGATGGGTATGAAGAGGAGGAGGGTCTGCCTGGCAGCAGAGGGGAGGGGAGAGGGAGCACGGAGGAGAGTCGGAGGGAAGAGTTGGGGGAGCTGGCAGCAAACGGGAAACAGAGATGGAGTCAAAGGGGGAGCCAGGCATTTAGCAATCATTTTGGGACACTTGGCAGAAGGGATTGCCCTGGGGGTACCAAGAGCCTAGGGTGCTCCCTGTGGGTCCCCGACCTCTGCCAGGCCAGGACGGTGCGGCAAAGGAGCAAGCAGCTGCTCCCCAGTGCTTCCTCCCTCTGCCCTACCACCCAGTCGTGTTCTCCTTTAAAGTGCCCTAAATGTTTAGACTTTTTTTCTAAATAAATAGAATAAGATATCAAGCCACCGGCAGGGAGAGGGACACTGGAGGGGGCTACTCTGAGTAGCAGCCATCTAACCCAATGGCGCCATGCCGCTCCTGGCTGTAGGGACAGGAGGCCCCGTGAGGCAGGGCGCCACAGCCACCCACCGTCTTGGCGGCTGCGATGCCGCAGTTCTTGAGCAGGCTGAAGCTGAAAGGACTGACAGCGTCCTTGGGTGGGAAAGGCTTCATGGTGGAAAGGATCAAGGCCAGGCAGTCTGCCACATCTTTGTTGGGAGCGCAGGCCAGTGCTGGGGTGTGACCTGTGGGGCCAGGCAGGGAAGACTGAGGCTCAGGGTCCTGTATTCCAGCCCCCACCTGCCCTTCCAGGCCCTGAGCTCTCCAGGCTGTGGAAGGGAGCGAAGGGAGGCAAGCACCCACAGTAGCCAGAAAACCAGGTGGCAAGGGCCCAGGGAGGCCTGGGCAGAGGGCAGCACACTGGGGTGTGTAGGAAGACTGCCTGACCCTACCAGATCCATCTAGTTCCATCAGATGCCCTGTGAGACCCAGACACTGGTGATGTGTCCCTGCTGTCACCAGCTCCCCTGGGAGGAAAGTCTCACTTACAACAAGGTCAACCTCCTGAACAAAGTCCCCACCTACCTTCTTCATCCACAGCCAGCACTGTGGCCCCACGACTCAGCAGGGCCTGCACCACAGAAGCCAGACCGTTCCGGGCAGCAATGTGGAGAGGCCTTAGGAGAGAAAAGGAAAGAAGGCACACTGAGTAGGGTGCCAGGCTGTCCTGCCACCCCAAGGTGGGTGACAAGGACACTGAACAAATACTGTGAGCTCTAGAGAGCCCTTGGAGGTCAGGTTGCTTTCTTCACCCACCTGCCTCCCCCAGCCAGGAGCCCCCTCCCCGGGCACTCACATCTGCAGCGCACTGTTGGTAGCATTGATAAGGCCAAGGTCTTGGGTTTCTGCCAGGATCATGAGGGCACATTTCTCATGGCCCTGAGGAAGAGGAACAGAAAAGAAACACTTGGAACAGAAGCCTAACAGGCAACAGGGTAGGAACCAGGAGGGAGGTGAGCAGAGACACGTTTCAGCAGTCAGTAGCCTAAGAAGCCTGGCTTCTGTTACGGTCTATGCTGYACCACGAGTCACACACTGKCCTAGCCTCCACAGTGCTCCCTACTCTACGCAGTACCTTGCTACAAGCCAAGTGGAGGGCAGTGTTCTTGTTCTCATCCAGCACAGTCAGGTCTGCCTTCCCTCGGTACAGCAGAAATTCTACAAAGGAGACAACAGAGACTGAAGTCCTTCTGCAGAGCGGCAGCCATGCTGCTCGCTCAACACCCTCCCGCGTGGCGGACCCTACGCACCCACAGCAGCAGTCTGTCCATTCTCAGCGGCTGTCATGAGCGCAGTGCGGCCAGTGTGGTCAGTGGCATTCACTTCGGCCTGGTGCTGCAACAGCATCCGGAGCCCAGAGACATTGTCCGCGAAGGCAGCGGCGTGAAGGGGGGTCCTGGGGGGGCCAGAGTAGAATGAAACAGGGATGCTCTTCTGCGTGGGCAGAAGCCGAAGCCAGAGGGTTTGCCACTCACCGTCCTTTGGCGTCTCGGCTGTTCACAATCTTGGCACCCAGAGCCCCCAGCAGCATCTCTGTGGTGCTGTCTTGGTTATTAATTCTGGAGTGGGGAGGAGAGATCGTCAGAAGAAGAAAACTAGAGAGACTCCCCGCCCTCAGCMCAGGCCAGCACACGGATGCGGGCTGACTCAGATGATGCTTACACTGCACAGTGCAAAGGAGTGAAGGGGTTTCCCTCCAAGTATGAGAATGGGCTGTGTTCAAGTAACAACTCCAGACAATCTTCATGTCCTGGGCATGAGGAAGAGAGTGTGGTGAGGGTGAGAAATACCAAGAGCCTCCACCTACTGTCTTTGGCCCTCCAATCTACTTCCAGATCCCCTCCTGCAGCATTCGTCCTGTCCCTGTGCCTGTCAAAGGCCCCACTAGTACCAGTGTAGGAGGCCCAGTGCATGGGCGAGTATCCGCTGTAATCAACACCAGCATCTAGGGGGTCTGTGGAAAGGGCGGCCTGAAGCAGAGTCCTCAGCACTGCAGTATGGCCACAGGCTGAGGCCAGGTGAATGGGCGTGCGGCCCTTAAAGTCTCGGCACAGTACAAATGCATCGTGGTCCAGCAGGGCAGCCAGGCAGTCCTCACAGCCAGTCACTGCCTGCAGGGCACACAGAGGTGAAAATGGTAAGAATTCATTTTTTCCAGTGCCTAGCTGCTGGGGGCTAGCCTAGAAGAACTTCTTCCAGGAATCCATCCTTATCTCTACAATAATTCTAGTGTCAGGGACCAGCAGCTACATTCCTGACAGTCTTAATAGCCACAGTCAATCCTGAGATTCTTGGAACAAAACACCAGAGAGCAAGAAACAAGGCATCAAAGGGTCCTGGGGTTTTGAGAGTCAGGTACACCAGTAACCTTGGCTACTCAGGAGATTGAGGCTGGAGGATCACCTGAGCCTGAGTGGAGGCCCAGCCTGGGTGATATAGTGAGGCCTGCTGGGAATAGTGGTACAGCACACCTTTAATCCCAGCACCTGTAAACTATGTGAGTTTAACACCTGCTTGATCTAGAGAGTTAGTTCAGAGCCTGCCAGGACTCTGTAGTGAGAGCCTGTCTATAAAAAGAGAGAGACAGAGGGGAAGAAGGAAGGAAGGAAGGAAGGAAGGAAG
>BDUI01000098.1:143371-162689 GCA_002335545.1 Apodemus speciosus | reverse complement strand
CCCTGGCTGTCCTGGAACTCACTCTGTAGACCAGGCTGGCCTCGAACTCAGAAATCCACCTGCCTCTGCCTCCCAAGTGCTGGGATTAAAGGCGTGCTCCACCTGGCTGTGTTTTGTTTTGATACAAGGTCTCACTATTTAGGCTTGGCTGGCCTGTCTCTCAAGTGCTGAGATTAAAGGCATGTACCACCATGTCCAGCTATAGCAAAGATGCGGTCAAAAATTTAAACTATAGGGACTGGAGAGCTGGCTCAGCGATAAAGAGCACTCGCTGCTGCAAAGGGTCCGGATTGTTTCCCCGCCCCACGCGGAGGCTTACCACCTCTTCAAAGCCCCAGCATATCTATCTGATGCACAGATAAACATGGAGGCAAAATATGCATTCACATAGAATAATGGAGAAAAAAAACCTAAAAATTTCTTTAAGTATAAAAATATTGGGGGTGGGAGGTTGGAGAAATGGCTTAATGGTTAGGAGCCTGCACTGCTGATTTCAGTTCCTAGCACCTGCACTGGGCAGTCTGTGACTCCAGCTCCAGAGGATCTTGTGTCCTGTTCTGGATTCTATGGGGACCTGTACCCATGCGTATATCTCCTCCCCTGAAACATACACATTAAGTTTTAAAGTTTTGGTGGGAGTAGAAGCTTATAGCTTTAGCAACCCTAGGCAGGAGGACCTCTATCAGTTTCAGCCCACTAGCCTTGCACTGCAGGCTCTACAACTAGACTTTATCTAGAAAGGAGATGGTGATGGTGAAATGGCACTTGAGGTGAGGGTATGTGCTGCAGCCAAGGTTCACGACCTGAGTCTGACCCCCTGGGTTTGCAATGGTGGAAGGGGGAGACAATTGCTCCCCCTTGGGGGGGGGGGTTGTTTTCTGACTTTCGGTACAAACCGTGGTGCACATGCTCACATACACAAATAAAGGTAAAATACTCCAAGTCAGATCTTTCTTTGTAGCCTTGGCTGTCTCGGAACTCAATGTTTAGCAATCTTTCCTATGATTGTCACCTACATAGTAAATAACAATGATTGGTTTTGGTGTTTGCCAAGATGGGGCTTCTTTGTGTAGCCCAGGCTGTCCTTGAATTCAGAAATACACCTGCTTCTCTAGTACTGGGATTAAAGGTGTGTGGATACCATGCTTGGAGTAACATATTTAAAAAATAAAAGACAATAGGGTATTATTTTTCTGGAAAAAAAAAAACAACGACAAATCATGTACTCTGAGTAGGTACTCTGAGAACTTGTTATATACAAACTGCTAGGTTGAGCCGGGCGGTGGTGGCACATGCCTGTAATCCCAGCACTCTGGGTGGATTTCTGAGTTCGAGGCCAGCCGGTCTACAGAGTGAGTTCCAGGACAGCCAGGGCTATATAGAGAAACCCTGTCTCAAAAACAAAACAAAACAAAACAACAACAACAACCAAACAAACAAACTGCTAGGTTGAATAGGTAAACAGTCCCAATTCTTGAGTTACAGGTGAATACTGCAGCACCTATTTATTTATTTATTTATTTATTTATTTATTTATTTATTGGATTTTTGAAACAGGGTTTCTCTGTGTAGCCCTGGCTGTCCAGGAACTCACTCTCTAGACCAGGCTGTCCTGGAACTCAAGAAATCTGCTTGTCTCTACCTCCCAAGTGATGGGATTAAAGGCGTGTGCCACCACTGCCCTGCTTGTTTTTAATTTTTTTAAAGACTTGTTTTTAAATGCGTGTCCCTGTGTGGGATGTGTGCACATACATGACTGTGGGTGTCCTTGGAGACTAGATCCTCCTGGAGCTGTAATTACTGAGATTGTAAACTACTGTGAGCTCCCCGATGAGGGTGCTGGGAATCAAACCTGGGTCCTCTGAGAGCAGACAGTGCTCTAGCACCACCCACATATGTGGTGCTGGGCACTGAACTTCCCATGTGCCAAACAAGCACGCACCGCTGATGCTTGAACTCCGTCTCCAGTCCATACGCTAGGCATTTTACCCAGATTGCCTCATTCAGACCTAGTGAGCACACAAGCCATGAACTATTAGCTCCACGGTGTTATAGGCAAGATGGAGGCACAGGCACAGTTTACCTAAGGCCACAAGGTTAGGAAGTTGTAGAGATGTGTTCCTAGCACTCGTCATGCTGAGGCAGGAAAGTCAGGAACTGGAAGCCCGCTGGGGCTCCACGGTGCATTTAAGCTCAGCCTGGGCTATACAACTTTTAAAAACTCCAGTGGCTCAGCATGCAAAGGCACCTGCCAGCAGGCCTGAAGGCCTGAGGAGATTCCTCAAAACCACGCAGCGGAGAGCTGACTGCTGCAAGGTGTTCTCTGATCTGTATGTGTTCCACATGAAACAGGAAAAAAAAATGAGATTTGACTACCAATAAAACTGACAGCCTGTCATGTATAGTCTATACTGGGATAAAATAATATAAAAGCATCGTGGTCTGAAGATGTGTCTCAGTTGGTGGTGGTAGGCACAAGGTTGCTCAGCATGCACATGTCTGTGTGATCCCTGACACAATACAAGCCACGTGTGCTGTACACACCTGTAATCTCAGCTCTCAGGAACTAGAAGCAGGAACGTCAGAAGTTCAAGGTCACCTCAACAATACAGAGTTTAAAGCTAGTCTGAGCTATATGAGACCTTGTCAGGTGGGGGGTAGGGAAGCTCTCATTCTAACTGTAAAATACATCATCCAAGTTTGTCTGTGTTCCTTGGTTAATGGGCAAAGGTCTTATTTTAAGGCCGACGGCAGGGAAGCCTTGACCCGCTGGCAGTTCCTCGGCCTCCGATTCCTCTTGCTCTAGGTACTCGATGCAGGAGATGTTTGAGGTGGTGTCCAATGTCCAGGAGTACCGAGAGTTTGTGCCGTGGTGTAAGAAGTCGACGGTAGTATCCAGCCGGAAGGGTCACCTGAAAGCCCAGTTGGAGGTTGGGTTTCCACCTGTCTTGGAACGTTATACTTCTGCAGTCTCCATGGTCAAACCACACATGGTCAAGGTGAGGCCTGCCTGGGAGGGATTCCCCGTCAAGTTTTATGTTCCTTAGCAGTTTCATAGTCAAAGACTTCTTTGACTTTTCCCATAATTACTTGATGTCTATGTGCTAAAGGKTTTTTTTTGTTTTGTTTTGTTTTTACCAAATATAACATTAAAGGGAAGAAAACCACTTTTAATTATTTTGAGTCATGCTGGGCCAACCTAGGATATCTCATACTATGTAGGTAGTTCCAGAGCTAAGCCCTCTGGCTCAGTGGTTCTCGACCTCCCTAACGCTTTAATACAGTTCCTCATGCTGTGGTGACCCCGAGCCATAAAACTATTTCGGTTGCTATTTCATAACTCAAAATGTAAATTTCCCAATGGTTTTAGGTGACCTGTGAAAGGGTCATTCGATGAACCCCAAAGGGTTGAGAACGTTGCTCTAGCACTACCCCTCTTCCTTAACAATAAGTTAATCATGTATTTTATTAATTTTATTTTAATAATCATGTATTTTATTCCAGGCTGTTTGCACTGACGGCAAGCTCTTCAACCACTTAGAGACTATTTGGCGATTTAGCCCTGGTATTCCCGCCTACCCTCGAACCTGCACAGTGGACTTCTCCGTGAGTTAGGTTTTGTGACACTGGCCTGGGCCTGGGGTTAGAACTGAACATTAAACCCTTCAAGTCATCAAGTACCCAGAGGTCTAAGTCCGTATTAGATTTACATTTTGCTCAGTTCTAAGTTAGGGTTCTTAAGTGATGTCTGGAAGGGAAGGGGAGAAAAAGGCACCACAGATCAGTGTCCTTGATTTGGCCAGGAGCTATCCGCCATGGTCTTGATGTTTCTGTCTCTTGCTTTCCAGATTTCCTTTGAATTTCGTTCTCTGCTGCACTCCCAGCTGGCGACCATGTTTTTTGATGAGGTTGTAAAACAGAATGTTGCTGCCTTTGAGCGCCGGGCAGCAACAAAGTTTGGTCCAGAAACAGCCATCCCCCGTGAACTGATGTTCCATGAAGTGCACCAAACCTGAGGCAGGGGATTGCTCCCTTGCCTCTAGCCCCCTCCTCCTGCCTGATTTTATTTATTTGGTTTGGCTCTTGCTCTGAGAGAGGTCTAGGCTTCACCTCTCGATTCTTCCTAAACTGGGCTGCATGCTGTCTGGGCACAGGAGACATAGCAGATACAGAAGTGAGACAGACAGACAGGAAAGGGTCAGGTGCATTCTGAAAGCCCCATGTGACCACAGCCACTGCACACCAAATAAAAGCCAGGGCTGTTGCTGTCTCTGGGCCTGGTCTAGAAACCTTACTACTTAGTCAAGGGAATACAGTAGTAACTTCCTCACAGAGATACTGGCTGGCAAGTAACTTTTATCCTGCTAAGATTTCTCAGGAGAAAAGGCAGCCCGCCTCAGTTTAGGAACATGTCCGTGCTGTCTGACAGGTAGAAAGTGAGGAGATGCTTTACCACAGTGCCACAGAGCAAAGGAGAAATCACTCAATAGTGTTGTCCATATTGTTGGGATGCACCTCTTTTCTTCCATGTGGCCTGAGTTTTTATAAAACTTCAATAAATGGTGACAGTGTGAATTTGTCATTTTTGGGGGGGAGTGGGGCATTGTTTCTTGGGGTGAGGTGGGGGATAACATAGTAAGAAGAAAGTCATAGCTTCCTCTCCTGTGGGAGTAAAGGTGTAAGACAGCCTCTTGGACACGGTGTCCCTGCTAACTATAGTAGCACGTCCTGCATGCCAGGACCTACTACCTACCCTCTTGCCTATTTATAGACATTTCCAGAAAGTCATCTGTAGCAGGAGTTTCAGGACAGATTCATATGGTCTTAGACGTCCCATGTATCTAACGCACCCGAGGACCACCCTTATTTGGGGACCTCCTTAAGGAAAGTGGCAAGGAGACACACTAACTGCAAGCACCCTCCAATGTCCATCCAGGCTTAGAGCTAGGAGTCTTTCTACATTTGTCCTTGGTAGACTTCCTGTTCCTTTCACCCACTGGGCTAGACCGGCTCCTGGCCTAGTCAGGCAAGCACTTGTGAGGTCTCTGTTATAGTCTACCCAAATTAGGAGGGAAGAGGGTTAAAGGTAAAGACTTCTTAACCTTGGGGAGAGACTCCATGTCTTTGGAAATCAGCCTTCCTCTGAATGTCCAGCTTGCCGCAGAGGAATGCTCAAAATCATTTATTACCCACTGCTTCAGGCCTTGCTGACCAGACCCCCTTCCTCATGAGTCTTTCAGGCCTTACGTAAGAGCAAGCTCAAACATTGTTAATAAAAACATTTATTATTTTTCATTTTATACAGAACAACCTGAAGTCTGCATCATGACTTTAACAGTTACCCAGGGGTTTACAGTGTGTCCATCTCAACAGTGTGGTGGTGCTAGAGTTGGGTTCCATATAAACACAGGCAGGAGCTTTGGGGTAAGGACAGGGGACAACAGGAGTGTATCTCAACCCTTTCTCAAAGAAAAGGCAGTAGAGCATTCTGAGTCACTGAACATCTGTGCAAATGGGGCTGCTAAAATAAGTGCCGTGCTATGAGCTCTTACTTATGGGAAGAGCAAAAGACACTGATAAATAAAGGACCATTTCCTTGACACGGGATGAGAAAGAAGAAGGCTTACCATTTTGAATGCCCCCAGCCCTAGGTCCATCTAATATTCAATGGGAACTATGTGTAATTGCTGTTCAAAAAAAAAAGCCTAGAACCCCTGGGACCAGACCCCGTAGTGGCTGGTCATTCCTGAGCCCTTGTTCTATGCCAGAGCATGTTAACAGGAGAGACCAAGGTCAGAAGATAGTGGCTTATGTTCCATGGAAGTAAAAGACCTCGTTCACATTACGTACTGATAAAGCCAAACGACCGGGAAGACCACAGATCGGATAGACCTGCTGAGAGAGGACCCTAGCAGAGGCCAGGACAGGGAGACCCAGAACATCCTCAGCTTGAGGCACAGCAGGTATAGAAAGCCTGGAAGGATATGGAATACCTCCAGACCTTAACTTTAATGGTATAATTTAAAAGGAGAAATAATTCAAATGTTGGGTGCCGGTCACAGTAAGTACCATGCCATTTATGGTCATCTGAAGCATAAAAAGTTGCCAAAGCGTCTCCAGCTAACCAGTACATCTTACTGCTAGGTAGGAGGTGCTTGTGTACATGGGAAAAGGCCCTAGCATTTGACACAGCTGACATCCAACATGATTTCTATGGACATAAAGGGGGCCTGTCCCTGGCCTAAATGATTTAGGGGCAGCAGAGCAGAAACAGAAGCTTCACTGAGTGACTGAAGCTTTTCCATAACCTGCTTTGACCTAAAGAGGAGAGAGCCAGACTCTTGCTCTAGAGACGGTGGGTAGCCAGAGCTAGTCCTGACCACATGCATTAGTCCCAGTCATCCTACAGCTGACGGGCAACTCACACCAGGAGGGGAGGGGAGCTGGTAAGGGGAGAAGGGGTCACTTTGTCTTTCAAGTCTTAATTTAACCTCAAATGTATTTTCAGTGCCTCAGATACAGTTTAATCTTAAATCTTAAAGGCCCCTGAAACAAAAAAAATTATACTTTATTCTTAAGCTTCCTCACTGTCTTATAGTCAGTTCCCCCAGTCTCCCATTTACCCTGACTTAGAGTCCACAAACTTCATCAGACCATCCGTGCTCATGGACTTGGGCCTTTCTAGAGGGAAGCCTAGGGCTCTGCTCCAGATGAGCTGGGCCAGCACACCCAGTGCCCTCGACACTCCAAACAACACTGTGTAGTAATTCATCTCCGTCATGCCGTAGTACTGTGAAGGTAGAAGAAAAGTCTGTGAGACAGTGGCACATGCAAGTCCACAGTGACAGAGACACTCCCTCCCCTGCCACCCTCCTTCAGTCTTAGCCCAGTTAGCCTTAAATAAAAAGAACATCAGAAAAAGTATAAAGCAGTCACAAGTCAGTCAAGGGCTTGACCCCAGCCCCTGCCACAGCAGCTGCATCAAAGGGCTCCGTGAGGGACACAGAAGAGCCCTGGCTCTGGTGGGGCCTGGTGGAGTAGACCTGAAATTCATCTATTTAAGGGCAGAGGCCAAGGAAAACAGCTCAGTTGGTAAAATGTTTGCCAGTTAAGGCTGGGGGCCTGAGTTCAGATTCCCAACTTGCATAAGTCAGGGTTGTGGCAAGTGCCCGAAATCCTGGAGACAGGAGGACCACTTGAGCTTGTCACCACTGAGTGGCATCAATGAGCTCCAGGTTCAATAAGAGACCCACATCTCCAAAAATAAGATGGAAAGCAACAGAGGAAGACACTTGACAGCACTCCTGGAATCCTTATGCACTTACATGCAGCAAACACACGAACACATTCACCACCAACTACAAAGACGCCAGGCCTGGTGCTACGTGTATGCCTTCATCCCCAACCCTTGGGGACAGAGGCAATGAATCTGAGTTCAAGGCCAGACTGGTCTACATAAGAGTTCTAAGTCAGTCAAGTGAGACCTGTCTCAAACAGGGGCCACATGTCTCTGCTCTGATTAAGGAGCTGATCTTGTGCCTGGCAGAGAACAATGGTGACACAGGGGAGAGAGAAAGGAGGGAGAAGACTCACCTGGAGCAGCACCCCACTGTGAGCGTCCACGTTGGGCCACGGGTTCTTGGCCTTCCCCTGCTCTAAGAGGATATTGGGCACAATCTTGTACAACTGAGCAACCAGCTTAAACATGGGATCCTTAGGCAGATGCTTCAGAGCAAACTCTCGCTGACAGGAGTATCGTGGGTCAGTCTTCCTTAGCACTGCATGACCATATCCTGGGACAACCTGTACAGAACAGGAAAAAATAACACAGTTGGCATGTTCAGATAGAAGGTTCTTCACTTCGTTCTTAGGGTGATTTGGTCCTGGTACTCGATAAGGACTGTAATCACACTCAACCTGGTAGCTCAGTGAGACCTATCTGACAGTAAGTGAAGTAAGGGCTGGAAATACAGCTCAGTGGTGGGATGCTTACCTAGCCATAAGACACTGGGTTCAAGTCCTAGCATCATAAAAAGAAAACTAAATCCACAAGGAAAACACATGGAGAAACAATAGAAAAAGTCCCTTCTTGGCTGATGCAGGGGCTGCTCTTAGTTCTTTTCTGTATTTTTTTCCTTGAGACAATATCTCAATGGTGTGGAATTTTCTTCCAAATTGCAGTGTTTGGGTCTTAGTCTCTTTGCTGGTTGCTTACCCGTCCTGAGTTGAGAGTATTCCAGATGTAGTCTCGTAACTTCTCATCTGACACGTCCTTGCCAACTTCCTTCTGTAGCTGTGTCAGCCAGACAAGCACCTCCTACATGTTAAGTTCAACGGGGGTGAAGAGACATGTGAAAACACAGGCCAAGGAAAGCATGTCAAGATAAGAGACAGAGCATGGTCCAAACACACACAGAGAAATAGGAAGGCCAGTCTCACCTGATTTGCCAGTCCATGTAGAGGCCCCGCCAGCCCATTCATGGCTGCTGCAAAGGACAGGTAAGGGTCTGAAAGGGCGCTGCCCACCAAATGGCTTGTGTGGGCACTTACGTTACCACCCTCATGGTCACTGTGGGGATGGAAGGCAGAGCCAAAGGGAAATAGAGAAGGGCTGATTATTATTATTAGTGATTATGACACAGACATTTCTTTTGTCATCTTGGCCTCATGGGCTCACAACACCCTAGAGCCCAGCCAGTAGATGCCCACTCCCCACCCCTGCCTTCCACTGATAAGGGTACCAAATACCCCGCTCATACACATTCTCAGCTACCCATCCCAGCTTAGAAGTGATGACCAGAAGAGGGCGCTCTTGAGAAGTTGGACTCCCTTATGTGAGGCAATTTCCCTAGGCTTTTCGGCTTTCTTTCCTTATTTCTTGCCTAGTTTCAACCCTTACAAGATGTTTCTTCCCATTTGCTACAGACCATCTGTTCCCAGATAATAACTTTGGTTTCTTTGGAAACATACCTCAATCCCTAGCTCCCACTGCTGGGCATAATGGCACACGCCTTTAATACCAGCACTTGGGAGGCAGAGGCAGAGGCAGAGGCAGGCGGTTCTTTATGAGTCTGAGGCCAGCGTGGTCTACTGAATGAGTTCCAGGACAGCCAGGACTACATAGATAGATCCTGTCTCAAGAAACAAAAATAAAGGGGCTGGAGAGAGATGGCTCAGCAGTTAAGAACACTGACTGCTCTTCTGAAGGTCCTGAGTTCAATTCCTGGCAACCACATGGTGGCTCACAACCAYYCATAACAAGAAYTGACACTCTCTTCTGGAGACAGCTACAGTGTACTTACATAAAATAACAACAACAATAAATCTTTTTAARACAAAGTTTCCCATCAGTCCAGGTACTGGAGAATAACACTGGTGGAGCTCACCTATGGATGGTGAGGTACAGACGCATGAGCTCGGTGAACTGAGGGTCCGTGTAGCCTAACATGTTGGTAAAATTGTGAGACCAGTCCAGCTTAGAGTCAATGGCCCCAATACTGCTGCCCTCCCGGTACAGATTCCGGTAGATCTTTGCGGCAACACACGGTAGCTTGGCAATCAGGTCCATGCAGTCTTCATAGATGAGCTAAGCGAGAAGAACGGTGGAGAAGAAAAGGCGTTACCCACAACGCATTAGGCTGCGATGCTGACTGCCCTTTGTGTTGCAGCTGCATGCTGAGTGGTCACATACTAAGTACATCTTGAGGTATGTAATAACAAGCATATACTGAGTAAACCACTATAATCCAGGTGATAACATCTGCTGTGTATTAACATACAATCCCCCATTGTTTCCATCCCACTAAATACACAATGGCCATTCACAGATGAAGAACTGAGGTTCCCAGTCCTTAGTTATTAAACTAAAATCTGAACCCCGGTGTGCTCAGCTGTAGTCTTCTCCAGGTTGTTACAACTTTGGTATTACTAAACCCGTGCTAAGACRTCACCTTTACACGCACACGAAGGGAGTTGCACATGGCCTGGCACACAGAGAGGTTCTCTCTCCTTCCATGGGGACCGAAGTTAGGTTTACAGGACTGTAGATGCCTTTACATGCTGAGTCATCTCACCAGCCCACTGTCTAAAATTAATTCTTTGTTTCTTTATTATAATGTTTTAAAGTTAATTCTACATTTTAGTGTCCACATCAAAGTGCTGACCAATTATTGACTAGCAAAAGCTTCAATGTTTTAGGTATGTACTATGCTAGATATTCAAGGTTTTGATACATGTTTATTTTGATAGAAAACATGTGCGGCATGTAGGAAACCAGACTCGATACCTGGCACTTAATTTTTTGTTGTAAAATATGGGGCTAGAGAGATGGCTCAGTAGTTAAGAGCACTTGTTTTTGCATAGGATCTAGGTTCAGTTCCCAGCACCAAACATGTTGCCTAAATGTCTGTTAACTCCAGATTTAGAGGATTAACGCCCTCTTCTGGTGTGTATGCGGAGCACAGATATACATGCAGAAAAAACACCCCCATATGTAAGTAAGTAAATAAACAAATAAACCTTGAAAAACATGCCCCAAGAAGAGCATACTGTTTATCAAATACCAAATGCTCAGCAATGAAAACACACACACTTTACATTTTAAAGACTTTTATAAAGCAGGTCATATTTATGTATTTAGGAATACACATGCAGACACAGATTAATGAAAACAGAAGACATGAATCTGAAAGAGAACGAAGAGAGGTATATGGGAGGGTTTGGAGGGAGAAAAGGTAACGGAGAATGGTATAATTATAGTCTCAAAAATAAAAGAAAATTTAAAAAATTCCCCCAAAGCAGTAACATGTCACACTACAGCTGTTCTGAATAAAGGACACATTCCTTTAACTAGAGCAATTCTCATGCATCACTGGTGCCACTGCCATAAGATTCTGGCCAAGACTCTTGCATTAGTTACCATTAATCATTCGTAAGATGCAAGGAAGAAAAGACAATTTTGTTTTGTTTAAATTGGTCTTGTATGTGTGCAAAAGTAAATTTAAAACAACAAAACCACATATATAAAATTTTTGGATACCTCTAAAATATTTTTTTTTTTAAGATTTTATTTATTTGGGCTAGAGAGACGGCTCAGCGGTTAAGAGACTGACTGCTCGCCGGGCGGTGGTGGCGCACGCCTGTAATCCCAGCACTCTGGGAGGCAGAGGCAGGGGATTTCTGAGTTCGAGGCCAGTCTGGTCTACAGAGTGAGTTCCAGGACAGCCAGGGCTCTACAGAGAAACCCTGTCTTGAAAAAACCAAATACAAAAATCAAAAACAAAAAACAAAACAAAAACAAAACAAAAAAAAAGAGACTGATTGCTCTTCCAGAAGTCCTGAGTTCAAATCCCAACAACCACGTGGTGGCTCACAACCATCTGCAATGGCCTGATGCCTTCTTCTGGTRTGTCTGAAGACAACTATAGTGTACTTATATACATAAAATAAATCTTTAAAACAATTTTTATTTATTTTATGTATATGAGTACACTGTAGCTGTATAGATGGTTGTGGGCCATCATGTGGTTGCTGGGAATTGAACTTAGGACCTCTGCTCGCTCCATCCCCGCCTGCTCTGGTCCAAAGATTTACTTATTGTTATATGTAAGTAGCTGTCTTCAGACACACCAGAAGAGGGCATCAGATCTCATTACAGATGGTTGTGAGCCACCATGTGGTTGCTGGGATTTGAACTCATGACCTCTGGAAAAGCAGTCAGTGCTCTTAACCACTGCGCCATCTCTCCAGCATGACTAGTCTATTTCTAAAAGGTGAATTTTAGGGGCTACAGAGATGAAGAGACACAACTGATACTGAATCTCAAGAGCATCACACCAATATCATAGGACAAATGATAGCTAGAGGTCTCAGATATCAAAATACCCAGGGCTTTAGCTGCAGTGGATTTGGCCATTACAAAGAAACTGTGAAGCTAAAAATGGCTGCTGATGTGTTAACTTTGAGAAATATACTTCAGCAGCTAAGAGCACTAGTGGCTCTTGGGGAGGACCTGGRTTCAGTTCCCAGCCCCCACATAATAGATAGCTCTCAACCATCTGTAACTCCTGATCCAGGTGATCTGATGCCCTCTTCTGACCTCTTCAAGGGTTGTACACATGTGGCACACATACATATATACACGCAGGCAAAGCATTCATACACATAAGATAATCCACCCCCCCCCCCAAAGGATGAAACGTAGAGTTGAATCAATGACTCCATGGCAATCTTTCCTATTATTGTAACCTACACAGTAAATAACAATTATTATTTGTTCTGTTTTCCAAGACGGGTTTCTTTGTGTAGCCCTGGCTGTCTTCAAACTCAGAAATCCACCTGCTTCTGCCTCTCAAGGAATTAAAGGTGTATGCTACCACTGCCCAGCTATAACAACTATCTGAACAGTAGGTAAAGGTACTTGTTATGAAGCCTAAGGACCTGAATTCAACTCCTGGGCTCCACATGGTAGGACTTCATAAGCATGCTTTGACACACAAGCACCCCTCCCTAATTCCTCCAGTCCCAGGGGATTTAACATCTGGCCCTCATGGGTTCCCACACATGTTACACATAAACTCACAATGGCTCATATATAAATACCTAAGTGAATCTTTAAGAGTGTTTGCCTAGGATACAGTCTTCCATCCCCAGCATCTCATAAAATGGTGTGGGGGCAAGCCCATAGTCCCAGCATTCGGAAGGCTAAAGGAAGGGTCAAGGCCAGTCTGGATTAAACAGTGAGTTCAAAGACAGTAACTGCTACATAGCAAGAGCCTTTCAACACCTACACTGCCTGCCCTGTTTAATAAAGTGGTGTGGGATATTTATGTGTATGTATGTATGTATGTGTCTGTGTGTATGTGTCATTTACTTTCCCTATACTATCTATTTCCAAATAAACAAAAGGAGCTGAGAAGGTGCTTAGCCAGCTGAGTGCTCACTCCTCAGCAAGTATTTAGACCCTGCAGCCCCCCAGTGAAAGCCAAAGCTCAGCAACAGCATCTGTAACCCCAGCGTTGGGAAGGCCCGGAGTGGAATCCCTGGTTTACTGGCCAAGCAGGCTAGCCAATTTAATGAGCTCGTTTCAGTGAAAGATCTGTCTCAAAAAATAAAGTAGATAAAGCAGAAAGGATAATGAAGACAGCTGACGCTGACCCCTGGCCTCTACACACACGAAAACTCCACACATACAAAAAACAGGTGTCTTCTTATAAACCTAGCTACGTAATTTGCACTTCTGTGGTCGGTGTGGAGCTGGACAAGGACTGTGGCAGTGTGTGCTATCTTATGCACTGGGACAGCACACCATGGCCTTTCCACATACAGTAATAGTGCTCCAATGAGTGTCACCACTCTTCATTTTCAGCAAATGAAGCTTGTTTAGGGACCCTGTTAGTAGGCTGCTGGAGCCCTAACAGTATCTTGGGTTGCCTACAGAAAGTGACTAGCATTAGTCCTCCTAGGCTGTAGTTGATTAGCTATCATTTACCCAAATCTAAGGCTTCATAAGCGCTCTCCTTATTTGGGCTGGTGAGATAGCTCAGTGGATAATGGCATCTAACACACTGGGTTTGATCCCTGGTACCCACATCATTTGAGGAGAAAATTCCTATAAACTGTCTTCTGACCTTAACATGCTGTGTGAGTGTTCAAATAAATAGGAGAGGGGGAAAAAGGTGAGGCCCATGCTCTATTTTCTTTATGACTTCAACAGAAAACAAGAATCACTTTCAATTCACTATTTTACAGTGAACTCTTAGTTTTGGGGACTGTACTTGGGGCCTCACTCATGGTAAGAGTGTGCTCTCTGATCCCAGTTCATAACAGCTCACCCCACTCAAAATTCCTACCTCCCAGTACTTAGTTCGGTTCATTCCCTCTGCATATGCCCGGGCGAAGTTGCTTTCACTGTTAAGGGCGGTGATAGCTGCACTGAGCTGAGACATGGGGTGCAGATTGGTCGGAAAATTGTCCAGCATGGTGACCACATGAGAAGGCAGAGCTGCCCTTTTTGCCCATTCTTGTGAGAGCCAAGATACCTGTGAAAAAGGAGACATGCTCAGAAAAATAGAACAGTAATACCTGAGTAAAGATAATCCAGCAGGGTTCAGTACAATCCACTTAGAACTGGTCAGACTCTGCTGATACCTCGCAAAGCACCCTCTTACAAACTCTGGCTATGGGCAGGTGAGGACATTTTGGCTAGAGAAAAGCAAGGGAAGAGAAGAGCCAATGTTCCTAGCTGTACCTGTTCCTCTGTGGGCATCTGTCCAGTTACCAGTAGCCAAAACAAGCCCTCAGGCAGGGGTTCTTCCCCACCCTTAGCCTTAGGCAGCAGTTTCTGGCAATCAGGGATACTATAGCCTCGGAAGCGGATGCCCTAGAGAAAGAAGAGAGAATTAAAACCAAATTGATTTAATCTGTCAGTCATACAGTTATACCAGACACTTCAGTGGGTGAACACACTTGCCACTGAGCCTGATGGCCTGAGTTTGACCCTTGGGATCAGTGGTGTGAGAGGACTGACTCCCACAAGTTGTCTTCTGATGTTCAGACTTACAATGTGGCATTTGTACCTGGGCATGTGCACAAATGCACATAGAAAGTAAAAATATCTATTTACTTAAAAATATATTTATGGGGCTGGGTGTGGTAGTACAGATTCTTTAATCCCAACACTCGGGAGGCAGAGGCAAACGCAGGAGAATCTCTTGTTTAGAGGCCAGCCTGTGTCTAGAGTGAGTTCAAGGATAGCGATACATAAAGAAACCTGTCTCAACAAACAAACAAAGCAATGTGTATTTTAGTTTATTTTAATCTTTTGGGAAATAGTGCATCAATGTACTCCTGGCATATACTATGTAGACCAGGGTGGCCTTGAACTCAAAGAGATGCACACCACCACACCTGGCTATTCATGTTACTTTTCACTGTGTGTGTGGGAGTGGGGGTGAGTCTGTATGTGAGTGTACAAGTGAGTGCAGATTCATGAGCCATCAGATCTCCACGGAGGAGTAACAAGTGTTTGTGAGGCAACTGATGTTGAGTGCTGAGAGTCAAACTTGGTATCTATCAACAATAGTATGTGTTCTTAACTGCTAAGCCACCTCTCTCTAGTCCCATAAATGTGGTTTTTGTTTGTTTTTCAAGACAGGATTTCTCTGTATAGCCCTGACTGTCCTGGAACTTACTCTGTAGACCATGCTGGTCTCAAATCTAAGAGATCTGCCTATCTCTGTCTCCTGAGTGCTAGCATTAATGGCGTGAAAAAAAATTTTTTTATTAAAAAAAAAAAAAAGTCATGCTTGCACCCAAGTGCCATGAGTTCAAGGCCGGCTGGTTCTAGGTCAGCCAAAGCTGCAGAGTGAGGCCTGTCTCAAAACAAAACAAACAAAACCATCAAAAAGAACCAAACCCTGTACTTCCAAACACTCACTCTTCACATGCTTACTTCCGCCTTTGCTCTCTTACTCTGTACTTTGATGTACTGAGGAGAAAGCATGCTCTTCAGCTCCTATTCACACCTAGTCTGCACTGTGCAGTTTCCAACCCCGTTTGTATGGTCAGAAGCCCCAACCATCACTGGCGAACAGAGTAGTCTTACCTCATCAGGATCAAGAACCGATGTCTCATACACAAGTCCCTTCATGCCTCTCATGCCGCCGTACATCTGAAGGAAGTTGTAACCAATCATCAGAGACTCAAACTAGAGCTGGGTGGAGCTTCATAGAGCCCAGAAAAAATGTTTACTCTCTTTCTTGCAAGACTACAATACACTTATCAGGCAGTTTCTGGGGTTGAATTTCTAGAACTGAAGCAGCATGTTACAGACCACCAGTGCTGGGACGAGTATATGGAAAGTTATCACTGTCTCGTTCATGTGTCTGCCTGTGTTTGCTTCCTTTTCTTAAGGGTATTTTATTTTCCCTCCTGACCATTCTCGACTTCCTCCACAGTTATCGCTAAGTTAGATGTAATTAGATCTGTCATGAGCAGAGGGAGGGAAGGAAGCAATGATGAGACACTGGTAGCTAAGTGGCCCCAACTCTTCAGGCTGAGGAAGCTACCCTAAAGCCAGAGGATGTACTGGGTACAGTCTGACTGGATGGCTGGCACAGCATCAATCAGAAGACATTCAGTTAAAGAGCTGTGAACTGAACTTCATTCATCTTTGTCAGAGGTGAGTGAGGAGAGGCTTAATTATTAAATTTACAGAAAAGAAGTACTCTCTAATGAATACCCTTAACTCCAACATTTCATTGTACAGAACAGAATACTTTTGAACCACCAGTAAAGAAAATGGTACCTTTATGGCACACATTACAGAGCTGTTTTCCTCATCTAAGACACCAGAGCCCTTACCATGTCCACAGTAATTTGGCCCACCACTGTGTTCCCATGTTGCTGTCTGAAGGTCTTAATTCTTGCCTGCTCCTTAGGTATCAGATTGCTCAGTACATCTTTCAAATTCTAGAAACAGAAAAAGAGTTAAAAGTGATAGAAGAAAAACCTACAGGGTTTCCTACAGTGGAGAAGGTATGTGCAGAATGCTTGTTAGCATTTCTCGGTCTGCCAGGTATGGGCAGGAGGGAATGGGGAGCTCCATTTTGCAGAGATGAAAATGTCCTGGATATGGACAATGATGCTCACTTAATGACTAAAAGGTCAGAAATAGGGGGCGCACAGCTATAATCCTAGCACTCAAGAGGCTGAGGCAGCAGGATTAGTGAAGCCACCCTGAATCTAACAGAAGGGCCACATAACAGGACCTTGTACCAGGAATTAAAACAAACAAACACTTTATAAATTTTACTTCATTCAGGGGTTATGAGTATGATTTAGTAGAAAACTGCTTCCTGAGCACGTTTGAGGCCTTGGCTTTAATGCTCAGCATTACAAAAAGCAAAAAAGGGAGGGAACA
This sequence comes from Apodemus speciosus, assembly GCA_002335545.1. NCBI lineage: Eukaryota > Metazoa > Chordata > Mammalia > Rodentia > Muridae > Apodemus > Apodemus speciosus. The sequence goes on along the minus strand of BDUI01000098.1, from coordinate 145,768 downwards.
TTTGCTATTTCCACTTTAAACAGTATTATAATAATCACAATAATAATTACTAGCTAATCCCATCAGATTTAGGATAATAAGGTAAATAGTTGCCAAGCACTCTATCCCAAAGTCAGCCCTTGCCAGATCTTACCGCGGAAGAAGCACTGGCATGCCGGGCAGCTAGGACAAGGCAGGATGAGTTCTGCAAAGAGATGAAGACAGAGCCCTCATTAACACCTTTCTATCGAGGAGTTGCAGTGACTTAATCTCTCGCTCCATTTTCACCTTTTAGGACATTTTAGCATAAAGTTGAAAAACTGGCCAGAAATTCTGCTTCTCATACCCAGTGTCACTAGTGTTCCTGTAATAACTGTCCTGTCCTTCACACAGCTGAGTTTCTGGGCAACAGTTGTTAAAGTGTCTAGTGCATCTACATTTAATTGTCAATATGTCTGAGTGGTCCCACTGGCAATTGCTGCTGCTGCTAGGATGTCTGCATCATTAAAGTCTCCTTATTCAATTAACCTGTCCAAACCTTTCACAACAGCATTTCTAACTCTCACAGTTTAGTTTATTTTCCAGAGAACCAGACAGGAGCAACCAGGGTGTTGTTGCATGTGTGATTATACGAAAATGCTAATTACAACTGATGCAAACTACAATTGTCATGTTCTGTCTTGCCCCTTAAAAGCAGAAGTAGGAAAGGATTATCCCACTTGGATATCCCTTCTGGTTTTAAAAACACATAGAATATCTACAAAGAAGCAACTGACAGACAACTGTTTAAGATGATCAACAGAGGGACTAAAGAGACGGCTCACTACCTACCTGCTCTAGCAGAAGACCCGGGTTTCAACCCCAGCACCCACATGACAACTCACAGCCATCCTATGATTTCAGTTCTTGGGAGCCTAATGCCCACTTCAGGCACCAGGCATGCAAGTGGTGCACAGGCATACATGCAGGCAAAACATCCATACACATAAATTTTTCAATTACAAGAAAAATAAAAGAAATTAGAGTAATTTTAATGGTAGTAAATTACCCTGGAAGCTGTGTGACATTTGTTTTTAGGTGTCAACTTGAGACTATTAAAAATACCTAAAATAAGGGTGTTTCTAGAAGAATTTAGAATGTAAGTCTGAGAGGACTAAGAGGAAAGAAAGGTACACCATCAATGTGGGTGTACTACACCCACCAGCAGGGGGCCTAACCCACCAGCAGGGGGCCTTGTACAAAACCAAAGGGAAAAAACCAAAAACCAAAACAAAACCAGAAAAGGCAAATCAGTCTCTCGTCTCTCCCAGCTTTTCAAGTATATAGCCAACCTCTTCCTTTGAAGACCATGATTGACACTGGTATTTCTCCGGTTCTAAGACTTATTCACTTTAACAGAAACATACTATTATTCTAGGTATCCTGTTTGCCTCTATAACTGTGTGAGCATGCACACACATGTATGTGTATCTATATCTAGACACACACACACACACACACACACACCATCTTACTGACTCTCTAAAACCCTGACTAACAAACTACTCAAAATGATAAAGGAAAACTCAGCATGGGATGGTGCACACCTTAATCCTAGCGCATAGGACACAGAAGCAATAGGATCACTGCCTCTACAGAGTGAGACACGTCTAAAGAACAGAAATCAAAACAGAGATGGCTGGAGAGCGAGCTCAGCAAATAGAAATACTGGCTGATCTTCCAGAGGACCAAGGATTACCAGCAGCCATATGGCAGCTTACAACCATCTGTAACTCTAGTTCTAGGAAATCTAACGCCTTCTTCCAGCCCCCACAGGTACCAGGAACAGACGGTATACAGAAGTACTTGTCTAATATGCACAAGCCCTTGGATCCCCACTCTGCTCCCTCAAAGGACTTCATAACTTTATGTATGCAGTGATACAGCCGATAGTGCCAGCACTCAGGAGGCAGAGGCACTAGAATCAGAATAAGATAACCCTCAGCTGCATGAGTTTGAGTCCAGCCTCGTACCATGTCTCAAAAGTAAATGAATTAATGGAAATGCAGATTTGGGTCTCAAACTTAATTTCAATCTGCAGTTTACATGAAATATTGCAGCAAGTCCTAAATACAGGTCTGCTACTTCATTCTGTTATCTTGGCTATGAGACCTAACATAACAGTCTCAGGTTTCAAATCTCTAAAATGGTAATAAAAAGCCAATTCTAGGGATGTGGGAGATGGTTCAGTGGGCAAAAGTGTTTACTCTGCAAGCATGAAGACCAAGCCCAAATCTCCAATATCCTCATAAAAAGCAAGACATTGCCGGGCGTGGTGGCACATGCCTGTAATCCCAGCACTTGGGAGGCAGAGGCAGGCGGATTTCTGAGTTCGAGGCCAGCCTGGTCTACAGAGTGAGTTCCAGGACAGCCAGGGCT
>BDUI01000098.1:131977-142767 GCA_002335545.1 Apodemus speciosus | reverse complement strand
AGAGGGGGGGAGGGGAGGAAAGCCCAAGAGGGGCAGAGAGGTGAGAGTGCAGACAGGTAGGAGCAATGAGAGAGCCTAAATACATAGGTTTAAAAAAAAACAAAACAGTAAGATAATAGGCATGCTGCTTGTACCTGTAACTCAGAAACTGCGGGGCTGAGAAAGGACGATCCTAAAGCCAGTCAACCTATCCTGAAGGGGTAAGCATCCAGGCTCAAACCATTTGCAAACAGTGACAGTCACCCAACCTTGTACCTGGCCTCCACTCATACATGTACCTACACACTTTTACAAAGCATTCACCACACACAATAAGCCACTTTCAGAAAGGTTAAATAAACTACAGGAAATAATTTGTATGAAGGTATGCAGGAGGGCTGGAGAGGTGGCTCAGTAGTTAAGCACACTTGTTCTTGCAGAGGACCCAGGACCCACATGCTGGCTCACAATCAAAGTAACTCCAGTACCAGAGGATCTAATCTCCCCAAGAACCAGGCATGCAGGTGGTGCGCAGACATACATGCAGGCAAACATAAAGTTTAAAAAAAAAATTTAAATAAAAGCTGGGTTTGGTGGTAAAAATCTTTAATCTCTGCACTCGGGAGAGGCAGGTAGATCTCTAGAGTTCAAGGTCAGCTGGTCTACAAACCAAGTGCTGGGGCACCTAAGGCTGTGTTACATACAGAAACCCTGTCTGGAAAAACCAAAAAGAAAAAAAAAAAATTAAAGCATGCAAGACACTGATTTGTGTATAAGTACTTATCTATATAATACTTGTTCCTTTAAAAATGCAGTGACCTTGTAAGCATGGTGGTAACATGCCTGTAATCCAAGCACTATAAAAGCTGAAGTAGAAAGACTCAAGTGCTAGGCTAGCCTGGGCTACAGAGTGAACCCATGTATTTGAAAAAAGAAAAAAAGAGCTAGGTGTCATGGCCACGACTAGTTGGAAGGTATATAGAGGGAGGGATCGGGAATTCAACAGTCTCAGTTACAAACTACATCCAGTTCCAGAGCTATGTGAGCCCCTATCTCAAAAGAAGGGAAAAAAAGAAAAATGAAAAACAGAGAATTATATTGGCTGTAACAGGAAGAGTCAGTTAAACCCTACAAGGAAAAAGTGAATCACTAATTCCCTTTGGCAACAAAACAGGAAATAATTCCTCGATTTCCTATTTTTGTGAGGGGTGTTACTGAGACAGGGTTATTACTCTACAGCCAAGGGTATTCTAGGACTCAGTATATAATCATGATAACCTGGAACCTGTGCCTAATTCCTCCCTAAACCCTCTAAACTGTCTGCAGCTCCAGACAGGAGGTGCTTAGAGTGTCACATCCAAGCCAGGCACACCTCCATTCAGAACGATGGCTGCCACAGAGAGCTGCAGAATGGCTTTGTACAGTACACTCAGGTTATTCTCAGAGATCAGACGGGCAGATTACAAACTTCTGAGTCACTCTTGAACTTCTACCTCCCAGCTCCTCCCCCCCACCCGAGGCATGGCACCAGGGACTTCTGCTTCTGGTTGCTTGCCACCAGCAGTCACCTCACTGAACAGCAGCTGTCAGGTGAATCAGGCAACCACTTCACTCAACAGGTTGGTTCCTTCATGGGGAGAGCTGCCACCACAGCTTGGTGAATAATGGCTGACAGCCAGGATTCCCTCCCTTCAGCATGGAAGTGCAAGTACCACAACCATTAAGGAGCGTTTTCAAACCTCATTTCATATGCAGTTGCCTTGAGTTTGCTCATTTTATTTGAGACAGGCTCTCAGATGCTGCTCCTGCTTGACAGAGTGCTTGTTTTACACCTGACTGGTTACTTTTGATCTGTTTCATTTCTGAGACGAGGCCCCACTATGTAGACCAGGCTGGCATCAATGAGGGCTGGGATTGTAGGCACAAGGAAACTGGACCAGTGAGTTTGCAATTATTTTTTTTTAATGTTTTGTTTTGTTTTTTACAGTTTTTTTTTAATTTTTTTATTTTTCTTTTTAATTTTATGTATTCACTATTGCTCTCTTCAGATACACCAGAAGAGGGCATCGGATCCCATTACAGATGGCTGTGAGCCACCATGTGGTTGCTGGGAATTGAACTCAGGACCTCTGGAAGAGCAGTCAGTGCTCTTAACCTCTGAGCCATCTCACCAGCCCGAGTTTGCAATTATTGATAGAAGTAGATTATGGTTCTCAAAATGGGCTGACATCAAAAATACATATCACTTCTATTTTACAGGGCTAAGAGAGAAAAATGAGATACATGGTAATGCTATGAAAAAGTTTTCTTTAGTCCTTAAGAATACTCCTACTGAAATAGGGCAATGGGCAAATTGCTTGTCAAGTGTCAGCGAACTAGTACCTCACCTTCTGGAATCTTATTTGATTACCACTCAGTAAGTTGTACTCTTATACCCTTCCATATCACTAATTCCTATGAAGGGCTTGCTCTTTTTTATAGGGACAAGACAATTTTCTTTCAACCATCGAATCTGACTAGTCCTAGAACTCAAACATTAAAACCTTGAGAGAGGCCCGGACATAGTATCCAAGCCTTTAATCCCAACACTTGGAAGGCAAAGGCAGGCAGATCTCTGAGTCTGAGGCCAACCTGGTCTACAAAGTGAGTTTCAGGATAGCGAGGGCTACACAGAGAAACCCGGTCTCCAAAAAGAACAAAAAACAAAAACAAAACAGAAAAAAAAAGCCAAGAGTGGTGGCCCATGTCTTTAACCCCAGTACTATGGAAGCAAAGGCAGGCAGACTCTGGGCTCTATACCGAGAGTTCCAGATCAGCCAGGGATATGTAGGAGACCCTACCTAAAATAATGATGGAGCTAGAGAGATGGCTAAGTGTTTAAGATGCAGTACCAGAGTTCAGTTCCCAGCACCAACACTGGAGAGCTCACAATCCCTCCAACTTTAGCCCTGTGGGGGATTTGAAGCCACCATTCTCAAAGGAAAATACACAAACATACTCATAGTGAACTAAATCAGGCAGGGTGCAGTGGTGCCCACCCTTAATCGTAGCACTAGAGACACAGTGAGTTTGAGGACAGTCTGGTCCACATATTAAGTTCTAGAACAGCCAGGGCTACATTATGAGACTATTTAAAAAATAAATAGAAACACCTGCCTCCTTAGTGTATTAATCTCAAAAATAAATAAGTTAAGACCTGAAGGCCTGCCATGGTGGTACATACCTATAACCTTAGAAGTTGGGAGGTAGAAGCAGGATCAGTTTAAAACTAGCCTGTTATATGGAACCCTGTCTCAGAGAAACTTGAAAAGGAAATTTAAAAAAAGAACAACAACCACCAAAAAAGGGAAAGAAAAACCAACCAACAAACAACAACAGTAAACTGGCCTAGGACAAAGACTCCTCTGTTTCCAGAATCAGGTCAGAGAACTAAAGCCATTTTCAGCCTGTGTTTCACAATGGTCATGTTGGAAGCTAGCCTGCAATGTTTGGTCAGGCCACTTACGGACCAAGCAGAGTAGTTCGAATTTTATACTCTGACGCCCTTAGTACTAATAAGAATTCTCGCAGGGCGTGGTGGCGCACACCTTTAATCCCAGCACTCGGGAGGCAGAGGCAGGCGGATTTCTGAGTTCGAGGCCAGCCTGGTCTACAGAATGAGTTCCAGAACAGCCAGGGCTACACAGAGAAACCCTGTCTCGAAAAACAAAAACAAAACAAAAAAAAAAAAATTCTCTTAATAATTCTACCTGTCGAGCCAGGTGGCGGCGGTGTACTCCTTTGATCCCAGCACTGGGAGACAGAGGCAGGCAGATCTCTGAGTTTGAGGCCAGCTTGGTCTACAAAGTAAGTTCCAGGACAGCCAGGGCTATTACACCCTGTCTTAAAAAAAAAAAAAAAAAAAAAAAAAACACCACCAACAACAAAATGATAAAACCTACCTATCATTTTTCTTTTAAATTTTGTATTACATTATTACTTAAGTGCTTGAGTCACACATATGAGTCACCATGGCTTTGGTGGAGGTCAGAGGACAAATTACAGAAATTGGTTCCGTCTTTCCACCACGTGGAACCAGAGTGGTCATCAGGCTTGGCAGCCAACTGCCTTTACCTGCTGAGCCATCTTGCTGGCTCCTACCTGTGATTCTCACAATAYCTTGCCTACAAATCCACTAATTATTCAAAGAGGAAGACCATAAAAGATTATCATTCATACCTCAGAAAAGGACTGAGTTGCCCAAATCGAAAACAAAGAATAGAGTTTTAATTTTTTATTTCAGTAGAAATCCATTTTGTTCTTTGTAAGACTTTATTTTATTTATTTTATTAAGTATTTTTAAAATTATGTGTGGGAGACAGGGTCTCACTATACAGCCTTGGCTGGCCTCAAACTCCTAAGAGTTTGGATCCATGTGCCTTCAGAATGCTGGGATTAAGGTAACTGCCAACATGCCCAGGTTACAAAATTTATTTTTAAAGATTTCTTTTAATTTCTGCATCTGAGTATGCCATGTGCATGCATATGCCCACGAAGGCAGAAGAGAGCATAGATCCCCTGAACCTAAAGGCAATTGTAAAGCCAACCAAGGTGGGTCTGGGAACCAAACTCAGGTCTTCTTCAAGAGTAGTTTATGCTCTTAACTGATAAGCCATCTCTCCAGATCCAATTTATTGTTTTTTAATATATTAGTTTTATTACTTTTAACTTAGAAATTCATCCCTGGGCTGGTGAGAAGGCCCAGCAGGTAAAGGCACTTGCTGCCACACCAGATGATCTGAATTTGTAGAAGGTACAAAAAATTAACTCATATAAACTGTCCTCTGACTATTCCTAGGTGCTGTGTGACATGCACCCCAATACAAATTATTACATATACAGCAAATGTACATAAACACCAAATGTCACCTTAGCACTTTCTTGAAAATAGTAATTTCCTCACTTCTGCGAGGTTTGTTTTTTTGACAGGGTTTCTCTGTATAGCCCTGGCTGTCCTGGAACTCACTCTGTAGACCAGGCTGGCCTTGAACTCAGAAATCCTCCTGCCTCTGCTTCTGCCTCTGCCTCCCATAGTGCTGGGATTACAGGCATGTGCCACTACCGCCCGGCTTCTGCTAGTTTTTTTTTTGTTTNGAGTGAGTTCCAGGACAGCCGGGGCTATACAGAGAAACCCTGTCTCGAAAAACCACAAAAAAAAAAAAATAAATAAATAAATAAATAAACATAAATCATCAGATTCCATCTTGTTTCTTCAGGATCACAATCTCATCAAATCAGCAAGCATGCCAGATAATGATGCCTAAGAAAACCTGGGCAGTGGAAACAATAGGCAGATGCTAAGAAGATAATGCTAAAGTTGCACAAGAAATTATGATGTGCCTTAGTTGAGATGCAAGTCTGGTTCCTATGCTGCGTGCTTGGATTCTAAGAACCAGGAAGGCCAAGAGGTCTCTTCTCTGCTTACTCACCACACTCTGTCCTTGCTGACCGACTGACTGGGCCCATGAAGTCACAGGCTACCAACTTAAAGGCCAGCAGGAACAGACATTAAGTCCCACTTGGTCATGGAAGGGAAATCCACCTATCAGACCTTTGCCTTCAAAAGTTTTGGGTGTTAAGCCCACTTCACAGAAGAAAAATGACTCTGCTTTGTTGAGATTAATTTCAGATTAGGGTTTATAGAAAATGTGCAGTGAAGCTGGCCATGGTGGTGCACAGCTTTAATTTAAGCCCTGTGACTGGGGTGCAGAATGCAGAGCAGGTGTATGAGTTTGAGGCCAGCCTGAGTTACAGAGAAAAACCTTGTCTGGGGGCGAGGAATAAATAAGTAATGGGGGTTGGGGGAGAGTAGTGGTATAGACATGCTGCAAGTCACTGTTAATGTAAAACCGCACTGATCCTTTCAAAGTTCCAAACATCCTAGCCTAGAGAAGTAATTCTCACTGACACAGAATTCCCTTTAGGATGGGCAGGATGGTGCAAGCTTTGAACTCCAGCAGCTGAGACGGACTTGACATGGGGATTAAGAAAGAGTTCTTGGCTAGACTTGGGTTACATGGTGAGATTCTTAAAACAATATTCCTTTTAGATAGGGCTGGTTAAGCATGTTGACTTCAAAAGCTTAAAGGTGACCTGGTGGCCCGGCCCTATCCCAGTTCCTATCCAATTCCAGATCACCTACGAGAACGCCAGGACAAAACGGAGCTCAAGCATGATAGGCATGAGCTACATACCTCCTGACCAAGATCTACTTCCATATCTATAGGTCTTGACAGATTTTAGTTTTTGGTAAAAAGTAATAATCCTCTTTCTAATTGTTTATTTTTTTTTTTCCTTAACAGGGTTCATGTAGCCCCAAGCTGGCCTGAAACTTTTGGAACTTGAGATCTTCCTACCTTAGCTTCTTCAGTCCTGGAATTACAACCATGCATTATTACATCAGCGCAGGTGCACACACTGAAGGTTTATATAAACCTAGGTTCTTGCACATCTAAGGCAAATACTCTATCGCTGAGCTCTACCTCCATATTTTCAGCTTTTTTTTTTTTTTTTTTTTTAGACAGGGTTTCTCTGTGTAGTTCCTGGAACTCACTCTGTAGACCAGGCTGGCCTCAAACTCAAGAGATCAGCCTGCCTCTATGCGCCCCCTGTGCTGGGATTAAAGACATACACCACCACCAGTCTTTAAAGCCTCTCTTTGTCTTAAAAAGTAAAACTGGTCACCAATGACTAAGGATGCAGGGAGCTAATTAAGAAAGCTTAGGCAGATGAGAGCAATGCTGATATGCTGAAAGGCTCTTCAGACTTCGTTACCCCTTAATTTTGTTAGGCTTTAACAGTTTTGTGTGTTTTTGTTTTATTGTTGCTGTTCTCTCTCCCTGTGTATCTGTGGCTTCAGGTGTCTTCCTCCACTGGTCGTCGCCTTATTAAACCTGAATAGAAAATCTCATTAAACTTGTTTCCTGATAGACTGTCGGAGGCAAAGGAGACCCTGAGGTCCCATCTGTCTCCACTCTCCCCCCAACCCCCCAGCACTATAAGGGCCATAGGTGATATAACTCAACGTGGCCTTTAGGTCGAAGCAGGGATGTGAACTCAGGTCCTTATGCTTACACAGCAATCACTCACACTTGTGAAGTCTGTGAACCTGTGAAGTCTAGGATGACCTTGAATCTGTAATAATGATCTCCTGTCTAAGCTTCCCAGTGCTTGTTTTACAGCAGAGAGTCCCCATGCTCTGCTTCTGGGCTTTGCTGATTTTTGTTGTTGTTGTTTTGTTTTGTTTTGTTTTTGATACAACATTTCTCTGTGTAGTCTTGGCTGTCCTGGACTCACTGTAGACCAGGCTGGCCTCCAACTCCAGATCACAGAGATTCACCTACTTCAGGGATTAAAGGCAAAAGTGTGTGTCATTGCTGCCTGGCTGTCTTTGCTGGTCTCATGAGTAAGCCTCACCTCTTTACTTGGGAGTATCAGGTAGCTCAGGATGGCTCCAAACTTACTATGCAGACTCCGTCTCCATCTTCCCAGTGCTGGGATTGCAGCCATGTACCACCACACTCAGCCAAGGCACACTGAGACTCAAGCAACTTGACCAACAGAGTCCAAAAGACTTCTAACGTTTCTGGGATCCTCAACTCCATTTCTAACATACAAGTAAAGAATGACAATACAGGCCGGGCGGTGGTGGCGCACGCCTGTAATCCCAGCACTTGGGAGGCAGAGGCAGGCGGATTTCTGAGTTCGAGGCCAGCCTGGTCTCCAGAGTGAGTTCCAGGACAGCCAGGGCTACACAGAGAAACCCTGTCTCAAAAAACAAACAAACAAACAAAAAAAGTAAATCCAAAGGCTTTTTCAAGTTTACTGTTGTGTTAGACTGGTCTGGGCTAGCAGCTCTGAACCGATCTAATTATAGGTCCACCATTCTGCCAAACATCATCTAGAACTTGCTTCATTTCCCAAGAGGTTTCCTTACCCAGTTCCCTGGCAGCAGGAGTAGCAACAGCCAAGTATGACAAGTGTCTACCAAATAACCAGTCTCTCTACCTTGTTGCTAGACACAGAAAAGCCCCAAGATAAATCCTACAGGTYTTGTGGTACATCTGAACAACTATGCACCTTACATAGCAAGTCAAAACCATTCTAAGTCTTTTCTTTCCTCAGGCTGTATTCTGCTACTGTCTACTGAAGAGAAAACCTATTAGTTCCTTTAAAACAGAAGCCAAGGTCATTTGCCGTAATGTCCCCGCTTGGAATAGGGACCTGAGATTCCCTCAGCAGAGCTGGGTCTCTGTTTTAAAGGCCCAAGTTATGCAGAGCCCAAAGGAGTGAGAACATGAAATGTAAGAGTTATCCCTACATGGACTTGAACTTCAGAATTCAAAAGGCAAACCGACAAATTAAAGGGCCCTGGGGAATAAGAGGAAGTACTCCTGGTAGGTAGTAGGATGGAGTCATGTGACCTTGGTGTTACTACCTCACGCCGGTCTTCATTTATTGGCCTGTAGCTGGGAGGAACAACCTCTCTGGTTCACGCTGGCACCTTATGTGATAATCAGCAGGTTTAACAGAAATGCCCCACCCTATCCAAGCTCCTCCTATATATATATAAAGTGCAGGAGTCCCAAGGACAAAGAGGAGCTGGGGGGCTCTAGTCCTCTAAAACCTGAAACTGTGGCGGGGATCACTTAAAGGTTTCAATTACACCGAGGAAAGAAACAGGACTCACCCTACAAAGCGGAGCCCAAATCAACCCCAGTGACCAACTGATCACATTTGTTCATCCCCCCCCCCCCACTCCTCCAAACAGTTCTCTCCCTAACTCGGGGGGCTCGCCACACCTCTGCTCTCTGGCCTTGCAGCCAGGGCCATGCATCACTCCCTTCCACCTTGGATGCTTGATATGACAGAAGGCGGGCCTCCGGGCCGCCAGGGGCTGCAGGCCGGCGCCGGCAAGGTTCACCTCAGCCGGAAGGGCACGCAGCACATGGCCTAGGAGCTTGGGGAAGGGCTGGCGGCCCGCCAGGGCCGGGCCCCTTTAAGGCGCGGAGGGCTGCGCTCCGGTGTGGGAGGGAGAGCCGGTGCCGGAGGCCCTGAGGTGGCCTCAGCCCCACCCCGCGCGCCACGGCGCGCTCGCTCCCTCCTTAAAGCTCACCTTGGCTCCCAAGAGCCGGGCTGCCGCAGTGAGTAGAGCCATGGCGGGCGAACTCCGGGACCTGGCGGGAAGGGATCGAAGGGAGAGAGAGCTGCAGCTGCAACGGGAGCGGTCACCGCTGTGATGGAGACCGCGCCAACCGGCCGACAAGGTTGAAAGGAGGCGGCTGAGGGGAAGGGTAGACAAACCGGCACAGGCGCCCAGCCCAGGGTCCTCGACGAGGACCCGCCCCCTGGCCGAAACTTGAGCCCGCCCCTCTCCGGGGACCCACCGCGGCCTCGGCCATTGGCCCGAGATGGAAGAGGGGCGGGACCCGAGCCTTGACAGATGTTATAGCAGGGAGGATTGGACCATACGGATTAGGCTAATTAGAAGTGGGTGGGGAGAGGATTGTAGGTGTCTAAGGATGTGCCTGAGAACTCAGTTAACTTCCTTCTTTGGCTTTTCCCTTTGCCCTTAACACATTTCGGATTCTCCGGAGAATGCGAAAGATAAAGCTCCAGCACGCGACATTTGAAGGTCACAGCACACACACACACACACACACACACACAGAGCAACTGACCATTGCATCTCTCTACCTGCTTGACGTGCTTTCTTAAAGAATGTTTTTGGTTAATGACTTCATGGGCATGGAGGTGACTTCACGCAGAAAGCCCGCTATGATGCCAGAGTTAGTTGCTGGATGGTCATTTGTGAACAGAAGAAATCTTGGTATTAGAGATACTGACCCCATTATGTGGAGAAGAGCAAAACCAGAAACCTGAATGTTTAGTGATGTTTGTGAACTGTATGGAATCTAAGTCTTACAAAAGCCCCCTTAATATGAAGGAGTCTTTCAGTGTTTGGGTCCTGGATCTTATAATTCTGTCATTTTTTTCATACAACCCTTATAGAGCCAGCCCGCCTCAGATTTAGCCGCAGGATCAGGAATTGCAAACCTCCACTCAAGATCAGGTGTTAGACATTCATCCTTTTTGTCCCACCATTCACGGTATTTCCAAAGGATTTGAGGACACTTCTCCTACTTGGCGCTCTCTCTTGTTTCTGCTCCCCTAGGAACCATTGCAGCGAATGACACACGGATTTAATGATCTTACACATCACTCTTAAATGCCCTTAGGTAGAACACCTCAGGGCTTCTGTACTGTCCTGTGCTTACTGCGTAACTGGTGGAGAGAAACTGACCCAATGATTAGGGCACCTTATCTATAAACCCCAAGTCCCAAATGTACGGTCCTTTTATCTTACCACATGGCAGTAACAAAGTGCAGAGGTCTCAGTATCCATGTAAGCCAAGTTCACATAGTCCTTGTTTATAGAGGATGTAGTGTGTGCCTTAGACTTGGAAAAGAGAAAGAAAACCCCTATTTCCACAAGTTTTCTCATATACATATTCATATCTGCCCAGCAGTGTTGTTCTGGCTTGGAAATCAGGTAGTTCTTAGGAGAGAACTCTATGGAGAAGCTGCACCCCTGGAGAAGCAATAACCCTAGACTACCTCCCCCGGGAACTTCAAAGCTTCACTGATCAATATTTGCTCCCAATTTAGCATCTCACATGGGATTTCCTCATAACCCCAGAATAGTCTGACCCGGTTCCTTCCCCCATAGTTAATTATCCACAGAGACTAGCTGGCAGATCAGATCAGGGGCC
>BDUI01000097.1:515842-530261 GCA_002335545.1 Apodemus speciosus | reverse complement strand
CCTCCTGCTAAGACACAAATTATTTTCTCAGTTGTATCATGCCTTTTCCTAATTTTTCAAATCTTTAATAAGGAGTGTTCTCATGTAAGGACCAGCTGGACAAATACAGGAAGGAATAACCTATGTGGAATCTCAATTCCCCAGGCAAATTCTCTGTCTTATGCAGCGTGCTCAGAATGAACAAAATCTCATGGCTTTTGCTATAATGATTCAAAGGAGCATGGGTCTGAATGTTTCCAGCCCTCTTGTTATCTCTTCACCCAGTGTAGACTTCAGACCTATCCTTCTAACTGAAGCTAACCAGAGGAAAGGACATGGTTCAGGGATGTGACCCGTGGAAGCTTTCCTGGAGTGGTAATTGGAATGGAGATGGCTTCCCTCCCTCCCTCATCAGAACAGGTAGCAGCATGTGGAAGCTGCCCCATCACCATTTGTTGGATGTTAGTGCTTTAAATAACTTGAGTGTTGCTTCTGAAAGCAACCAGTGCTAAAAATATAGAAAACCTAATAGTTGCATTCGCATTTGCGCCAGACTAATGCACCTAGAAAATGGCATGGAATACAACAGTGGTTTTATGGCCGCATATTAGAAAGCCTGGGGAGCTTTTAAAACCTCCTAGTCCCTAGTCTTTATCCCTAGGGAACCTGCTCTCACTGCCCTCGGAGATTTTAACAGCTCCCCAGGCGATTGTAATGTGCAGCCAAGGTTAAGAGCCACTGGTGAGGAGGGAAGAACACGACCCTTGGGTTACTCAAGCCTAGGTTCAAATCTTTGCTTGGTCTCTTAATAACCACGGAATTTCTTGAGCCGAGGTTTCATTGTTCATAAACCATGGCTTAGCCATACTACCTCTATTGGAGGAATGAGCTAATGCATATAAAATTTAACGCCTGGCATACAAGCCGTTCAACATATGCATGCTATCTTAAATTGTAACGCTCCAGGAGTTTATAGAAACAATCCTCATTTAAATTTTTGTCCAGCTCAGAATACATAAGCTAGAAAGAGAGGAGAAAAAAATATTTTCTTTCTTTCTTCTTTCTTTCTTTCTTTCTTTCTTTCTTTCTTTCTTTCTTTCTTTCTTTCTTTCTTTTCTTTTCTTTTTTTTGAGAAAGGGTTTCTCCATGTAGCCCTGGCTATCCTGGAAGTCTCTCTGTAAGCCAGACTGGCCTTGAACTCACAGAGATCTACCTCCTTCTGCCTCCCTGAATGCTGGGATTGAACGTGGGTGCCACCACCCCCTTGATGAGGACATTTCTTTTTAAAATCTCCCAAAGAAGATCATTTAACTTAAGGTTCACCATGTGTATGTAGGCAGTTTGGGTCTGACGGAGTTTGAAGAAGTGTGAGTTTGGTCATTAGAACATGGAGATTGAGACATAAACAAAGCAGGGTGCCTAATTTACAAAAGCTCAGATGAGGAACACAGGGTTTGATTGCAGTTCCCATCAGAGAAACCTCGGGGACCTTGAGCTAACCACAAGTTCAATGGGGGTGACAGCACCCTGCGACTGCTAAAACATTCCGAAGAAGGAAAAGGAACTCTTAATGTCCAGGTGCTGCTGGGAGCAGACCCCTCATGAGGCTCTCAGTTATCCCTGGGTGTCTACCAGAGGGACTTTGATAAATGCAGAGGAAAGAGACTGCAAAAGGAAATAGAAAGTGTTCCACATAGAGATCTGAGGAGTGAAAAACTGGGTTTTTCACTATTGGATGTGTATATGCATTTATTTATTTATTTATTTATTTATTTATTTATTTATTTATTATCTACTTGTTTAATTTAGAGACAGTCACTCACTGTTTTACCCAAGCTGACTGAACTCCTGGGAGCCATCTGCCTGTTTAGGGCTTGTATTAGTTACTTTAAGGTCACTGTGACCAAATACTTGACAGAAACAAGGAAGGAAGATTTCATTTTGGTTCATGGTTTCTGAGGGCTCAGTCCACGATTGCTTGAATGCTCCTGTACTTGAGCAAAAAACATCATAGCAGTGGGTATTGGATCTAGAGGACACCTGTTCATGTCTAGTCTGACAGGAAGCAGAGAGCAACAGGAAGTCACCAAGGATACCATATTTTACCCTTCAAAGATCTACCTGAATTGTTCTACTTTTTACAGCTAGCCCCATATCCCCAAGTTTCCAGACAGTGCACCTGGAACGGTCACTATGGCAATTCTAAGAGACTGTGATTCTGAAAGGAACTTGCTCTGTTTCTTAATATGATGCAATGTTCATGCAAGTGTATGTACTTGCATGCATATTTTCCAGGTCATAGGTCAATATCAGGTACTTTCTTCTGTTGCTCTCTATCTTAATTTTTAAAAATGAAGTGTAGTTTTAAAATTCTATTTCCAGGTGACCCATAAACGATTCAGCAGTTATTGCTCTTGCTGAGGACCTGGGTTCAGTTCCCAGCACCCACATGATGATTGACAGCTATCTGTAATTCCAGTTCCAGAGAATCTGAGAGCCTTTTCTGGATTCCTTGGCAATGTAATACCTGGCATACAAACCTACATGCAGGCAAAGCACATAAAAATAAGTGAATCTTTAAAAAAGCATTTTTAGGGTGTGTGTGTGTGTGTGTGTGTGTGTGTGTGTGTAGAGGTATATGATGTGTGTGTGTTGAGCGGCATAATTGTTCTCTGGTGTACATATAAAGATCAGATGAAAATTTGATGGAGTTGGTTTTCTCCTTCCATCATGGGGGCCCAGGGATTGAGTTCAGGTTGTCAGACTTGATAGCAGGCAACTTCAGTCACTCAGTCATTTTGCCATCCCCTGTCTGTCTACCTGGATCACTGGCCTTGAAGACCAAGTATAGGAACTGAAATATAGGAAGCCCCAAAGGGTTCTTAGACTAGGACAATGGAAACAGAGGAAACTTACATATTTGGTTTGAGGAGGCTGAGTGAGAATTAAATCCAGATTTATCACTGAAGAACACAAATTTTTCTTAGAAGAAGATTTTTAAAGAAATTTCCCTTTAAGTAGTTTTTTTTTTTTTTTTTTGGTATCAGCTCGATGGATCAAAAGTATTTTCTCCATGTGTGTTTGGATATATGTGGAGGCATAAGGCAGACTTCTGAAACCTCAGGATGGTGCCTAATTATATCCATTTGTGACCAAGTTAAGTCAGGAGGGTTTACAGATAGCAGGAGGGGACAGGTTAGGCTGGGACATTTAGTAAGTTGTTAAGTATTTTGAGGACAAATACTTTTATAGCCATCAAGTTGGGCAGCCCTGACAGAAAGACCAATCTGAGGTTGGCCTATATTTCTTGCTCAGTCTGGAGTTGGCACAGTGAGCCATAGGGCAACTTATGAGGAAGGAAACAAATCCCACATTGCCTCTGTTTTCCCAGGACCTCTGGAGTGTTCTGGTATCTTCCTTGATGCTTGGGTCTGGGGTGAGCATGGTCATCTGCTCTCAGGAGCTGCAGTGTACAATTCATGGCTGTATTCCTCTTTTAGCTTAGAGACTTTTTAGGTGACTTCATGGCCCTGGTTCTCATTATCCTCTGACTCTCAACTGCCTAGACTTGCTCTGGTAGGATCTGGGGCTATCTTCTTACCTCCCCAACTCC
The DNA here is from genome assembly GCA_002335545.1 of Apodemus speciosus. NCBI lineage: Eukaryota > Metazoa > Chordata > Mammalia > Rodentia > Muridae > Apodemus > Apodemus speciosus. Next base: position 526,669 of record BDUI01000097.1, on the reverse strand, counting down.
AAACACATGTTATAACTTGAGGCCCAAGTGAATGATGACTGGACATGGTAGAGAGTCTGGAATGTGGGCTACCTGTGCTAGGACGCTGTTGTATAACATCTTTCTCCAAGACTCAAGCATTCCACCCTGGAGGAAGCTCCTTAAATAGGAAACTAAACAATGCAAAAGAGCTTCAGGATGTCCCTGAACCTGATCACATTCACTAGGCCCCTCCCTGCTAGAGTAAGCAATAAAAGCTGAGAGTCCCCCAAAGAAGACTCTCAGACAAGCTAAGCTGTTAAAAAAAAAAAGATGCAGAGAATCCAAGATGCAAAGAAGATTCTGTGAGACCAGACCAGCTGCATAGAAGAAGCAGAAGCCCACTGAGCATACTGGAAGAGGTTTAGACGCACCGATACAAGTAGAAAGGACACTCTCCAACCTGGTGAGCTGCCTGCAGGCTGTGCAATGTTCTCCAGGCCCCATCTTTGTGACCTGTCACCCATGCTGGGCTGGGCTTTGGTGATACAGCTGTCTTTGAGTCATTTCTGCTCCTGTAAGTAACCCCTCACCCATATTCCTAAAAGCAACACCATTAAAACTCATTGATTCAAAGTTGAACTTTGGCGGTATCTGTACTTTGGTCTGTGGTGGGCTCTTTGTCTGCTGTGAGTAGACTGGTGTGTTGTGCCTCCCCAAGAAAAATCTTGTCACCTAACAGATGGACATACTCCTGCCCTGGAGTCTGAAGACCTGAGTTTGAGCTTATGGTTTGACTGATAGCAAAAGTTTGGTCAAATAACTTCCCTTCTTTTGGGCCTCAGTTTCTCCTTCAACAAAATCAGGGGTTAAGTTTGTCTGATTCTCCTTCCTTCCTTCCTTCCTTCTTTCCTTCCTTCCTTCCTTCCTTCCTTCCTTCCTTCCTTCCTTCCTTCCTTCCTTCCTTTCTTTCTTCCTTCCTTCTTTTCATTCATTATTTAAGACAGGGTCTCATGTATTCAGACAGGCTTCCAACCTGCTATATAGTCAAACATGACCATAGACTTGATCTTTTTGCCTCCACCTTCAGTACTGAGATTAGAGGCACGTGCCACAATACTTAGCTTATGGGTTGCTAGGGTTGGAACTCAGAGCTTCATTAATGCAAGGTAAATACTCTATTAAAGTGAGGTAATCCCTAGCCCTTGTTTCCCTTTCTCTCAATTTTATAATTTTTTGTCTTCAGTTTCTCATTATCTTTCTGTCTTCCATTTTTATTTATTTATTAATTAATTTATGTATTCATTCATTCATTTATTCATTTTGCTTTCTCTTAGTCTCCCTTTGCTGGATAATTCTTGTCTCTCTTCCTCTTCCATTTCCCAGTCATCTTCCATTTTTACTTTTCTATTGAAGCTGTGCTACTCTCTAGACTCTTAATCCTATGTTCCTCCACGTTCTTCCTCTCTTACATAATGATCAGAAGAAATGAAGCATATTGATTGCTTCAAGTGTTAAAGTGTGCTTTTAAATGCTCTAGTGTGGTTTTCAATCTGGGCCCAAGCAGGGTTCTCTCACTTTTCCTTTCTTAAGCAGCAGTTACTGCTAATAGAATCCACTTCTTATCATTGTGCATGACCTACACAGGGCACTTGTTTTGTGGGTCAGTGGCCACATAGGAGAGGTTCCCTGCCCTTGACCGTGGCATCTGACCCACTTGGTTAGCACAGTCTGCAAGCAAGGTTTTGCTAAAAATAGAGAGCCTGAGTGAGGGCATCTTAGTCTTTCTTAGGGCTTGCTTGATGAGTCTGTGAGGGGAGAAGGGAGTGGCTCACTTTCTATATAAAGCACTGACCTTACACACATTTCTGCCTGGAGTTTTTATCTAAGAGAAAAACCCTTTTATAACGTAGCAATCAGACCCTCACTAAATCTATGAGACCTCTTGGGAAGAATATTTGGACTTGGTGATAAACTCACATGGGTCTCATTAGGATCATCTCATAATATGGCTGGACATGGAGCAGCGAATGCGCCCCAGGGTGAGCAATGGTGGCAAGCTAGGTTGCAAGGACTTACTACATAGTTTTGAGTGTTCACAGGCTGGAGACCTGCAGCCTCCAGGACCAACTCCATGCTGAGCCATCCCTGCTTTACCCACATAGATTTCAAAACTCAACTTACTTCCAGTGGGAATTTCAATTCTAGACTTGGTGACAAAATTTGAGACTCAATCTGAATACCCCATCCTACCTATCTTTCTGTTTCTTAGTTAAGATTTGGTCTAATTGTTCAGTGTTCTCTCCTTCTGCCGTAAAGGAAATTATCATCTCTTTAGCATTTCAGATTCTTTTCTGTTCAGTGATAGTTCTCAATGCTTTTCTCCTCTGATGTTTGCTACATTTACAAATATTTCCTTAGCATGCACAGGAAATCCATTAGCTCTCCAGTCAGGTGATCAAACACTACAGTAGCCAATGAAGACTCTAAAGGGAGGAGGAGGACTGTGGGTTTCCTACCATACCCAAAGAGTTTGTGTTCTACAGGATCTGCTCAAATGGTCAGATCCTCAAATGATACTTAAGAGTCGTGCACATGGAACTAAAGAAATGGCTTAGTGGTTAAGGTTAAGAGCCTTTGTTGCTGTTGCACAGGATCTGGGTTCAGCACCCTGCATCCATAAGCTGGTTCATAGCCATCTATTCCTCCAGTTCTAGGGATCAGATATCCTGTAATGGCCTCTGTGGGCAACAGGCACGAGCATGATGCACATATGTACACACAGGCAAAATATTTATACACATAAAAATAAGAATAATATCTTCAAAAATGTGCATGTGTGGATGGGGGACTCACAAACTTCCACTCCTAGCTGAAGAAATATTGGGGATTGTTAGCTTCTTCTGGAGGAAGAGTCAGGTCTTTTAAGGGTGTGGCTACTGGTAGGTTGACCAAGCTCCAACAGGTGACCATATATCTGTGAATGTATGTGCAAAACAAATTTGACATTGAGTCTTAAAAAGACACAGAGAGAGAGAGAGACAGACAGACAGACAAACAGACAGACAGAGACAGACAGAGACAGACAGGAGATAGAGAGAGACAGAGAGACAGAAACAGAGACAGAGAAAGAAAGAGAGAGAGACAGGAGAGAGACAGAGAACACACAGAAGTTGGTAGTGATGTGGTGTGGATGGATCTGGGAGGAATACGGGGATGAAATTAGCATGAATGTGATCAAAATATATTGTGTAAAATTCCCAAAGATTAAAAAAAAACTTTATATTACAATTTAAGGTCTGACTCCATGAGATGGAACTCATTCTTGACACGCTCAGGTAGCTAAAAACCTGAGACTGGGCATGGGCCAAGGGGAAACCAAATACTATTGCTCTGCTAAAGCATTGTCCTGATAAAATGATTCCTAATGACATTGTGCTAACTCAGAGCTGTGCCGTCCTCAGCAGTCACCAGGGAAGCTCCCTCCTACAACACCTAGGAACAAATACAGAGACCCACAGCCAGACAATATTCAGAGAGTGAGAGATTTTGGAGCACTCAGCCCTAAATTGAATGTCTTCATCAAATCCTTCTCCTCAGGATTCAGGCAGCCATGTGGAAGAGAAGACAGAAAGACTGTAAGAGCCAGAGGGGAGGGAGGACACCAAGAAAACAGTGTTTTCTGGATAAAACAGAACTGAAGCTTGTATGAACTCACAGTATCCATGGCAGCCAGATGGGTTACCCAGCAGAGAGATGGGGAAGTAGACACTGGCATATATGCCTTCCTCCAAAAGACGCTATCTCCAATTGACAACTGCTCACAAAGAATAAGTTAGTTCTCTCCAAAAGAGTCTCACTGGGTATACAAACCACACTTAAGAGCAGGCCTAATGCCCAGCAGTAGATGGCCAACACAAAATGAACTCAATGCTATTTTTGTAGACGTTTTGTCTCATATTGCTTTGTTTGGACAACTTTTTCCTTTTACTGCACTTGTGCTTGTTTATTATGGTTTCTGATTTTGTATTTTTATCAGCTTTTGTTTTTTGCATGTGTCTCCCTGTGTGTGTTTCTTATGGTTTTTTTCCTCTTCTTTTTTTATTATGGTTTGTTTGCCTATTTGTTTACCTTTAAAAGATAGAAAGAGGACATAGAGTTGGAGAGGAACTAGAATACGGGAAACCATGATCTAAACATATTGTATGAATTATTTTTCAATAAAAATTGTGCATGTCAGGCTGGGAGTTTTGCCTAGCATGCACAACACTCTGGGTTCCATGCCCAACAGTGTACATCTTTAAATCTGGCACTGGGGAAATGGAAGGAGGACCAGAAATTCAAGGTCATACAAGGAGTTTGAAGTACATATGACACTGTCTCTCAAAATAGAAAGGGTTTATGTGTATCCACCATGCAAATTTTACACCAAAGAATGACTAATCATTAAACACACTGTGTTATAGTTAACAATATGACATGTAAGGTATTTTGGAAGTAAAGTATACTTGTGTTTGTAGTTTATTATACAATGACATTTAAAAAATGAGACGGACAGGGCTAAAGAAATGGTTCAGTGGTCCTGAGTTCAATTCCCAGCGACCACATGGTGGCTCACAACCATCTGTAATGGGATCTGATGGGTCTGAAGAGAGCAACAGTGTATTCATATACATAAAATATATAAATACATGTTTTTAAAAAATGTTTTAAAAAAGAGTCAACAATTTATTAAGAAAATGAGATGGGCTGATGGTTGGACTGAGGAATGGGTAGGCAGATAAAAATTGAGAAGTAAGCAAATATTACCTGGGAAAACTAAGCTGCCCCTGGGTGTGTCAGACCTCATAAAAAGAGCTGAGTACTAGGAGCAAAACGGTCATTGCCCCAAGCCCTACTTTGTCGCATACACAGCTATGTCCTAGTCTATTCCTGATTTGTTTGCTGCTAGCACTGATTCCAAGATGGAGTTGGTGACAACATAACAGTGCCAACCTCAGTTGTTAGCAAACCTGCTTGATGGGCACTGCCTCTTCCCTCTTTAAAGAAGCTTCCTTAAACCATGTTCTGTGACTCACTGTGGAACACTGGAGAATCTGAATAGCACCTTTGGAAACAACCACTAACATTACTGGCCTTGTTTGTCCCAGGCCTTCTCTCTTACAGCTGTAGTCCTGGGATACAAACCCACATAGCTCTGTTAACAAATGGATAGTGAGCAGCAAATCCATGCTGGGCAGCACATAGGGGCTGAGAAAGGTCTATGCTCTTGGTGTGTGCTCAATCTGGTACTGAGCTCTAGGAAGGAAGGCTGAAAGATGAGGTTGCCTGCATTGAAAAGTCTGCGGTTATCCTCCTCCCTCAGGCTGCCTTGCCAGGCCAGCCCACTCCCCTTACCTGCATTCTAGCTCCTAGTGTTGCCTCCTCAGCATTGGCTGGACTTTTCAAGGACCATGGGAATGCTGCAATTTGGATTTGGGATTAGAATTATCTTTCCAAAGTTTGTCTTCTTTCACAACTGCCATATTGTAGCATCATTTTTCCCCCATCTGACTCTTCTCACCTGTACTGGCTTTACAGGTATACTAAGGGCAGAACCCAGGGTTTTGTTCAAGTTAGGCAAGCACTCTACCAACTTAGCTACGTGCCCAGCTCCTCCAGCCACATTTGTTGATTGTCTTTGAGGCATTTCCATTGTGTTTTGCACAAGTCACTAACATAGCTCCTCCTCCTCTACTTTATTGTCATTTGCATACCTTAGGCTGTCTTTGTTGTGTCTATTGAGTGCTCTTTCAGGACAAAAGTTGTAGACTTGATCATGTTTGTAACATTCTACAGAAAACTGCATGTCATGACAAAGGAGCTAAGTATACACCACTTGAACTAAATGCCTCGAAATGGCCACTTTATCTGGGAACACTCCATAACATTCCATAGTTTTACAGAACCTTTTTGGTTGTTGGGAGTACAACAGGATGAGAAGAAGCGAAGACTGCTTTGTTCCAGAGAGAAGTAGAGTATGAATGAAGGGTCAGAGGGGGATAAGTTATAGCATGTCTTTAGCATGGCATGGACTTGGTACAGCTGGCAGGAGTTATCGGCCAGGGGTGTGGCTCAGAGAAAGAGTAAGAAAGAATTAAAGAAAATGAAGGAGTTGGGAAGAATAAATATGGCCCAGATCATGAGGTGTCTTCAGTATCCATCCAAGACTTTAGCATTTAGCTTATTGATACAGTCAGCAAGTACTCACTGTAAGTTTGTGTGTGTGTGTGTGTTCCCGTGCACGAGTGCCTGAGGGGTGTTCATATGTCTATGCATACAAGTATCTCTCTCTATCACTTTCCACCTTTTTATTTTCTTTTTGGCTAGGCTGGCATCTGGCAAGTCTCAGCAATCTTCCTGTCTATTTCCTCACCTGCTCCCATCCAGCACAGAGGTTACAGGCACATGTGATCATGTCCATATTTTTACATGGCTGCTTGGTATGCCAACTCGGGTCATTCTGCTTGGGCAACAAGTACTCTAACTTGTAGAGTCATCTCAGTGTTGAAAGGTTTTTAAACATAGGTACAATATAATAAACTGTACTTCTGGAAGATGCCCCTAATGTCAAAAGAAAGATTTCAGAATTAGGAGAGAAGTGGAGACAGGGACACTATCTTAGTTTGGGTTTTACTGTGCTTAGTTCGGGATGAACAGACACCATGACCAAGGCAACTTGTATAAAGGACAGCATTTAATTGGGTCTGGCTTACAGGTTTAGGGGGTCAGTCCATTATCATCATGGCAGGAGCATGCCAGTGTCCAGGCAGGCATAGTGCTGGAGGAGCTGAGAGTTCTACATCTTCATCTGAAAGAAGTCAGGAGCACCTAGTGTCTTCAGGTACCTAGGAGAGTCTCAAAGCCCTCTCCCTTAGTGACACACTTTCTCCAGCAAGACCACACCTACTTCAATAAGGCCAAACCTACTCCAGCAAGATCACACCTCCTAATAGTGTCACTCCCTGGGCCAAGCACATTCAAACCACCACAGAGACCAATAAGGATATTCTTGCTATAATTTAGATGAAGGGCAGTAAGGGCATAGAACAAAGAAGACGTCACAGGCATGAAGAACAGTAAAACTGAACACAGAATCAGAGTTCCCATCTTCCCTATCAAGGCACAGGATTTCAGGTGGGTTAAGTAGTTAGAGAAATTGAAAATATTTTATAAATGTGCTGCACTTGATGGTTATAATGTCTAGAGTACTGGGCCAGTGAACAATTAAATGCTTTAAACCCTTGTGGTAAGCCAGTGGTCTCTTGGATAACATCTAAAACAGAATCCATGAGCTGTTGTGACTAATTAGAAATTCAGAATGAGGAGTCAAAGGAGACTTCAGGGTTTGGGGCCTTTGTGACTGATTAGGTCTGGACATGTGGAAGTAGGGTAAGTAGTGTCTGGGCATGTTGAGTATGTAAGGTGCTGGGAGACACCCAAGTGGAGCCATCTGCAAGGCAAGTGGGTATATGGGCCTGGAGCCCAGGACAGATGTGGGCTGAAGATGGCGAAGATCTGGGAGTTGCCAGCTTGGAGACTGAGACAGAGCCATCAGGCAGATGAGATCACCAGTGACAGTGTGTAATGAAGAACAAAAAATCCGCTGAGGACAGAGCCCCAAGGAAGAGCACGCCAGAGTAGTAGGCATAGTGGAAAGAACCCACAAAGAGACTAAGGAAAAGAGGGGTGGGAAGCGAGGCAAAGGAGCCATAGGAGACCAAGGAAGAGAGGGTCTATTCCAAAGGAGTACAAATCGCCAACAAGCACACAAAAAGATGCTCAACATCATTAGTCATTAAAGAAATGCAAATCAAACCCACAATGAGGTATTACTTCACACCCACTAGGATGACTATAATTAAAAAGATGGGAAACAACAAGTGTTGGCTGAGATGAGGAGAAACTGGAACCTTCACACAGTTGCTTTCGGGAATGTAAAAAAAAAAAAAAAAAAAAAAAAAAAAAAAAAAAAAAAAAAAAAAAAAAAACGGTGTTGTCACCTTAACCAACAGCTTGGTGGTTCCTCGGATTACCAAATGACCTTGCAAGTTCTTTCTGGCATATACCCTAGAGAATTTAAACATGTCCAAACAAAAACATGTATACAGATGGATCACTGTTCACAACAGCCAAAAGGTGGAAACAATCCAATGCCCATCCATGGATGAGCAGGTAAACAACATTTTATTTGCACAATAAAATAGTATTCAGTCATAAAAAGGAACACATTGTTTACTCATGTTATGACATGGGTGAGCTTTAGAGCTATTATGGCTCAGTATGGCTGTCACAAGAGTCAGACACAAAAGGCTGTGTGCTGGATTACTCTGTTTTTATGGAATATTTGGAAACAGTCAAATTAACAGAGATATAAATATGATTAGTGCTTGTCAAATATGCATGAAGCCCTAGGTTCTATATCCAGTACCACATAACCTAGGTGTACAGATGCATGTCTCTAATTCCAGCACTTGGGAGGCTGAGACAGGAGGACTAGGAGTTCAAGGCCACCTTTGGCTACACAGCAAATTTGAAACTACCCTATCTAAAAATAACAAAAATAAAGAAAAGCAGAGGAAAGAGGTAGAGAGGAGAGAGGAGGACACACACGCATGAAGAGGAAGAAGTAGAAAAGAGAAGAAAGAGAAATAAGAGAGAAAATAAAAATGAGAGAGGGGTGAAAGAAATGGAGAGGAGAAGGGAGAGGTTAGAGGGGAGCATGGGGCGGGAGGAGAGGACATTTAGATTGATTCAGAGGGCTGGACTGCAGAATGAAACTGTCTCAAAAACAAAACAGAAACAAAAACAAAAGAAAACAAACGAACAAACAAAAAACCCTCACATGAAACCAAATTATGGACCAGAGAGTTCTTCCAGTAGCAGAACAATGACATGAACTCACAATTTCCACCTAGTTAAGAAGCCTTTCCACCTGCCCCACGCAATTATGATTCTTCCATTCCCCCAAATATGTCTCCTGGAGTTTTATATATGATGGGGAATTCCCATTTATCAAGTAATTACTTCCTGCCCACGTATAGCATGCTTCTTATATTTTATCTTGTTGAATCCTCACAACACTGCAGACTGTTGCATCTCATGATTGGTTTCATTGAAGAAGTGAGAAAGTGAGCTTTAGAAGGGCTGTAGCTGTGGTGTCTCTGGCTTCCAGGACCCTGCTTCTTTCTTCCATTTCGTTTCATGCTGTACTTCCCAGTTGAGTTCTGTAAATAACCAGAAGCAATAGGCTGTCTACTACTGCCTTTGTGCTGCTTGCCTACTGTTGGCTGGCCTTACTAGGATAGAGGCTGCCTTAGAACTAACAGCAATAGTCTCAGTAGAGAAATGATAAAGCTGGAGTCACACTGATCATAACTGGCAATGAAGCTATAGCATGCTGACTCTTGCTCTGTGGTCTGAGCCAAGTCTCTCTCTCTCTCTCTCTCTCTTTTTTTGACTCCGCAAAGAGAGGGAAAAACAACACCACAGAAAGGAGAGAGAGAGAGAAATCCCCAACACAGTTGCAACTATCCATAGTCTACATTCATTCTCTCCCTGTCATCTGATGCTAACATCTCCCCATTACCCAATGGGAAAGTAAACAGTGTATGGCCACACCAGTTAAACTGTTTAATTACGTACATTGGGAAGAATGACATTTGTGTACATTCCCAGAAGACATGGATTAAAGTACTGCCCTTTCCCTTGGTGTGAAGCTAATTTGTTTTGTATTGGAATTCTGATGGCTTCAGTTGAGTCAGGCATTTTGTTGCCCTGATGTTTATGTCTGAGACTAAAGATCAGCCTGAATGAAGCTCGGACTGGTTTGTATATTAGTCCTTGCTAAAACATCATCAAATGAAATACACATCTCAAAAAGTGTCTCTTCCTGTTTTTTGCTCGTGTGTAAATTTATTTGAATGTGTATGTATGTAAAAATATCCAAAGAGTAATAAAAGTAACCTTACACTAAGGAGATGTTTCATCAGGTAAAAGCAAAGGGACCTGAGTTTGATTCCTGGGATCTACTGTAAAAAGCTATGGTCTCAGTATTCCTATACTGAACTGAGAAGCAGACACAGAAACTCACAGGCTGGAGTGCCCACTGGCCTGCTTTACACTGCACAGAAGCAGAAACAAGAGGACACCGCCTCAAAAACACACTGGAGGAAGAGAACTGTCCTTTGACATCTACACATGTACACAAGCACATAAATAAATAAATAAGTAAATAAATAAATAAATAAATAAATAAATAAGGGAAAGGTGATCTTTGTTGTGATAGAGCAGGAAAAATCCAAGCAGTGGTGGCACAGGCCTTTAATCTCAGCACTTGAGGCAGAGGCAGGTGGATTTCTTTGAGTCTGAGGCTACCCTGGTCTACATAGCAAGTTTCAAGCCAGCCAGGGTTAAATAGAGAGATCTTGTCTCAAAAAAAAAAAAATAAGCAAAGGAAGTGTGAGAAAAATATTCTGAGATCAACAATGACAATTCCCAAGTCATTTTCACTCACTGATGGGTTTGGTGTTATTTTTATAATTAAAATAAAGGATGGGACCAGAAAAAAGTCATGAACATAAATGTCAAGTAGCTCATGGTGAAAGCTTTATTAATTTATTAATCAATAAACTTCATTAATTTTTAATTAACTTCACTCTGATGTTCTTCTGGAGAAGTATGGCACCTATCCTCTTCACAGGTATTCCCACTATGAAAGTGTATGGAATACTGTCTAGCCCTTGCCTAGTATGTATAAGGCTCTGGACTCAATCTTAGGACTGAAAAATAAAACTGAAATTCTTGACTCCTCTCTCTCTCTCTCTCTCT
>BDUI01000097.1:490206-503854 GCA_002335545.1 Apodemus speciosus | reverse complement strand
ATGTCCCATATGTCTTTTTCCCTCCCCCCCTTCCCCCATTCACCCCTTTATGGTAACAGAACAAAGAAGTCACAAGTCAAGGCATTTTTAAAATACAAATTTTGGAAGATGAATTTGATCCAGTATTCACTTATGTATCTGTGGACAAGCCTCATTCCTTGATAGCTAATGAACAGAGGCATTATTGTTTTACCATACAGATCTTTGCACAGAGCAATATACAATATGGTATCTCAGAGATGTGAAAGCAAAAGACAGCAAAGAAGATGGAAGAAAATATTTCTAAAAATGATGTGTAAATATATGTATGAAAGCCAAATGTATAAATATAAGCTAATTTCAATACATTTGCTGCAAAATACTTATAAAAACAAGCCATTAGATCTATACCACATTCAAGGGGAAAAGATTATGCAAAAGGATAAATACCAAAATACGATTATGAATGGTCAAAGATGCTTCCTGGTATAGAGAATTTGTGATGGTTTTGTTTGAAACAGCCTTGACTTATAGCCCAGGAAGGCTTGGGACCTGCTATGTAGCTGAGGCTGGCCTTGAACCTGCAATGATCCTTTTCTTAATGTCACTAGTGCTGATTATTAGTGGCTACACTTGGTTTCTACAGAGCCCTAAGCTCCCATCTGAATTTTAAAGATTTCTTTATACAGTTCTGAGAGAGGGGGGTTGGGGAGGAGGAGGGAGAGGGAGAGGGGGAAGGAGAGGTCCAAAAGCAAACCCTGAACATGTAAGAACTGATTTGGAGGGGTAGGAGAGATGACTTAGTAGTTAAGAGCAGTGGCTGCTCTGCTTTTGCATAAGACTCCTGGGTTCAGCTCCCAGCACCCACGCAGCAGCTCTAAACCACCTGTAACTCCCATTACAAGGGATCCAAAATTCTCTTCTGATCTTCAAGAGCAACAGGCTCAGGCATGGTACACATGTGCACATACAAGCCCCAAATGTATACACATAAAATAAACGAATCTTTTTTAAAAGAACTGACTTGGAGGGAATTAAAATCGAAGTTTTGACTAAGGAAGATATTTTCATGCAAAATCTCAGTATATATCCATTTGTGGTGAGTTTAAAATGTAAGGAATGTATTTTATAGAAGATAAGGCATCAAATATATACAGAAGTGAAATACATAATTTTTATCACATTTTGTGTATTTTCCTACCAGGTTCATTTGCTTTTCTGAGCTGCTAATGTTCTGTGTTACCACCACAAATAACCTGTCAGAGAAGAATTTTTGGTGACTAGAATTGAGATGCAGATAAGATTGTTCCAATTCTTATGGCTTTACAGGTTCTGAGGCCTCCTCTGCAGGATGTCAGTGTTGTCCTAAAATCCATGTACACCAAGGCCCCAAGTTTGATCAAGATTTCTAAAAATACTTTTTTGAATTTTTTCCATTCCATACATTCTGATTCTCATCTCTCCCCTCCCCCATCTCTCCCCTCCCCCAACTCTTCCCAGATTCTCTACGCCCTCCCAATCAAACTATGTCTTCTTTTACTATCTTGCTTTCAAAAAGGAAACAAAAACAAAACACAAGAAACACACACACACACACACACACAATGCCCCCCAAAGCCACAAAAACAAAAGTCAAAACAAACAAACACAATAGATCAAGGTTTTGTGTCCCAAGCATACAACGCTACTGAAGCTACAGTTGGAAGCTAAGTAATTCCTACTATAGAGAGCAAGTTAGTGTCTCCTCACTGTCCAGCCTATTCGTGTCAGTCTTGTTCCCTGTTTCTAAGAACTAAGTGTGAACCTTTCCTAGACAGAAGGGGATTTTTTTTCCCCTAAGAAAAGGGCTTTGTCCAGGACTCAGTTGATGGGGATAGATAACACTGTTTTATTCTACTATGAAACCAGAAGCGAAAAGCATACTATGTTGTGCCAAATATTGCTGCTGTTCTTGGAAAACGGTTGGTGGAGTTAGCAGCTCAGCTCTGCTTCCTTATAATTACATGCTGAGCAGACATGTCAGAGGCAGGTCTCTAGATAAGTGCAGGGCTAAGTTAGCTTCCGGGGGAAGGGACAGTAAACTGTGTATGAGTTACTGCAGAAGAAGTCCACATAAACTGAGCAAATGTATTTCTTCTTCCTTATGGCCCCTTAAGTGAATCTCATTTCTCTCCAGAAAATTCATATATTTTTTTGGACTGACTAGAAATGCCTGTCCAATGGACTCTCCATTAAGCCCACTAGAATCTATCTTCCTGTCATCTTCCCGGCAACTTAAAGATCCCCACAAAGGAATTTATTGACAAAATACTTGTCAGAAGGATTAGCGATAAGATGAGAACCCAGGGATACTGAAATGGGACAAGACTAAATTCTGGCCTTTCAGATGCTTATCTTGTTTCCGAGTCCTCCTAGAAACTGGAAGCCAAGGGTGTTCTGGCCCCAGGCTCCCGGACCTGGAATCATTCCAACATTCCTCATTTATCCGGAGGTCTTTCTTATCCTGTCAGCTGAGGAGTCAGGGCTAGTTGACCTCAAGGGCCTACCTGCTCTGACTCTGCAGAATCTCGCTTCTTTTTGAATGCAGCTTGCAGAGTAGGACATGCCAAGAAGGAAGGCCAACATCCGGGCCTTGGACTGACTGCAGCAAGAACCTCTGCCAATGCTCTGGTCAGTTTCCCACTGGATCCTAAGCATTGACTTTGGGCACCTTCCCCATCCCTGCCTTTGCTAACTCTAAATCTTACAGCTGTCCCTCTCATGGCAGACACCTTGATTAATAATAGAAAAACTATGTGGGTTAGGGTTAGGCCGGAATCAGCACAGGTCAAGAGGCTCCACCCGGCCATTAATCTCATTTCCCTCGGAAACTCAGCTCCCGGGAGCCAGCATGCGCTTCATCAGTGAGCTGGTCCTTTTTTTCCACTTTCTCTCTCAAATCTCAGTTGTTGTAGGAATGTCGAGTGGTTTTGGAATGATTACAAATAAAAACTGCCAGAAGCACTAAGCTCGGCGGCTTCGGCGGAACTCTCCTGGTGGAAGAATGTGAAAGGCGCTTGAAAACGCTCGTGGCCGCTTGCCTGTTCGGAAGCCCGCCCTTTCACGTGGACTCACAGGGACCTTTATGCAGCCACGCATGGCACTAACTCTGAGAACTCGGAAGCTAGCTAGGGAAGGTAGGGCAGCTGCTCTCATCAGCCTTTCCGAGCTGCAGGCTGAGGGAGGAGCTCAGTTGGTAGTGTGCTAGCCTAGCCTCCACCAAGACCCAGGTTCAATCCCCAGCACTGGGCACGGCGATGCTCGACTGGAATCCTAGCACTTGGGAAGTGGAAGCAGGAGGGTCCAGAGATCATGGTCATTCTATTGGCTAAAATCAAGTGTAGAAATGCAATGTTCCAGAACCTGGGTCCACTTTTTCTCTCTTGTCGGAGAGCATTTGGAAGGTGGATTGTGTCTTTGGTGTTCCAAGATTCTAGGCTAATATCCACTTATCAGTGAGTGCATGCCATGTGTACTTTTTGAGACTGGGTTACTTCACTCAGTATGATGCTCTCCAGCTCYATCCATTTCTCTAAGAATTTCATGAATTCATTGTTTCTAATGGCTGAATAGTACTCCATCGTGTATATATACCACATTTTCTGTATCCATTCCTCCGTTGAGGGACACCTGGGTTCCCTCCAGTTTCTGGCTATTATAAATAAGGCTGCTATGAACATTGTGGAGCATGTATCCTTATTGCATGCTGGGGAATCTTCTGAGTATATGCCCAGGAGTGGTATGGCTGGGTCCTCCGGAAGTATCATGTCCAGTTTTCTGAGGAACCTCCAGAATGGGGGAACCGGGGGAGGGAAAAAGACATATGGGACATCTGGGGGGCGGGGAATCCAGAAAAAGGGAAATGAAATGTAAATAAAGAATATATCCAATAAAAAAAAAAAGGAATGCAATGTTATTCTCAGCTACATAGTGAGGGCACACGACAGTATGTCTGACAACACAACAGATACAACACAACTAAACTGAAGGCCTTGAGCAAAATGGGAGCCTCAGAAGGCTGCTAGGGCAAACTGAGTCTCCTTGTTCGGTCATTTGCCATAGGATTCCTGGGAGGGCTTGAGTCAAATCTTGAGAATAGTCCCTATTGCAGACTACTCACACTATCAGCACACAGCAGGCCCCTGGGGATCCTCAATTCTCCCCCAACTCTTCTATAAGAGTCCCAAAGCTCACCCACTGTTTGGCTGTTGGGTGTCTGCATCTGTCTCAGTCAGCTGCTGGATGGAGCCTGACAGAGGACAGTTATACTAGACTTCTCTCTGCAAACATCACAGAGTATCATTAATAGTGTCAAGGATTGGTGCTTGGCCATGTGATGCGTCTCTAGTTAGGCTGGTTTTGGGTTGGCCATTCCCTCAGTCTCTGCTCCATCCCCCACCCCTACGAAAGTTTTGTGATTGATGTTCTTATGCTTTCACTGGGGTTCCTGCCTGGCTACAGGAGGTGGCCTCTTCATGTTCCATGTCCCCACTGCTATGAGTCTTATCTAAGGTCATCCCCATAGACTTCTGGGAGCTTCTCCCATTCCAGGTCTCTGGCACATCCTAGAGATGTCCCTTCCTCCTCCACCCCTGCCAGCTGCAGATTTCCATTCATTCTCTTGGTCCCCTGGCCCTCTCTCCTATCTCTCCATCTAGCAGATGTGCACCTTGGTCTTCATGTGGGTCCAAAACAACTGGAACAAGTCCCTAAAGCTGTTGCCTGTACATGGGTTATGGTCTTCGAGCTGGGCTGCCTTGTCTGGCTTCAGTGGGAGATGATGGGCCTAACCCCACAGAGACTTGATGTTGATATGTTGGGGTGGGGAGATTCCCAGGGGAGCCTCAGCCCTCTTAGAGGAGAGGGAGGAAGGGACTGTGTGTGTGTGGGGTGGTGTAGACCAGGAGAGGGTAGACAACAATAGGGATGTAAAGTGAATAAGTAAATAAGTAAGTAAGTAAGTAAGTAAGTAAGTAAGTAAGTAAGTAAGTAAATCAAAGTCTCTGCAAACTAAAGCTTTCACAAGGGTTAATCGAATGGAGGGGCCTAGCCCACTCTTGGAGAACATCTGTCTCCTTTCCCTTAGATCTGTGATTGGCTCAGCTCAGGCTTTGGTTGTTCTGGTCAACACTTGGGAAGCCTAAACTTTCTTCACATATAACATGACCTCTTATTAGACACCGTTCATTCTGCTCCTGGTGCCCTGCTGGACTGTAATGCCCTCAATTGTTGATGGCATTGTGATGAGAACACGCACTCGGGAAAGCCAAGATGATGACTCAGAGTTGACAGCTGACTTCAGTCGGTTTTGAATATTTCCATGGAGTGACTGTAACGGATGGCCCTCTTACTAGTCTTGCCTCGTGCGCTAGACAAAGGATGGAACAAAAGTGCTTACTAAAGGAGATGTTGGAAGGGATCCAAGATAGATGCTTGAGCCCCCAAAACAGAAGATGGGACACTAAGTTCCTATTGTCTTCTTAGTCAGAATCAGACCACTCGTGAGGCTTTCAAAAGGCCACTTCAGGAAAGATGAATCAAGAGCTGAGAAGACAGGCTCATAACAAGTTTCTACATGGGTCAGGTAGACTCTTGGCCTTGGCCACTTGTGAGTTTTCTGTAATGCTCCCTTCAAAAGAAACATTGATTCTCAGCACCAAATGTAACTGGAGTGCTGGCTTCTCAGCATCTGCCTTAGTACCATTCTTTTGAAGATGACCTCCTGTCCTTAAGAGTGAAATGCTTGGTGGCAGACTGCACTGAAACTCTGATGCTTTTCCCTGTGAAGTGGGAGGACTGTGATTGTGGTTTGCATTTGGGCTGCACAGCCTGGCCGTCTTGGTGTACGGATGTAAGAGTCTATGGTACTGCTTGCTGGAGGCAATCTGAGTACTTTCCACTTATCTGCCAGAACGCTGGACTTGCATATCAATACTCCCTTCATAAACATCGTGTTTGTGATGCTGGGTGTAAGAGTGCCAAGTCCTGTGAACGATCCCAGGACAAATGACCTCACTGACTATTAACCTAAAGGATATTTTCTAATTTGGAATTCTCAATACTCCTGAAACATCTCTGATCACTGAAGTGGTCTTGTGAAGGCTGGAGAGCAGAACCTACCTGTGAGGCCTTCCAGTAAGGGGCAAAACCTTGCTTGTATCCACCCTACGTCTTTAGAGTAAAAGCAAAAAGCATTAATCATGTAAAGTGTGAAACTCAAGTCACACATCTACTCATCTGGTGGTGAGAGCATAAAACTGACCTAACAGGGCTGGCAAGATGGCTCAGTGGGCGAAAGCTCTTGCTGTACAAACCTAACCATCTAAATTTGATCTCTGGGACCCACAGTGAAGGGAGAGCACCAACTCTTTATAGTTGTTCCCTGACTTCCACATGAATGAGACAGCATGGGTGCTCGTGCGCATGCATGCACACACACACACATGCATGCACACACACACATGCACACACACATGCACACACACCAGAGAAACAAAACCAATTTGCATCAAGAGATCAGATACACTGTAACTAAATTCAGGTAGCCTCTCTCCCTTTCTCTCTCTTTCTCTCTCTTTCTCTCTCTCTCTCTCTCTCTCTCTCTCTCTCTCTCTCTCTCTCTCTCTCTCACACACACACACACACACACACACACACACACTTTCATTTTTGTCTTTCTATGCCCTTATTGTGTAGGCTAAAGAAAAGTCTACAGCCCCTCAATTGTGGAAACAAGAAGTACCAAAGCAGTTTCAATGATACATGTAAACAAAACAAAAAGAAAAACCACTTCAGAAACAGCATGTCCTGCCTCCTGCATGAAGTGATCCATCGACCAAGGACACGGCTTGGCCTGGGGACCAGATGCAGGCTAGTGCTCTCTTAGCCTTCCCTGATAGGCATCCTAGGATGGGTTACCTCATTCCACAGTGGGAGTTTGCATTGCCTCCTGGAAGGTTCAGGGTAGGTCCATGTCTAGACTGATTACAAAAGCACCAACAAAACAAAACAAATACCTAACATCTTACCGAAGAGGCAGGAAAGCAAACAGTGCAGGGGAGGAGAACAATGCTTCTGTTGTGACAAGGCGCCTTTGGGAGGAGGATGAGATTCCCGCACCCCAGGTTCTAATTTGGAAGGGCAACATTAAATGTCTTTAAGCAGGCCCTGGCTTGAATGCATTCATTTGGAAAGGCAATGTGTTTTGTTAGATAAGGTTTTTTTTTTTCTTTCTAAAACTGCCACTAGGATCAAAATGAAGATCAGCATTAGCAACTCTGTCTGCCTGGGTGCAGGTTTCAGGAAGCAGGCCTTCACTCTAGCTCCAGCAGGCAGCCATTTGTTATTTCTGCCAGTACAAACTGATGAGATGTGTAAAGTGACTGCCAAGGCCCTAAGTAAGCCCTGACTTTGCACTCACCTTGCTGTGTGACCATAAGCATGTCTCTTAACCTCTCTCGGCCTCACTTTCTACACCTGGGTCATGAGCATATAGGTGTCAGAAACCTGAGCTGAGACTTCCAAACAGAACAAACATGACATCTGACTGCCTTATGGTACAGGAAAATGGAAATTCTCATCCCAAAGGAAGGCAGCAATCATCTTGCCTGAAGTAGCTCTTAAAAGGCGTTGTTATAGAGGCTGCGCAGATTGCTCAGTGGCTAAGGGCACTTGCTATTCTTGCAGAAGACCCAGGGTATAGCCTCAGCACTTACATGGTGGCTTACAACCATCTGTAACTCCAGTTCCAGGGCATCTGACACTTTTCTGGCCTCTGAGGACATCACACATGCACATGGTGACCATACATACATACATACATACATACATACATACATACATACATACGGGCAAAGCATTCATTACAAATAAAGTAAAAATTAATAATAAAATGTTATAGGGGCTGGCAATGCATCTCAGTTGATAGAGGACATGCGCAGTATGCACAGAGCCCTGGGTTGGATCTTCAGCACCATATTAGATGGGTGTTGTGGTGCGGGACTATAATTCACTTCGGAGGTGGAGACAGGAGGATAGGGAACTCAAGGTCAGCCTCAACTGTATACAGAATTCAAGGCTAGCCTGAGTTATGTGGAACTTGTCTCAAAAAAAATGGTAATAAAAGAAAATAAACCATCAAAAAATAAAAATTAAACAAAAATTCCCTCATCCAAATGTTTGTTACAAAATGAAGCTGCCGTTGAGCACTGGGTGAATGGATGACTAGGTGGCAAGAAGGTCAGGCAGCTTAAAGGTACATTTATTTTGCCTGGGGTAAAAACGCATGAAGTGCTCATTTGTGCATTATCTTGACATGTCTGTTGAGGACCCGCCCTGTCACTCTCCCTGGAGATGAAATATTTTTTCTTGAAACCCCATGCTTTCTTTTCTATCTCATCCTCTCTCTCTCTCTTTGTCCCTTTTCATTTTGMTTTTTTAAAACTGTATTTTCCAATTACTCTCTGTAAGGAGGAAGAGGAGCATGTGTCCTATCATGCATCCTTGCCAGTCATGGTGGCTGGGCTTGTCAGCGTCACCCTTTTGAGTGAGGAAGGCCTCCAGCTGCTGCTGTTGCTGCTAGGTGGCTCGTAGCTCACTGAGCTTCTGAAGGGCCATTCAGACCAATTCTTTGCAGCTTCTCCTTCTGGTGCAAAGTCAAGGTAAATGGTGAGATGCATTGGTTAGCTCTGGATAGGCAATGTGAGCTGCACTAGCTGGTCGTTGTGATATTTCCAGCCAGGTACCAAAGGATAGGGCTGGGAATGGGCTGCACTTTCTCATGTCCAGAGCTGTGGCTGTGCTAAGTCTGAAGAGCTGTCCCACTGATAGCCTGGGTAGGGCTGTTCCTGTCACCAGAGCCTGGAACCACATATGTTTATTTATTCTGTTGTTGTTGTTCTGTTTTGGAGTGGCAGGGTTTGAACTCAGGGCCTTAATGCATGTTAGCTAAGTACTCTCCGTCTAAATTACCTCTCTTGGGGAATTGACTTTGTTTTTTTGGCTTTTTTGAGGCAGGGTCTTATGATATTATGTGGGCAGACCTTCAACTCTTAATCCTTCAGCCTTAGATTGCTAAGATCATAGGCACATGCTGTCATTCCTGGTCATATTGTGGTTTTACAATTTTTTTCTTACATTTATTTGATTTTTGTACGCACATGCACATGCGCGCTCGAGAGCACACACACACACTGAGGGAGAGAGAGAGAGAGAGAGAGAGAGAGAGAGAGAGAGAGAGAGAGAGAGCAGAGATTAGAGGACAACCTGAGGGTGTCTGTTCTCTCTTTCCACCATGAGCAGTCTGCATTAAACTCAGATCATCAGGCTTGCTTTTAACATCTCTTATGCTTTGGGATCTAGACAAGGCTCATTGTTTCTAATTGCTCCATAATATTTCGTGTGTGCTTCACTGCACACTGTGACTGTGCCTTTTCCTAGAGACTTGCTTTGCCTCATCATAACCAGGAATGGAACCATGAACCTTGTGAATAGTTCTCTACAAAGTTGTGACGTACTATTGTACTGTTTTGTCTAACTTTTCCCCCTCCCTCTACAAAGGACATTTTCTCCACTTTCCTCATGTTTCTTTACTTTACAAACCATACAACTTCTGTGCTTTCTTCTACACTTTCTTTGGGGATGGCACATTGTGTGTAATACATTCTGCTCTCCTTTGCATATCAGAGTCCTATGACAGAGTGTTTAGATTTTGTTGCAGTTCCCTATTTGAATCAGACAGTAGATGTGAAATCTGAAGAAGGCAGGGGTTAGGTCTGTCCTATTCTGTCTTTAGTATGTGATATGGCATATGTACAAAGCGTTGCTCAAAGTACTTGGAACATGAATATTGGATCCATCAGACACTTATTTGGTAGCAACTTCACGCTAACCCTTTGCTCTATTAAAAAAAATAAAATGACATCTCTTTCTTTAGTGCGTGGTGGGTATGCAAGTCACAGTATACAAGTAGAGCAAGCGCACATGGCAACTGTCTGAAGTGGGTCATGGGGCTGGAATTCACTGTGAGGCTTGGTGGAAGGCCTCTTTACCCACTAAGCCATCTGGCTGACCTCTACTCTATTTTCAATGTGTATCCTTCAAAGTTTCCATACACACATGAATAAAAAGCAGTAAGACTATTTTATTGGCCCTTTGGCAAACCAAGTAGATTTGCTACATTCGAGCTGGCACCATTGCTTTTTGAGTAGCCCCTTGGAAGGGAACCATTATGCCAGGGAAATTATCCTCACATTTTTTTTCGGAACTTCTTTGAGGGGAGAAATAAAACCTTTCCTAATCCACAGAATATTCTTTGAATCTTCTGGGAGGGGGAAGGGGTTGTTTCTTGAAGGCAATTTGATTTTTGGAAACAGCTAAAAGCCACTTGGCAGCAAAGCTAGTGAATGAGCTGTGTGATCAAGCTGAAGAATATGACTATTGGCTCCAAGCAAGGTGTGAGCTTCAAGAAACAAGACTGATTCGCTTGTATGGCACATAAAGCAGCTCAGCGGAGCTTCCAAAGGAAGACTTCCAAACATGTTGCGGCCTTGGCAAGAAAAGAATTTACTACTACTAATCACTATCACCACTAGTAACTCCACCCCCGCCCCCCCACCCCCACCCCCACCGTGGGCTGGGGGCAGGGATACTGTCTGATAGATCATGTAGAGAAAATACAATATTTAGACTTCTGTTTTTGAAAACCAATAGTGGTTCTGGAACAGTGGTGCACACCTCCTCTCAGCGCTGGGGAGGCAGAAGCAGGTAGATCTTTGTGAGGTCAAGTCTAGCCTTGTCTTCACAGGGAGACAAATCCTCTCTCAAAAACAAGCAAGCAAGCAAGGAAACTAACAAGGAAAAGATACAAGTATGAGATAGAAAGACTTAGTTGGTAGCTGTTTCTCAAAGCTACCTTGGTAGTTCAGTTGGTTGCAAGATAATTTGTCCAGCATAGTATGAGGAACTTGGGATATAGCTCAGTTGCTATAATGCCTGCCTAGTATATATGAAGTCCAATACCACACAAAGTAGGTTTGCGCATGCCTGTAACTCTCAGAACTCTGGGAGGTGGGGTGGCAGGAGAATTAGAAGTTTAAGATTATCCTCTATTACACAGTGCAGTTCTAGGCTAGCCTAAAAGAGATCCTGTCTTAATGTCAAAGTTCATGGTTGCAAAGGAAGCCTCTGCATTCTTAGGCCCTGAGCCTCTGTGAAAGCATATTTCTCTCTCTTCCACTCTGCTTAGTCTGAACCCGCACCACAGGTACAGCAATGGGTCTAACAGTCCAACAGAACTCCTGATCCATTTCAGCATGGAAAAGGAAACATGTGCTGATGGGTTTTATAAGACATGCTTAGAAAAGCAAAGAACGGAAAAGAGGTATAACAATTATCGTTGAAGGACAATTGTGAAAAGCCATTATTTTATCCTTAATCTTGTGTTGTTCTTTATGGAAGAGCCAGATCAATGGGCTGACAAAATAGGAAGGGAGACTTAGACTCCACTAAATAAGGACTGGGTCACATTATGAGTTGTATGTTAATATAATCCCAAGTGTTGAATCTATATCTATAGAGGGAAAAGGGAAAGTGACTGAACAATCAAAAGTTTAACAGTAGCAGTGTGGGTGGTGCTCAGTGGTAGAACACTTACCTAGTCATTTGTGCAAGGTGCTGGGTTCATCTCCAGACCACTCCTCCCTAATTAACAGTGGACACCAATGGCTGTGTCACTCAGCTTTCCATCATTCTAGCAAAATATCCGATGTAATTAATGTTCATAGTGCCTTGTTATTGAAATTCATTTGCYTGATTCTCAGGGTGGAGATATTTGTTACAGGAACAAAATGTGGTTTCACAGCTACCAATTTATTATTATTGTTAACTACTACTACAACTATTTTGCCAGATTAAGTAAAGCTTTTTTTTTTTTTTTTACAATGACAGGGAACATTTTTAGATGATAACTGGGTTTAAGGCCTTCTTCTGGTCTGTTGTTGCTAGTGAATCAGGCTGCAAATCTAAGAAATGAACATTCTCAGTGTTCGGGGATTTCTATAAATCCAGGATCAAAGGTTCTCACTAACCTCATTCAAATTTAGAAGCAAGAATAGCTTCATCTTCAAACTACCTTCAAAACAAAGACACTTTCTTGTTCTTTGTATCTCACCAACCATTGTGTATCATGCAAGTTATGTCAGAAAATAAAACTAGCAACAACCAGACAAAACCAGAACTTGTTTCTGAAAAGGCTAGCCCACATTTCCTACTTGTGTTTGCAGGCATCTCTGAAAGGGATAAGTGGATATTGGAAAGTTATGCTCAGCAGGAGGACAACAGAAGAATGTTGGGGACAGCAGGAGTGAGGACTTAGATGGGATGCTAAGCTGTGATAAATTGTACCTTCTGCTTCCCCTGGTGACCTTCTACTATGGGACTGAAGCTGGAGCTCCTGCAGGGAACTATTTCCCAGAATCAAAGAGAACTGCCCACCCTCTCCCTGCACCTCACCCTGGCTCTCTGTATTGACATTACCTGGTAGGAAAGGCACGCACAGAGCATTACGTACATGATAAAAAAAAAATGACAAATTGGTTATTCCCAGAGTTCTTTGGCAGCAGGAAGGCAATCAAAGTAAAATAGTAAGTGCCGTGAGTGCTTGAGGTGTTGCCTGTGGACAAAAGAGGAAGTCAGAGTGCTAGGCCTACGATCCACGGAAGGACACTGTTAGGGCTGATACTAGCGCTGGTACCTCAGCTCCACGAAGGTTAGTGATCAAGGGCTCTTGTCCTTGCCACTCTCTCTAGTATCTGGGGCCTTATGAGTTACTCGATAAGTTCACAAAATCGAGCTTTATGTAACGTGCCTGTTGAGCAAGCCAACTGAGGCTGAGGCTTAGAGATGTTTCTGGTAAATCCTAAGATTACTGATGACAACTTTTCCAACCCAAATGCAGGGCATCTGTTAGCCCTGCCGTGCTGCAGTCTTTGAAGAGAGACATGACAGAGAGTAAGCCCCAGACAGCGGGAGAGAGCCGAGAGAATTCTTTGTTCTGCTTCGGCCCACCTCTCTAGCTTATAAAAAAGGGGAGTATTGATTTTATGGCTTGGGAATAACCTGCACAGACGCTTTTCTATTTGAAATTTGTGTGTATGTACATGCCTATATGCATGCTGATGAACATATGTGTGCAGGTGCATGTGAAGACCAGAGGCAAACTTTAGGCTCCTTTAGGTTCCTATCTTGCTTTTTGAGATAATATCTCTCACTGCTCTGGAGCTCATCGAACAGGTCAGGCTGGCTGGCTGGCAACCTCAGGGTTTCTCCTGTCTCCATTCCTACAAAGCCGGGATTAGAGGCGCATGCCACCAGGCTTGCTCTCTTCCTGCGGGTTCTGGGCTTTGAACTCGAGTTTTGAAGGCAATGGAGGCGTCTGTCTGTCTCTTCCTTTCAAAAGGGAAATTTGTAAAGAGAGGTCATGGTGGAACTCTTTTGTGCCACCTTTGGTCTCATACACAGGACAATCCAACCTTAGGATTTTCAATGGAAGAGGCTGGGCATGGGATAGACCTTGAGAATGGGCAGTTGAATCAGGACATAAAGCCAGCATTGGTACTCATTCAGAGGGTAT
>BDUI01000097.1:473377-484222 GCA_002335545.1 Apodemus speciosus | reverse complement strand
GGCTCCCTTTATGTAGGAGGACCACAAGGTGCTGCAGGGCAGCACAGGCACTGGGACACTGGCAAGTCAGTGCACCAGGAAAAAAAAGCACACCACATAGATGGCCACACTGATGAGGATTTTCAGTGGGGACGGCTTGTTTCCCACGCTGTGAGAGGTGGTGATCTCGTTGTCCTTCTGATTTCCGTGTTGCTTGGTCCCTGGAGCATCGTCCACATCCAGATCATATGCCAGTTCTGTCAAAAGAGAAAGAGGGTTTGAGTTGGAAGGTTTTTTTTTTCTTCTACCACATCAGGTCTATAGCACTCCCAGCTTCTGGCCTAGCTGGCCTGGTGAGGAACTCAACTCCCATTTAGACTTTTCTTTTGTTTGGAAAGCCAGGCTTCCCAGAGGTGGGAAGGAGAGGGTGTAATTGGAGGATGTGAACTGGAAGGAGATGACCAGAAGGGCTCTTTTGTAGAGCACAGCAACCGGGAGTGAGTCAGTCAGTGCTTCCCTCTCTGCTCCGCCAACTCAACAGGATGTTTGTTGGCCCCTTGCAACATCTCCAGGGCAGAAATGTACCCTTGAATTGAAGGTCAGTTTCATCAGAACTTACATCAAAATGTGCTATTTGGTGAACTAATCTGTCCTTGTGTGTTGGGGAAGGGAAGGAGGGAGCCTGGTGAGTAACAATTGTCCTTTGCCTTAACCCCTTACAGTGGACTGGATATTCTTATCCCAGGGATTTAGATGAGTTAATGTTGAAGGACAGGGTAATTTGCTGTTGAAAGCGGTTTTATTTTTCCCCAAGTACTTCCTCTTTTTATACAGTTTTCTCCCCCACAAAAATCAATAAAACCACACCAAAAAGTCACATCTATCAGAGAAATCGTGTCCAACCTCTTGGCACTGTGATGCAGCACTGTCACCTACAACGTTCACATCTGAGAATTATTGAATCAAGTTATCTTCCAGAAAAAGCTACCTCAAACTCTCCAAATGTTTTAAGTACGTTTATGAATTCGTGTTAGGGCACATTCCTAGCTGTCCTTGGGTGTATGAGGCTTCTGATTGGACAGGCCTGAATTCTGATGCTAAGCGAATTAAGGCTAAGGAGAGGCTAATGGGTAAAAGTAATGCATTCTTTGACTGTTGTGTATGAGATGTGTACATGATTCTGAAACAAAACAAAACAAATCAAAAACAAACAAACAAACAAACAAAAAACAAAAAGCAAAATCAAAATGTCCTTGATTTGGTCTGAAACAAAAATCCCCTAGAAAGCAAATCTAAGCAGATTGAAGTTTCTATGTGAAATTCAGCAGTCAGATTCTTGCAAATTTGCATTTTCAGATCCAACCCCCCCACCCCTTTTTCAGGACTCCATGGCTACTGTTTCTATTTCAGTATCTTGTGAAGGTGATGTGAGCGACTTACAACCAACCAACTGTCCCACTGTCAGGGGGTTAGGAGGAAATGGCTGGGATTCTACCCGAGGAAGGCAAGGAGAGGAAGGCAGAGCTCCTATTACAGGTCATGAAAATACTCAGTAAGTCCCAGGAAGCAAGTGTGGGGACTCAACTGGTCCGGAATACAGGCAGAGCAGGGTCCAAGACCAGGCAGCTCTGAGGCTGGCATGGGTTAGTACAGGAAGCAAAGTCAAGGAGATCAAAGTCAGGGGGTCTGATTTCATAGGCTGTGACCCCATCTTCCAAAAAGGATATTGCATTCTATAAATGCTACCAGGGATGATGAGAGAAGCAATTTTAATGTGCCTCACCTGAAGAAACAAGACGTTTTACCACAAGGTTTCCGTAATTTGCATACATTTAGTCACCAGAGTAGATTAAGTTTTTTCTGTGCTTTGGCTTAATATGGGAACTGTTCTGTGCTTTGGCTTAATATGGGAACTGTTGCCCATATTTCTCAATGAGCAACAGTTCCATATTATCTTGCCTTTTAGTGTGATGGGTATTGATATTTTCCCTATTAATTTGAATACTACATATTATATTGGACCATATGCTTATATTAACCAAAACCAAGTATTTTTGATCTTGCAATTTATTATAATTCTCTATCATTGTGTCCCAAAGACGCGAGGACGGAGCTTTCAATGTGTATAAATCTGATTCTATTTTACTTGTCTAAAATTGAAGCAAGTTTCTTTTGCCCAAGTGCTGATAGTAATTCAAATCTTGTTTTTCAGGGAACTCTGTTACTTAGGAAAAGTAATTTAGCAGGCTGTAATCCAGATCCCCCTCAGTACATACAGACAGACAAAATAAAAGGGAAAAAGAACAAAGAGCAACACTCTACTTGGAGATCAGACCTCTTTCTCTGAAAGGTGAACTATGCGCGGTGCACAAGAAGGCAGGGGTCAGCTGTCAGTCTGCAAGGGTAGCACAGGCTTAGGGCGTGATCAGATTCCACTGAAGCAGAGCGCGTATAGGGCTCATCTGTTGAAAGCCAAGCCTTGGGTCCCACGGCAGCTTCTCCACTTAAGCAAAGAGCGGGTATTTTTAGGGTTGACCCGAATGAGAAGGCTCTCCGAATTGCTTTCACATTCCTTTTCTGGATGATACTCTTGCCCAACAGCAAGATGAAACAATATCTATTAATGTTTCCACTTCGCTCTTGCTCTATTAGCTTTGCTCTTCAAATAATCCGCTACCACTAAACAGTCTTGATGACTGGAGCAGCTACAGCAGGTGTAACACTTCTGCCCAACCCAGGAGTTTCTAATCCTTTTAAATACAAGCTGTACTTTACATTTATTTATTTATTTGTTTATTTATTTATGTGTGCGAGCATGCCCATCATGTGAGGGTAGATGTCTAGAAGGAAGTCAGAAAGCAACTCTCAGGAGTAGCTTCTTTTCTTCCACGTGGCTTCTGGGGGACTGAACTCCGGCTTGTGCAGCAAGTGTGTTCCCAGTCCTCTAAATGTTTTCTTTGAATCTTGTGCATGGAAATGATAATAGGGACCTCTAAGTAAACTACTGAATGCCCATGTATACCAGACAGTGTGCTATCTATCTAATTTACTTTAACGTTCCCACCACCTTAAGCAGTAGGTATTGCAATTCCTATTTTAGGAAGGACGAAGCTCAAGTCAGGGTAATGATTTTGATCCATATTTCCACGGCAACCAGTAGCTGTACTATCTGAATCCAGCAGCTAACTGTATACCTCTTAGGAAGCCATGCCCCGCTTCTTTTTTATTTAAAAAAAAAAAAAAGATTAGATGTATTCATTTTATTTTATATTTTAGGTATTAATGTTTTATGTGTATACCACATGAATGCTTGGTGCCTATGGAGGTTAGAAGAAGCGATTGGATCCCCTGAAACTGGGAGTTATGGATAGTTATCAACCGCTATGTGGGTGCTGGAATTGAATCCAAGTCCTCTGCAAGAGCAAGAGCTCTTATGCTGAGCCATCCCTTCAGACCCACCATACTGTTTCTTGAAAAATTTTGTATACCAAATATGTTGCAGGACTGCGGAGTAATAGATTCTCATTAAAAACAAAACAAAAACAAAAACCTCAATTGGTGACTATATATCGCAAAAGGGAACTTCCAAAGCATGACAAAAAGCATTGTTTCCACATCAAGTTCACCATTTGTTCGATTAAGAAACCTTGTTAAGCTATAGAATAGTCCAGGGAGTTCTTGATTTGGGGAGCTGATGGTGGAAATTATCAGTTCTGTTTCCCAAGAAACGAGTAATGATGGCTAAGGCCATTAGATCCCAGGCATACATCTAGGCCACCAAATGACCTCTAGGAACATCCTTATCTAGATTATGGCTAGAGGTTGTGTGAGGCTCTCCCTTCAGCAGGAAGAGCTGTCTATTGCTCAATCCCTCAGTGCCATGCCTGAGGTGTAAACTGCCAGGAAGCCCAGCAAAGGCACACTCTGAGCCAGGGCCACCGCCACAAGGATTAGAGCTGAAAGAGGGGTCTGAGAACAATAAGAAAGTATTATGGGAGACAGAGAAAATGAGATCTTTGGTCAAAGATAAGTAAGGACATTCCTGGATGCAAGGAACAGAATGCAATTTCATTTAACAAACAATGCTATCATATGTATGGTGTCCCAAGGAGTAAGTGGAAGACTGAGGGAAGATTTAGCTATTCCTTCAAGGAATCCCATACTTCAGCAAGGGTACCACACCCATAGATAAACCAGATAGACATTCCTCAGATCTTGGAGAGGGTTCATAGGAAGACAGTCGCAAATTACCAAGAGGATCGATAAAATAAAACCCAAAAGGGGAATATCTAGGATGATTTCTTAAGCCAACTTGGCTAACTCCATTAGGAGATGTGTGATGACCACAGCAGGCCTCAAGAACAGAGACTGGAGGCAGTGGCTTTTCAGCAAGACCATGTGGCTTAGGAATGCTACAACTATCCTGAAGGCAGTAGCAAGGGCTGTCCCACAGTTTCTAAGGCAGAACCTGCACAATCTGATCTCTGTGTGTAGGAAGATCCCTGTTATCAGTGTGAAGTACAACCCTAAGCCAGAATGACTCAGATATCTTGTCCTGAAGAAACAAGAAGCCTGTGGGAACAGGAGCTGGGCATCAGTAAGTAGCACACTGAAAAAAAAGCCTATGAAAAGCTAAATCTAGGTTTTACTATAAACCAGATATATTATGAGAAACACCGCACACTATTTTATTTGAAATCAGTCATATTTTTCAGTGATTTTTTTCAGCCTATATTTTCATCACGTTAAGTGTATGTTTTAAAAGGATCATAAATTGTTTTTCTCTTGGAGAGGTTCTTCTGTGAGAACCTTTTGGGCCAGCTAGGAGATTGCTTTTTCCCAGCTTCATCTAAAAACCTGTTTCTATTTGTAATCAGTTTAACGATACCCAGGGGGTAGACTCAACTATCTGTACTAATTACACACTCAGCCTGGACTCTCATTTTGCCTCCTTGGCCTTTGTGTTGTAGATTAGATGATCCATTTAAAATAACAGTCAGTCATTAGGGGCTGCCTGGTGTTTGTGTTGGAAAAGTTTTTTTTTTTTTTTTTTTTTGCACAGGGCAAAGCTCTGAAAGGAGAGTCCTCTAGTCCTGGTTATTGAAAATCTCCTCCTGGAATCCCCAGGGAGTCTTTACTGTCCCCTGAGGTCTGGAACTCTGGATTCCAGGCCTTCTCACTTCACCTCTGACAAGCCATTTCCTACTTAAAGCTTCAGTTGCCCTATATGTCAAATTGTGGTGCTGAACTGATGACCCGTACATTTCCTTCCAATTTTTTTTTTTCTGGTTTCAAGGCTCTTGGGACCTGGGAAAGGAGTATAGTCAGTCTGCTGCAAGCTGGAATCGTTCCTTTACTCGGAAGAGCCAAGGCAGCCTCTTCTGACAGAGCCTCCCCATAACATCGGGGTCCATCAGTTGTTTCACCGTGGATATTTCTCTAGCAATCATCAGCCAAGGAAGCTGTTGCCTCTTGAGCTTCCTAGTCTTGGATGAGGGACCCTGGCAATAAACAAATCCACGATTCACTGTTTTGGTTTTGGTTTTTAACCCATAGTCTGACAACCCCCACTAAAGTCACTGCCCACAAAGCTTTGGGGGAAAAGTTGCAGGATCTGAGGGAGGGTCCCTCAAGCAGGCCTGCACAGGCAGTAGAGGAGAAGGATTTGGTGGCCAAGGAGATAAGTCTTGGGAATCTTTCAAAGCCTCTGAGGGCCTGAGCATATGACACCAAGGAAATGCTCATCCTCTGAGGGAAGTTGCTATGGGAACGTCACTTACACTGACAGTACAGAGCAGCTCTGGTTGCCCTCAAAATGGAAGGGGGGCGAGTAGGGCTGGAAAGATGTGTCAGTGGTAAAGAGCAGTAGTTGTTTGTCCAAAAGATCCGGTTCGATTCCCAGCACCCACATGGCAGTTCACAACAGTCTGTAATTCCATTTCCAGGGGATCTGACACTCTCACACCAATGCACATAAATTAAAATACATTATTTTGAGAAATGGAAGGGGAGGAGGCTAGGGATGAGGCTCAGTTGTTAAACTGCTGGTCTCAAACGTACAAGTCCTTGGGCTCAATCTCTAGCCCAGTAGAAACTCGGTGTGGCGGCCAATGCCTAGAATCTCAGTACTCGGGAGGCAGAAGCAGGAAGATCAGAAGTTCAAGGTCGTCTTTGGCTGAAGACCCTGTCTTAAAGATAAAAATGGCAGGGAAGAGGATGCTACTGCTAAGCCAAGCATGAGGGTTTCTTCCTTGCCAAGCCTGTTCCAGCAGATGGCTTCAATCTGGCCCTAATATAGCAACAGAACAACACTGCCATCCATCCCTGTGTTTTCCATTTGCTGTGTACAGTTAAGACATGAATATGTGAAACCTCAGGACATTGCCTGGCATACCCCAGAGGATAAAACTGGGGGCAATCTCCAAGGAAACGGCACTCACTGCAACACTGCTCACTTTGCTGCCCATTCACATGGGCATCCTGGGGCTCTGCCATTGGTTTCTGATTCCCAAACAGATCTTGGTTTCCTTGTCTTCTGAACCACAACAAAAGCCCCCTTCCTGCCACAGTAACTCCACCTCCTTTATGAACTTTCAGGAGTGAAATGAGTACTTAGGACTTGAAAGCAGAAGCAAGTGCCTCTGCAAATGAAGCCAGGATCTCTGGAGGTCTGCATTTTCTTCTTCAGATGTGGGTAAACAGGCATACTTCGGGCCTTTGGTTTTGAATTCTTCTAATGGGACCCCGTTGAGAACAGGCACATTTCATAGTGTATCTTATTGACTACACTGTCAATAAGATTACAGCTGTCTATAATAAGTGAGATGTCTATTTTGCCTACTTGATAACTGATTATAAAATCTGGCAGTGATCTCATGGCCTCTCCTGGAATAGGGTTAGGCAGTTAAGTCTCTATTTCACGTACTATTGCTAATTCCGGCCTACAAACATCCTCAGCTACAACAACGGGGTGTTTAGAGAATGCAGTACATTATTCCCATTCAAGGAGGCATGGGCTCTCTCATCATAGACCTGTTTTTCAAGCTGGGGTACAATATCTTCAGGTTACACTGCATTGGGCTATGGGCATACTTCCCAGGGATGTAGGATAAAAGTACACTTCTTTATAGTAAAATATTCAAGGCTGAGATTGGAGAGATGGCTCAATTGTTAGGAACACTTTTTGCTCTTGCAGAGGACCTGGGTTTGATTCACAGTACATAAATGGCAGCTAATAACATACTCTAACTCTGATTCCAGGGTGACTCTGATACCCTCTTGAGGCTTCTTTGGGCTTTTGTATGTACATTATAAACCTATATATATTGAGGCAGGAATGCGATTGCACATGCATACATACACACACACACACACACACAGTTACACGAATGAATCTAAAAAAATTTTTTTAAAGAACATGTAAGATTGTATGATAGAGTAAGAGTGCCCTGAAAACTTCATTGAACATTGCTGATTGAGCTAGCCTTTGAAATTAGGTTCCATATCCTCACAGGCAGAGATTTGATGGTGCTCTTTGATGTGCATAGGGTGGAAAGGTCTTAAAGGCACTGTTAGGTGACCTAAATCACGTGCTACCATAGGACATTCTGATTCTCAAATTCCAAAGGTAACTCAATACATTCTCTTCTATGGTAACTTCCTTGTCAGGAGAGAACACCATTGGCTCTCAACTATGGTTCAGGCTGTTTAGGTTTCTAATATAAAATTGTTGCCAGGAATTTGAAACACCAGCTGTGCTTTATTAGTTTGGCAATTAAAAAAATCACTTAATCTTTTAGCAAACAGCAAATGGTTTTGTTATATAACCTATTATAACATGGGTCATTATTGTACTTATTTGGATGTGTCATGAATCAAGTCATATCCCCAAAATGAGAATAGCTCGATCCTGGATACTTGGCRAGGAAGAGCAGGTGCTGGCCATCCCCCAGCAGTCTCAGAGGCACTGTTACCACCTTTCTTCCTCAGGAGTGGTATTACTACACTCTTGTCAGTGTGTTCCTCCCCCAAGAGTGCCTAAAGCCCCAGAAGAATCAGCTCATCGAAGCCTTTACTTCCACAGGAGAACTTACTTTATTCTCAAGGAAGTGATGGGACCAAGAGACAGGGGAAGAAGAGAGGCCTTTTACAGTTATTGTTCCTATTACTGTTCTTACCATTTATTACTATCACTCAGAAGAAAATGTTTGCAACAATTCTTTTAGTTCTTTTTAGTGTGTGTGTGTGTGTGTGTATGTGTGTGTGTGTGTGTGTGTGTGTGCCTGCTGGTCTCTCTGTGCACCCCGTGCAACAAAATAAAGCTAGAGAGATGACTCTGGGTAAGAGCACATGCCTCTCTTCCAGAAGACTGCAGTTCAATTCCTAGCATTGGTATCAAGTGGCTCACTACCACTAGTAACAGCAGTTCCATGGGGATTTGACTCCTATGACCTCCACAGTCAAGTGCATACTCCCAATAGTTTAAAAAAATAATGGTTATATGTATGAGATGCCTAGTACAGATACCTGTATGGAGACAGACAATAAATGAATGATGATTGAAGGCTAGAGATTCGAGTAGTATATTACTTAACAATTACCATTTCCTTCTAGGAGAAGAGGTTATGTGTAGAAATAATGCTGAGAACTGTCCAACAATATGAATACAACCAATGTCCTTTTCATTGTGCCTTTAAATGGTTAAAATGATAAGTCTGAGTTGCCTACATTTATTACAATTTTGAAAAACCTATATTAATCAGGAGAACATGGCTCCATTGGCAGAGTAATTTCCTAGCAAGCAACAATACCCAGCCGTTAATATCTAGTACCACATAACTAGGTATGGTGAATGCCTGTAAATCTCAGCATTTGGATGAAGGCAGAAGCATCAGGAGTTCAAGGATATCCTTAATTATAATTTGAGTTCAAGGAGCTGGCTACGTGGGGTCCTACCTACAACCAAATAATAAGTGATCCTATACTAGAAAGCAAGAGGTAATGGCACTTGGGATGCAGACTCCCTAATCCCCAATGCAAGGGTGTTGCTAGTTTAGTATCTTACTATATGGAGGGCTGTAAATGAACCCAACTCCAAGGTGCACACCCTAAATGGCCCCTTTCCAGTGTTTTGAAACTCAGGCCAAGATGTGCACAACAATCAAAATGCAGGCTCTTCAGTATTACCATGAAATGTGTGTAAAGCTCCTCAACAGGGACTAGGGAAGAGGACATTTAAAGGGGAGGGGCTAACAGATTTTAACTGGAAGCTAATTTTTAATGAGCAAGTTTATACAATCTCCAGAAACTTACACTTGCTGTTCTTTGAAACCCACACAAATGATGCTAAGCTTAAGCTATATTTTGAAAGAAACAATAACTACAAGGAGACTCTCGTCATAAATTTAAAAACTAATGGTTTAGATCCACGAAGCTCTGATTGTAACATCAATTGTGGGCATGACACAGTCACAGAGGCATGCATCTCTGGGCTTGAAGAATGTAGAAAACACGAAATGTCACTTATTGCAGCCAAATTCAACAACTACTGAGGGCTCATGGGAATAAAGAAGTGCTCATGTACTTCCTCAGAGTCAACTATGTTAGGAGTCATCAAATACACGGGGGTTTTGTTTTGATGGGTAAACTCTTGTCAGCTTCCATTTTTTCCCTTTTTGAGTCCTGGAGGATCTCTGGGGTAGGGTTGGGGAGGGAGTACCCAAGGATCAATATGCTTGCAGTGTCCTGGCCATGTCCAACAGTAAGAATTAAAAGCCTTGCACTCCAGCCGGGCAGGTGGGGCAATAAAGAATATCTCTGAAAGCACTCAGCTGGTTGTGGGAGCATCAGGCTGGAAATCAAYAGCAGGCAGGTGTCCGCATAAAGGACAGCTGAAACCCTTCTCTAAGTTATTCCATCTGACTTTTGTTCATTAAATGCTTAGCAACTATAAAATCCTTGGGCAACCGAGTCTCTTTTCTCTCGGTTTACTTGAATGTACACCCTGGCATCTTGGCTCCACCCTCTTCCACCTGTGGCTCTGGACTGTCAGACAGTCCTCATTCCCTCTCACACAGGCACCTCTCCCCTGTAAGTCTGGATGCTGGCTGCTTCTCTGCTTCAGCCCAGACTAATGACTCAGTAGTGTAAGATACCTGCTCCTCTCCAATGCCCCTCCCTTTTTTTTCTTTTTGGTCCAGGAATGTTATATTTTTTGTGTCAGCTAGAAATAAGACAGCATCCTATTCCTAAAAACACACGTGGGAGCACATCTCTCCCAGCCACACAATACTTTGATGGGTATGGGAGAGAATCTTAAGTCCTTAGCAGCTTCTCTGGCTCATGTTTCCTTGCTTTGTAACTGGAAAACTGCCTATGTATTTTTCCAAGCATTATATACAGTAGTCCCTAGCAATTTTGAAAATGCCAAGGACTTTCAAGTCTTTTTAAGCTGTTTTCTTAGATTGGAATGATGTCTGTCTGTTCTTCCTCCTCTTTCTCCCCAGCTTTTGGGAGCTGCATCTTTTCTCATCGCCCCATGCCAGCTCTTCTACCCACAATTAAATCTTCCAAGCTTTAACATACACATAACATAGCATAACTTCTAGGAAGTCTACTCTTCTCGCTTTGGCCCAAATCAATCACTTCTCTGTAGTAAGAACTGAATTGGACTTCTATTATAGCACAAACTTCCATATGTGTCATAGTAAAGTTAGTCGTTTCCAGGGTCTCCTCAACTAGGTTGACTTCGGTGAAGTAAGAAATGATTTCTAGCTGGGCGTGGTGGCGCACGCCTGTAATCCCAGCACTTGGGAGGCAGAGGCAGGTGGATTTCTGAGTTCGAGGCCAGCCTGGTCTACAGAGTGA
>BDUI01000097.1:459223-470917 GCA_002335545.1 Apodemus speciosus | reverse complement strand
GGATTTCTGAGTTCGAGGCCAGCCTGGTCTACAGAGTGAGTTCCAGGACAGCCAGGGCTACACAGAGAAACCCTGCCTCGAAAAACCAAAACCAAAACAAAACAAAACAAAACAAAAAAAAAAAAAAAAAAAAAGAAATGATTTCTATCGTGCTCACAGCCACACAGGATTTGATTATTATGGAACTTAAACACACGCTTGTTGCCTGTGTGAACAAATGCCCAAATGGATACCAGTCTCAAGCCTATGGGGAGTAGTCAAGGGGCAAGCTCCTGGCAAGGAACCCATCCTTCAGGGGCTGATGTTTCTGATTTCCTCAAGGGAAATAGTCGCCACTGACTCCTGTGGAAGACAACCCAGATGCAGGGCCAATGGAGGGAAGCTCAGGAAGAAAATGACAGAATTCAAAGATTATTTTTGCATTTGCTTTTGTTGCCTGGAACTTGATTCCATGCAATGTGAGCAGCTGACACATGCCAGCACTGTGTGTGACACGCAGAGCAGGAAACGGGTTTCCCAGTGAGTAGGTTCCATTCATGTCTCATTTGCAACCTTGATGATTGTGGTCCCATACCTTTGGCCTCTGTCCGTGCCTCACAATCTACCCACCCCTGGGCCACACTCCACCCTTCTCCCTACCATTGATTCCCAAGTGTAGAAGCCGCTGTGACTAAAATCTCAATGCCTGTCTCTGGAACATCAAAGTATAGCCTTGCTAATGAAGTCCTTTGCTTAGCTGTGATCAAACAAAGCAACAGGACATGAATTCTCTCAGTCCCACCTGCCAGCATCTCTTTCTCATTGCAGAGGTCCATGGGATGAGTGCCAGTAAAATACAATTGCATGCTGGCACAAGAACGAGCGCAATACCTTAACCTGGAAGGTCTGTGTTTTCATTCCCCATTTCCATTTCTCAATTCACTTCTTTTTCTCTTTCAATTGCTCTCTAAACAACTTTCTGTAATCCAATTATTGTTTTCTATTTGGTCTGATCATAGCTTTCTCTGTCAAACACCCCCCTCTCTCTCTTGTCTCCACAGGGTTCTTTTAACATATCCTTGGACAAAGGCCAGGTTGGAATCATTAGATAGATTTTGATTTTAAAATTTTTTTGAGACAGTCTCACTCTGTAGCTTAGGACCATCTCTGAACTTGCTTTGATTCACCTGTCTCATTTCCTGACTGGTAGGGTTATAGGTGTGAGCTATCATACCCAGGTCTGGCTTTTAGAGAAACAGACGTTATCTTTTGTTTGTCTTCCCTCATCTCCTTTGAGTACTGAGGATTGAACCTAGGACCTGAAGAATGCTATGTTAGAGTTCTAACACTAAGCTACACCTCCCCCACTTCTAGGATCCAAATGAACATGTGTTTTGTTTGTTTGTTTGTTTGTTTGTTTATTCTTCCCCACTTAATGCAAATCTCTAAGTCAGGTTCTTTTTCTCCTGGAAGAGGTTCCAATATTTCCTTCCTTAGTCTTCCATCAGCATTTCCACTGTCTTACTGTTTACTCCTCAAACACCATTCCCTTTTAGTTACTGTTGGTTGATGATCTCTCTTTCTCTGAAGAGAAAAACAATTTGGACTTGAAAGAGATCAAGAACTTTCTAATCATTATTGTAATCTGAAAACGGGACTGGAAAGGAACAGAGACCATTTTGACAAGTAGAACAATCTGAAAGGTATGTAGGTTTCCCCTAGGTGGTCGGATCTCAGGAGAGAGATAGAACAATCAACCCCAGACTTGTTTACACTGAATCTCCCAGAAGAACAATTTGTAATTTCCAGGTGGTAGACAGCTCAACTTGTGCTAGGGTTTCCATCCCTCAGGAGAGAGATTAGCTGGAGAAAAGCCCTTCTTAAGACCTAAGCTGAAAGGACCCAATTGAAAGGCAGACAAACTGAGGAGAAAAAAGGCAAATGATGTGCCTATTAATAGCTCTGCGGGCATTTGAACACAGTAGGTGAGTGAGTGTAGAGTGAGGTTGGGAAGGGAAAAAGAGTGGTCTGGACCCACAGTTTCCACCGGAAAGGAGAATTCTCTAGAGTGACAGCTCACTGTGGAGAAGTATTAAAAAAAAAAAAACAGCAGGAAGACAGTGCAGCAATATTAAAAGAAGATGCAATTGGCAAAAAAATGAACACTGATTAAATATGACCATTAGTAGCCTTGCCTTTTTATAAGCCAAAAAGGAGACACATTTTCCATTATATTTTTACCTAGTACAGAACACATCAAAGTGTCCATCAGCAAGACAAATACATTTTGTGATTGGTTAATTTGAATTAAGAAGGAAAATTGCTTCAGGCAAAGCACTACGCTATAAGTACCATAAAATGGGTGATGATGATGATGATGATGGTCATCTGAGTGACAATCTCAGTTGTTTCAGGGCCAATAAAGAATCTGTGTTAAAGCACATTAAACCACAGGATAAAAAGAGGACATGCATTTGAAAGAGAGCAAGAAGGGATGGAGAGAGGACAGGAAAGGGGCAAAATGTTGCAATTACAATAAAAAATGCAGTCACCAACAACCAAACCAGCTAAAAGTTGGGGCTTTGTAGCCATGCACCTCTAAAATTCTAGAAATATATGGTTAAAAATAAATAAAAATAAACACAGCAGTCAATGTGCAAGTATCCAAAGGAGGATGCGATATAGGGTGGTAATATTCATGGCTTGGGGAATAGACAAATCAAACGCATAAGCTTGATCTTGACATTGTAATGGTAGATAAAGTATGGCATCATTCCCACACCAAGAAAAGATCATACTGGAAAGTGTTCCTTGGAAGCAGGAGTTTTCTCAAACTAAAGTTCAATGTATTCCTTTTTTTTTTCCGGGTTTACATTATGCACACTATTAAGGTAAAAATTTCATACCATAAAACTCATCCATTTCAAGTAAATTTCAAATGTTGCATGGGTTTCAGTGGGTCCACTGAGGTGTGCAATTGTAGAACACCTTCATCTTCCCAGGAAATCCCTTGGACCAGTTACACTTAATCCTTCCATGGAGTCTCTTTAATTTTTCATCCTGAGCCCTTTGCAGCATTCAATAATACTGTTGGCCACTGCCTGCTTTGAAACTTGCCATGACCCCCGTTTCCTGACACTGCTTCTGCCCTGTTCCTCTCCTGCCTCTCTGTTCTGCAGGATTCCTTTCTCTCTTCTGCTCTGTTCTGAGGATGGGAAGTCTATCTTCTATTCCCTTTGCCCATCTTCCTGGATATGCTCACTGGTTTTACCTCTAACACAGGATTTCCACATCTGGGCTTAGCTCAGACATCTTTCTGGAGATTTTCATTTTGTTTTGTTTTGTTTTGTTTTTCCAAGACAGGGTTTCTCTGCGTAGCCCTGGCTGTCCTGGAACTCACTCTAGACCAGGCTGGCCTCGAACTCAGAAATTCGCCTGCTTCTGCCTCCCAGGTGCTGGGACTAAAGGTATATGCCACCACTGCCCGGCCTTTCTGGAGATTTTTTTTTATGTTCACTGCCTGTACCTGGATGTTTGTCAGGCAGTTCAACTCTGACACATCTCAAATAGAAATAGAAGGAGGTGTTGCCCTTCCCCTAACTGCTCCCCTTTCAGTGATTGTTTTAGTCATCACCAGGTAGCCGAAGCCAGACACCTACCCCTCTCCATTTGTCTTCCACATTGAATTAATCACAGTACATCCTCTAAGTGTTGTTTGTTCTCTTGATATGTGGCAAATCCCTCCCTTTCAATTGTCATTGTTTGCTACTGGGCTATTGTAGCAGCCTATCATTTTCTCTATCTCCAAACCACTGGAGTCCAAACCATTTGATTGTTACCTACCCAACTACTCTTCATATAGATACATTCCCCCCACCTCCTTCTAAGGGTTTTATAGAGCCCACACTGGTCTTTAAGGTTGTATTTATTTATTTATTTATTTATTTATTTATTTATTTGTAAGTACACTGTAGCTGTCTTCAGACATCCCAGAAGAGGGCATCAGATCTCTTTACGGATGGTTGTGAGCCACCATGTGGTTGCTGGGATTTGAACTCAGGACCTCTGGAAGAGCAGTCAGTGCTCTTAACCGCTGAGCCATCTCTCCAGCCCTCCTGAGGATGATCTTAATCTTTAACATTTGTATTTTACTTTATATGTTGGTATTTTATCTGCCTGTATATCCATGGACAACTTGCTTGTTCCTGGTATCCTCAGAGGCTAGGAGA
This sequence comes from Apodemus speciosus, assembly GCA_002335545.1. Taxonomy (NCBI): domain Eukaryota; kingdom Metazoa; phylum Chordata; class Mammalia; order Rodentia; family Muridae; genus Apodemus; species Apodemus speciosus. The sequence continues at coordinate 466,709 of BDUI01000097.1, read as the reverse complement.
GAGTAGGTTCTCTGAAACTGCAATTACAGGTGGTTACAATTCACCTTCTGAGGGCTAGGAATTAAACCTGGGTCCTCTGCAAGAGCAGCTAGTGTTCTTAGCCATTGACTCATCTCTCTAGTCCCAACCTTGAGCTCTTATTTCTCCTACCTCCACGTAGTAAGCACAGGGATTATAACTGTGCTCCACCATGCGCCAGTTTGCTGTAGATGGAACCCAGGGCTTTGCTACTATTAGGCAAGTACTCTATCAACTAAGCTATGCCATTAGCTTATGTATACATATCATTTCATTTTATTATGCTGGGTTGCATAAGGCATTTCATATGCAAATTCATAATGTATTTTGATTCGGTCCCACATATCCGGCTCCCCTCCCCTTTCCTGACCCTTCATACTCCATTAGTCTCTTGGGTTCCCATAGATAGTTTCACTTTTAATTCTATGAAAACACAAAAATTAGAATACAAATGAGCAGGTGTCTTTATGACATGTTCGTGTACATGTTGTTTTGATTGATTGCTCCTTGACACCCACCCCATTTTCTGCACTCCCTTCCTGCTTGTACCTTCCATCTCCAGTCTTGTCCTTTCAGGCCACATGGATTCTCTTCCTCTCCCAAGTTCCCTCTCCTAGTCCTCTTGCTAGTATTAGGACTTACACTCACTCGCACGGAGCTCACACACACTGGAGTTATAGCTAGGGCCCACGTATGAGAGAGAAAATGAGATATGTCTTTCTGAGCCTGAGTTCCCTCACTTAACACAATGTTTTCCAGTCCTAAGTATCTTCCTGAAGTTTTCATAATTTCACTCTTTTCCATGACCGAGTGCGTGGACCAACTTTTTACCCATTCATCTACCCACAGCAACTGTGCTGCTTCTCTTTGCTGTTGAGAACACAGCAGCAGTAAACACGGATGCGCAAATATCTGTGGTAGGCTATTGATCCTTTAGGGTCCATGCCTAGAAAGACTATAGCTGGGTCATACGGTAGTTCTCTTCTTAGCTCTTCATTTTTATTTTAATGTTTCTATATGTGTGACTGATGTGTTTATGTGTATGTACACATTGATGTTCATGTGTGGGAATTCAGGCTCATACTTGCTATGATTAATATATGATATCAAAACAACAATCTTGGAATCAGATTTCACTTCCTTTTTTTTTTTTTTTTTTTTTTTTTTGGCCATTGTACATGCTGGACTAGCTGGCCTGCCAGGTTATTGGGACAATCCTGTCTCTATCTCCCATCTATTCAGAGGAACACGGATTGTAGATATACACTACTTAGTCTGACTTTACATGGGTTCTGGGGACTCCCACCCTTGAATTTGTGCAGCAAGTGTTTTACCCGCTGACTCATCTTCTCAGTCTCTCTTTTTCTTTCTTTCTTTCTTTCTTTCTTTCTTTCTTTCTTTCTTTCTTTCTTTCTTTCTTTCTTTCTTTCTTTTGGCAAAACCTCAACGTGGTATTTCCATGAATATATTCTTGAGATTAAATATTCAAACAATACCAAAATATATGTTATCTAAACGCACAAATGCACATGCACACACATATTTTCCATCTCACTATTTCCTCTGACAATTTCTCAGTGATGATTACTGGTGAATGTATTTTATATGCAAGCATGGACACAGATTCTAACATCTTATAAATCTTTGTTATTAATATTTGCAGAATGACCTCATTCTTTTGAACCACTGCAAGAAATTCCATACAGTGAACATAATAATGAGACATTCCCACGGCTAGGCATTTGGGTTGTTTCTGATTTCGCCTTTATAAAAATTGCTTCACTGAATAACCTTTGATATATGCCTTTGCCACATGATTTATGTCCATGAGGTCTATTTCACTCTAGCATGTAGGAATGACAGCCAAATATGGTCAAGTTGCAGGACAACAAAGCAGAAAGCAGTACAGACTGATTGGAAAAAGGAATTTTGAAAGGAGGGCTAATGCCTTTGTTTTTCCTAAAAGATAATGTAGAGTATGTTAACAAGAGAATATTACAATGTTAAGGAATTGTAATGGAAATCACCTTATAATATTACTATAATGCAGTAGATATTTTAAAAATATCTGGAGTCAGACATAGTAGTGTACATCTGTAATTTCAGCTTCTTGGTAGGTTCAGACTTGAATGAAAATTTTCACTTTGAGTGTAGCCTGGGTAATACAGTAAAACGTTCTTCCCTCTTAAAGAACCAAACCAAACCAAACCAAACCAAACCAAACCAAACCAAACCAACCAACCAACCAACCAACCAACCAACCAAGCAAACAAACAATAATAATACTCCTGTAGCCATTCACTTAAAAACCTGCAATTTAAAGATATGAAAAATCTGGCTGTACAGAATTGTTGTGGAAGAGAAACTGGGAGTCATGGTCACCTATTACTGAATATGGCTAGACAACAGAATGCTTTCATTAAGCATACTAGCATGTCTCTAGGGTACATATGTTGGTTGGTAGATCAAATCCTAGCATGTAAACTACCTCCATGGCCATTGGTTGGACCCACATACAATATCTTTTTATCTTCAAAATTTTTAAGATGTTGAAAATATTTGGTAGAGAAGAGCATTCAATTCATTAACGTGGTAGAAAATGGGTCTTCTGAGGAAGAAAATGGATTTGTCTAGTGACCTCTGATTTTCTTCCCAAAGTGGTGGGTAATATTGTGGTCCTGAGACCTTTAGGGAGTTTTTGGTGATGAGGATTTAAGGCTGGTACTCAGTTTGTTGCTCAGCCTGAAAACCCACAACTGCACAAACAGCGAACAATGTGTAAAGGGAAAACTGAAGTGAGCACGCTGTAATTAGGTATACAATGCCACTAGAAAAAGCAATTTGCCAAAGGGATTGCCGTGATTAAAGATGCAGGGCCCTTAAATAAAGATTGTTCTCTTCAATTGATTTGTCCCAATCGGCTCTCCCTAGGCCACGGAGAATTCCAGATGCACTGCAATGTCTGGTTGTCTTTCTGATTTCTCCACCAAGAGATTAGAGGAAGTAAATGGAACCTCTCTAGTTGCAATAATTTCCTTACAAATGCAAGAATTATTAACAGAGGGCTATAGAGACAGATTACAGTTTAGGTCACCGAGCGGAGAAATCTGAACCCCCCCCCCCACCTTGAGTAACAACAAGGTAAGTAATCCAAGTTTTTTCCTTACCATTAAGAGTAAGACCAAGTTTAAGAGGCTCCCTTTTCTATTTAGCTTTCTTTTTTCCTTTTTTTCTTTTTTGGTTTTATCTTTCTTGTGCCCCAGGCAGGCAGACAGCAAGAGGATTCAGAGGCCTCCTAACAGACAGGTAGAATTCTTCACCTACCGATCTTTCTCAGCTTGTCTTCTTTACCATATTGCGTTTTCTCTCCCCCTCTGCACAGTTTCTCTACCTAAACCATTTCCAACTCTGGCCACTTATTTTTCTCAGGGAGAAAAGGGACAGAAATAGATGGAGTGCAGATGAAATGCCTGTCACCATTACCTGAGTCCATATAACCATGTATTTTTATGTGTATGATCATTAACCATGTCTTGAAATGGATAAATAGGGGGGTGCAGCAGCCATAGATGAATAGAAGGGTGTATTTTAAGTATATTTAATTAATTCATCAAACATTTCTTTCTTTCTTTCTTTCTTTTTTTTTTTTTTTTTTTTTTTTTTTTTTTTTTTTTTTTTTTTTTTTTTTTTTTTTTTTTTTTTTTTTTTTTTTTTTGGTTTTTCGAGACAGGGTTTCTCTGTGTAGYCCTGGCTGTCCTGGAACTCACTCTGTAGACCAGGCTGGCCTCGAACTCAGAAATCCGCCTGCCTCTGCCTCCCAAGTGCTGGGATTACAGGTGTGCGCCACCACGCCCGGCTCTAAACATTTCTTGAGAGGTAGGAACAGTTATTATTGTACTAGSAACCAGAGAGACAGGCCTTGAGGACACTGCATCAGTTATGGAATCTATTCTCAAGGAGCTCTCTGTGTAACAGGAGGTGGAGATGCACACAACTGATTCTTTTTTCCTTTGGTACTAGTACCTTGAGCCAGAATCTCTGGCTATGTAGCTCAGGCTGCCCTTGAGCAGGTGGTGAGATGAGGCAGCAGTGAGCAGGAATGCTTTTTATTTGCTGGGCATGGTGCCAGACGCCAGACGCTACGGCAGGAGAAAACTCACTCTTGGCCTCCTGGAATTCTCTCTTTGAGGCAGATGATTTGAGTCCCAAAATAACTTGTCCTCCGAGTTAGAATGTGCTAAGTGCCACGAAAGAGGCATGAGAGCAAAGAGCTCTGGGAATTTGAGTGGGAGCAGAGCATGCAGTGGGTCTGAGAAGAAAACCTGGGGAGACCAGCCAATTCCCTGACGGCTCGGCTTGTAAGAATTCTTCTCACTTCTCAAATACCAATGGCGCAAGATATGGATCTATGGTTCATTTTGTTGGCCCTAGTGCTGCTTTGGACAGTGTCTTTGGATATGTGCTCCTGGCTGTACTGATCCTCCTGCCTCAACTTCCCCAGCATTGGGATTAACGAGTGTTCACCACCATACCCAGCACGATGTTTCTTATATGGTCTAACTGAATATTTCTTGTGAAATATTCTTGTCCCCAAGGCCATTCATATATTCACATGCTGCTCTCCCCTCTTTTCCTATTTCCCTCTGTTTTTATACGTTATTGGTTAATAAAGCATTCAGACGAAGCTCTTGTGCTTTGGTCCCCATTACTGCCTGACTGAAAACAAAGCTAAGTCAACAACCTTGGGCTGGATATGCAGAAGGCCTGGGTTGCCAGGGTGCTTTGGCATCCAAGGCTTCTGCTATCGCTGCACTTGGGACTACTTCCAAGGTCTGCTTGGCTTGTTGGTGTCTGGTGTTTGGTATATCCGACTACAAGCGCGGTAGGATACAGCTGTTCTTCAGATGAAACCTTAAACCCTTTCAAACACTCGGCCACCATCCTACTTTCTTCGCTTGTGAGGCTCTGAAGAGTACCCTCTGTACATTTGGCCAGCACATACAATGACGGCTAGTTGAGAGATTTTGCCATCAGTTGTCTATCTGTTTCCTTGCACATTTTTCTAAAATGAAGATCAAATATGCTCCCGTTATTACAAAAAAAAAAAAATCCAGTCACTCTACATTATGAACATACAGGAAAACATCACAATGTATCTCGTAAACATACACATTATCTRTTAATTAAAGATAAAATGAAAAGAAAACCTTGCAAGGTTTTCTTTGCCTTTCCCAATTATTGAAAGGAACACAATTAAGAAGCCAGACAGCAATCATCAAAGGGGTCAAATGCAAGGAGCTGAAGGAGTGACAAATCTTCCCTGTCTTGTAGTCTCATTCCTGGTTAGAGAAAGAAAAGTGAAGACTGCTTAGATTGCTTTCTAAAGAGTTTCTGACTAAGGTGTCCTGGTGCTGGTTATGGTCCCCCTCTTGATCACGTGTCTTAAAATACCAGCTCACCTCAGCTGAGAAATGGTGCAGAGGTGATGAGCTGCTTTCAAGGACGAGYCCCCGTCCCCTCTGCCTTAAAGAGAGACTATCAGCTTGAATTACTGAAATTAGCAAGGCTAATGCAATGTCACTATTCAAAACCTTGCCAATTTGGAATTTCTTAATGGCCTCAGGAGAGGGAGTCTTTATACATCCGACAATCTCTCTTCATTCTTACCTAAATTCCTTCTCCTGGATGTTGTGAATGGCCTGTTTTGTAGCCAACACAAACTTTGTCCTGGTAAAATAATGTAAGGAACTCAGAATGAAAAGAGATTAGCTGTTCCTGGCTCCTGTTATTTTAAAGCAGAAATAACTTTGGCTTCTACTGATTGATAGACAAAGCTTGAAATGCAAAGCATGCTCAAGTCTAGATTCAGCATGAAAAGGACCTTAAAATATGCCCAAGTGCAAGTAATGGACTTATTAAAGGGAAGAAAAGAGGCGCTTTTCACACACTCCCAAGCGCTTTAGTCCTGTCATATCAGTAATCTTGCTTAAGAATTTCATCCTATTTACTTTGCATCTCCCTTTAAATATCCTTGGGACTCATAGGGCTTCCAATATTGAGGCTCTTAAGACATTAATTTCTTTATGTTAATTATGAGTGATAAAACTTGGAGGCCTTGCAGCGATTTCAATAGGAATTAAAAACCAGCTCTGTAGTTTTCACTGAACCTCTGCTAACTTATCAGGGCGGATATGTTAGAAACCAAGCTTCCAGGATCTTCTTTGGGCCATTTTTGGCACCGTGCCAGAACAATTGCATTTTTCTTCCCCCTTGAGGACATTAGTTTGTATTTGATGACAAAAGCATGAACTGTACCATTTGGGTGATTATGAAAATATTTATTAAATCAAAATGACATGGAAGGATTTCAAGTCACAGCGCATGAAGCCCACAGTTCTAAAACATGTGGATGCGTACCCAGAGAGGCTTTCTGTTTCAACTTTAAGAGGAATAAAAAGATGAAAACAGTGCCTTCAAAATGTTTGAGGAACTCGGAATATTTATGTGGCGTACAAAAGGCGAAGAAGTCACGAGTATTTTTCCAAACAACATTAAAGTAAGGAGATGGACTGGCCCCATTCTCCTTAGAGGTACTAAGTTCTCCTACTTTCCCTGATGAGTTTTGCCAAGATTAAGAATGAAAGCCTGGGTGTGTTGTATGCCTATATCCCCGGTATGAAGTAAATGTACTTAAGAATATCAACTCAGGGCCAGCCTCAGCTACACAAGGAATTTGAGGACAGCCTAGGCCTCATTATATACTGCATCAAAAATAAAGCAAAACAGCATTATCCTCACATATATGAAGCCCTTGTTTCATTCCTAGGACCAAAAGAAAAGGGAACAAAAAATGAAGAATGAATAAATAAATAAATGCCCATGTCTCACTCTCCAATCTTTGATGTAGTTTTATCCTGGCACAGTAAGACGTAGGTAGAGTTAGACATGGGCAGGTCTATGGTGATAAAATGCTAATCTGTTTGTACGGGGTTACTTAGAAATAGGATTTCACAGAGCTACCAATAGGAATCTGAGAGAACAGAGACAATTAGAAAGATTGCATCTCCCATGTCACCTACTACCTATGTGACCACAGCCCTTCAAATCAGCTTCTGTCTGCCAACATGAAAACTAACAGCAATAAAAATATTCCATCAATTGATTATAGAGTGAATGAACTGAGATACTATCTGTATACCAGTTCATGGACCAAAGAGATGGAAAGCATCATGAATAAGGAGAAAGGTAAAGGCTAATTGAAATGTGCTGCTGTTTCCGAATAGGGCTTAGGGGAGAAATATGCAAAGTTCAGTTCAGATATATTTAAAATTAGTGTAATAATTGAAACTGGGTCATAACTCTACTTTTGGGACAAAGAAGCAAGCTAAACAAGCTAAGTAATATTATGTCTACAAGACAGAAGGGAGAGTGTCCTGTTGAATTCAACTCTCTCTCTCTCTCTCTCTCT
>BDUI01000097.1:402766-458112 GCA_002335545.1 Apodemus speciosus | reverse complement strand
GAGAGATGGCTCAGCGGTTAAGAGCACTGACTGCTCTTCCAGAGGTCCTGAGTTCAATTCCCAGCAACCACATGATGGCTCACAGCCATCTGTAATGGGATCTGATGCCCTCTTCTGGTGTGTCTGAAGACAGTGAAAGTATACTTGTCATATACATAGAATAAATAAATAAATAAATAAATAAATAAGTAAGTAAGTAAAATATAAGAATTTAAGGTCATCCTTGACTACATAGTAAATCAAAGGCCAGCCTGGGATTTATTAAATCCTATCTTTATAAACAAATTTTGAAGAAGGACAAGGTAGCTTTAATTCACCATTTTGGCATTTCTATTGTAGCTTCTCTTTGGCTTCTAAAGAGAGATTTGTTGGCTTTGTGATGTTTTACAGCTGACTAGGTCAATCTTACTGGTTTAGCACTACTAAGTATCTGATTCTTTCAATATGTTGCTCTCCATGTCAAATGCAGTCTGACCCTCATTTCAGCAGGGCCAGGTGTTTTGTTTAAGARGAAATTGGTACTTAGGAGCAAGTCAGAGACTCTGGTTCCTTCCTGGTGACTCAGACAGTATGTACCCTAGGAGTATGCGACACACCAGAGTGGGTGGTGTTGTGGTAGAATCCTAGTCTTGGAGCCAAATAAATGTACTTGTGAGTACTACATACTCAGTATCGACTTGGATATTCATATCGTTTTTATGGACCACGATTTCTTTACCTATAAATTGAGATTGCTGTGAGTACATGTTAAAGACTTTAGTATGGTTTGGTACATAAAAGGAAAGAGATAAATGTAAGCATTCCATGAAAAGTGAACAGGGATGGGAAGATGGCCTTCAAGATGGATAGAACATTATGTGCTCTAATTGTGCATCTCGGGAGCTTTAATTCACTTATAGATTTTAATCTCCCCAAAGTAGCAATTTGCAAGTTCCTTTTAAAAGGATTCTGGTGGAACCAATATAAATACGCTACTAACAGAAACCATAAGAAGAATGGAAGATGAACAATTAATAGAACCACTATGAGAATATCAGGCAGATGCTCCTTCTTTCAACTGGTTCAAAGTTGCTAAGTCTTCATGCTGGTGTTTCCCTTTTAAACAAATATGTTGCTGCAGATGGTTGGTTTATATTCTTTTCATTAAACTGTGGGAGTTCACATTTACAGAAGGTGCTAGGCAGAGATGCAGACACTGTCATGGCTTTAATATCCCAGTGTAACATAGTAAAGATTTTCAGTAATCACTGTCTCATGCTCCTCCTGCTCTCTCTTGACCCCCTCCCCTAGTAATGATGTGAAAATAAATAAAGGCATATTGGGAATGGTTGCCACAACTATGCTCATAGGCAACAAACGCCTCATTGTTATATACACAGAATGAAGCCCAATCACTTTGGCCCTCTTGAGTTTACCCACCTTTTACAGAGCAAGTACAGTCATATTCTAATATTGTACCTAAAAGAATTAGGCACAAAAAAGATACTTTGTAAATATCTACAAGTCTAACTTAAATGACTGATTGAACTGAATAAGTTCTCTTTGATAATTTCTTCCTTCTTCGTGGCCTCCCAACTCAACAGTGATCCCTGCGTCATGAATAAGGTCACTTTCACTATGTACACCATTTACTAGTGTGGAACTTGGGAAATGTTGAGTGTCTCCCTTTAAAAGTAAACATCATTTTTATAAACATGTTTATATATGCCTATATTTATAAACATCCCCCAAATTATGTTTATAACCAAGAAGCTCTAGTATATCTATGTTTGTTGGTAAATGTGAACCATGAAATAATTCTGAGTAATAAGGAAATGATAATGACTATAATTTATTTGTTACTATAATTCATTTTTTAAGCGACAGGATCTCATGTGACCAAAGCCTCAAACTCCCTATGTATGCTCTAATGACTAAACTCCTGATCCTCCTGCCTCAACCTCCTGAGTTCTGGGATTACTAATACCACAACATCTGGTTTATATAGTGGTGCTATGAAGCTCATGGCCTCATGCATGCTAGGCAAGGACTCTATTAACTAAGCAGATACTTATTCCATTTTTGTGTATGTATACGTGATTCTAATTTTTTTAAAGTAGTCTGTCCCAGAGCTCGACTGGCTGTAAAGTTTTGTTTTAGTTATAGTGGAACTTTCCACATAGACATTTTTAATTTCTGCTCTGACACCCTTCCCACCACCAATGTGCAATGCTGGACCATGTGTTTCTCCAAAGACTTCCATTTGTTTGGATGATGCTTTGTCTTCTAGCAAGATGGATAGACCATTTTTATGAGATGCAGGAGCCATGGGGAGATAGTGAAGAATTTAGAAATACAGACCAGGAAATACCTTTGAGGGTTCTGGAGTGCATGAGGAATAAAGCCCTGGGTTTCATACCCAGCACTTCATAAACCAGGCATGATGTCTCATACTTGTAATTCCAGAATTCAGGAGGTGGAGCAAAGGATCAGAGAGAGGATATATTAGATATATTAGTACTCTATATTGATATATTAGTACTCTATAATACTATCTAGACTGAGCTGAGTATACATGCATTTTACACACACACACACACACACACACACACACACACACACACACACACACACACATACTTGCCTCCAGTGAAGGCTTTCTTACTAGTCATGCACTCTAATTTATTCAAATATTTATTGTACTAGGCATCGTTTTAGTGTTAAATTTCCCAGGTGAACCCTAACTTGTCCCAATCTTCATGTACTTGTAAGTAAGAAAGATGTACATTTAAGCATACCACACTGACACACACACACACACACACACACACACACACACACACACACACGCACAGATTGTCCCATCTCTCTAGCCACTTATAGTATTTATAAAAACAGAAGCAGCAGTGCATGTTAACTATTCCAGCAATTAACAATTATGGCTAACTTTCCAAGGATAACCAATCTTATTCCAATGAATAACACTTTCCAAACCATGATAATACAGCAAAATGGCTGTTTTTGTCTGCAAAAGACCATTTACTTAATCATATAATCCTTGGCGGATAAGACAATGGTCTAAGGCACACCGCTGCTGGTTACTTTTCTTTTTAAATTTGTGATCATTGATTTGTGAGTTTATCCTTATCTCTTGAAAATGTGGTTGAATTTTTTTTTTTTTGGACAATGTCTTTACCACTGAATGGCCTTTCCCTCCATCCCTCTACTTTCTCTAAGGCATAGTGACAATTTTGGTTTCCTTTAAACAGAAATATTATAAGAAGATTTTCATTTTAATCCCAGGTGTAGGATATGGGGCTGCTTTGGATTTTCTACAACATTTGATTATGATTTGCCTCATGCTCTGGCAGGGGTGGGATTTTGCCAGCAGCAGATAGGGGTGGGGAAAGGTAGGAGAAAGAAACCTACAGAGTAGCCAAAGACCAGCTACACCTAGGATTTAAAAAAACAAACAAACAGGAATACTGTTTAATTTAAAGTCAATGTGGATCTGGAATTGCAGGTGGGCTGCCATGCCCACTTGTCATTTTATGTGGGTTCTGGGGATCTTAACTCTGGTTCAGGCTTCTATGGCAAGTGTTTAACCAGTGAGCCATCTCTCCAACCCTGAATCCACTTTTTCCTTATTATGGTCCACGGGAATTTGAACTGAAGTAAAGATACAACTTGACTTAAAATTGCCTTAAAGCACTACTCTGTGGCTTTTTGTTTTCTTCTAACCAGAAAGGCCATCTATTTTTGTGAGCAAAACTAACATTTGGCAATTAAATGTTGCATTTTAAATCTCTCCGTGCTGAATGGATGTTGGTATCTATTTTATGGTTAAATGTGAGACACATGTGGTAATAAACACCTATCCATGTACTGTCCCTGTAGATATAAACAGCAAGCTCTTAAGAGCAATTTCCATATTGCATAATGAGTATCAGCAGATGGAATTCATTTCTAGATTATACAAATTTTGGTTACGCTAGAAACATCAGCCTTAACACATTTGTATTGGAAAAGAACATTTTAAAACAGAGGTATTAACAAATAGGAGATGAAATGGGCACATCTGGAGATGACTCATTCTGAATTGAAAAAAAAAATTCCTTAAAAGCATCCATTCTCCAAACTCCCAGCAGAATCAGGGGCCTTTGACTCGGACCTTCCTCTTTTCTCAGCATGAGATCCATTGCCTTCACTACCTTGATTTACTAAGTAGAATTAGATACACAATGTCGGTTTGAGAGCCCGGTGTTTAGTTCCATGACCAATTGCTTAAAGTGATTCACCATTTCTTGCTGGTCCTTGGCCATTTTTCTATTGCTATAGCCAGTGTACCCAACTTTATTACTTAGAGGCAGGGTATATTTTTGTTGGATTTTAAGAGTTCTTACATAAGAACTAAAAAAAAAATCATAGAAAATATAGTTCTCCTGTGTCTGAATCTTAAACCTACCTACTGTGAAAATCCGTGATTTTATTGTATAGCTTTATAAACTTACACATATGTGTATGGCATACGTATCATGAGAATTTTGAAGCATAAAAAGGGATCAGACGTTTCTTTCTTTTTGTCTTTAAACCAACATCTTGGTTGACCATAATATTTTTGTTTCTTTGATGTGTATTTGTATTACCTTATAAATCTACAAGTGAGAATGGTTTCTCTGACAAAAGGCAATACCGAATGCCATTTAAAATAGGAAATTAATTCCAGAACTTATTTTTGAGGCACAGCTGTTTTTTTTAATGCCATGAATTATACCAATGGAGAGTTTAAGCATCAAGTTGACTTTAGCAAGCCACTCAAACTCAGCCACAGTGCTTTGTACATTTGAGCTATCAGTGTTCTGATAGGTATTTTATGGAGCTAATATGTCACTGTGAAGCCTAGCAATACTAGGTTTTTACAACAAAACAAAACAAAAAAAAMCAAAGCATACTGAGTCACTATGATTTCAGTGGCAAGCTAACAAACTGCCATGCTCTGATATTTAAACAACTCTATCTTTTGTGCCAGCTTATACCAATGATCTGTGCACTAAGGCACATGGCAGTAGGCTATTTCTGTTAAGATAGAAAATGAGACATCATGTGGATAGTTAAGTGCTTCCTATGTGGTTCTCAAAGGCTGGGGGCGTTGCAATGGCAAGGAGAGAACTTTCTGTAGGTCTACTGTCAATTCACATGTTCTTTTCTAAAAGCCACAGAAAAGGGTTATGGAAAAAAGCTTGTTTTTAAATATGAAGTTGATACTGGATAAAAATCACTTTACACTTTTACATTAATCTTGCCAAAAGACAGGCTAGTACAAAGTAATTCATACATTCTTGTTAAATGCATATAGAATTTTTTTCTAGAACAGACTGGATGGCCATAAAACAGCCATAATAAATGTAAAAACATGAATAGCACATAAAGTGTATTATCTGCAGAGCTTGGTAACAACACACATCTAAATTTTAGTTACTTGGGAAGCTGAGGCTAATGGATCCTAAGTTAGGGTCCAGACCAGAAAACTTATCAAGTTTCTATCTCAAAATAAAGTGTAGAAAGGGTTAGGGATGTAGCGTCCTGGCAGTGTGTTTGCCGAGCATCCTCAAGGCCCTGGGCTTAATCCCCAGTACTGAAAAGTAGAGAACAGCAACAACAGACACAAGGGATTCCACCAAGCACCATGGGAAGAACGCAATTAGGAATCCGTCATAGAAGGCTGTTTGTCAAATTCACCATCTGAGAAATTACCCAGCACAAGGAGAAGCCAGAGAGAGGACAATGGAAAATGTTTTGAGGGATATTAAAATGAAGATACAACATAGAAAATTTTACCAGACAGGGAAAGTGGAGCTTTGAGAGAAGATTAGAGTTAGAGTCAACTACGTTGGTCATGGAGATTTTCACAGCCATAAATTAATCTTCCACCTGGCTTAAAGGTGGGAAAACCCAGGTAGCCCTTAGCACAACCTCCAGGCTCAAGCAATAGGGCATAAACATTTGCTCTCTCCTGACTGTGGCATCTGACTCTTGCAAGTGCTTGCCACTGCAATCCCAACATAGCCCAGCTAGTTAAGAGGACCAGATGTGAAGCTAAAATGAAAAATACAACACTTCAACTAGCTACTGGAACATCCAGGTCCTTAAAGCAATTGGTCTCCTGTAATATTCAAATGACCAAGAGAAAGTGCTTTGGAAAATATGAAGTTGTTTCACAAATGGAACAAGCATAAATATTTATATACATGGATGCACATAGCACAATTATTGAAATGAGAAAAGATTAACCATTGGAAAAAACAACAGAGCTTCATGTGATGTATTTTTTAAATTCAATACCCTTCCTAACCTTGCCCTTTTCATTTGTTTCTCGGGGCAGACTTATTTTCATTATAACTTTGGTAACATGGGCTGCTGGGAAGCTAGCCAGACCTCGACCTCTATTCCTTTTTCTTTTCAGAATAGGACACAAGTATTTTATATCTGAAGCTTCATTTGGAAGCTTCATTTAGGTCATCATTTGGATAGACTTGTTTTAATTCTAGTCCTACTGGTGTTTGTCTTTGGAAGTAGAACAGATGTGGATGGTAGGGGCTGATTCATGCACATGGAAACAGCCCGTTTCCAAGAACTGTAAATCCTCTGGTTTCTAAAACATTAGAGATGAACTGATAAACCCCTTCATGGGTACCTGGTGACCTAGTTGGCTCCATCCATATTAACTTAAATGATGCAGTGATGTTTTTTTTAGTTTCTCTTTCTCTAAACTGTTCTCATTTGTGTCCTTGATTGCGTTTGTTTTTTTCAATATGCTATACTTCTTCATATAGTTTCAGCTGTAAGACAGAAATAATAATAGCATCTGCTCTACAGCCATGTTGAGAGAGAAAAATGATCTGATTTACATTAAGTGCTTAAAATCATGCAGTTAGTATCCCAAGATGTGAGCTACTGGGCTGGCAAGATGGCTTATTGTATAAAGGTGCTTGCCACCAAGCCTGACGACTTGAGTTCAATCCCCTAGAAAAGTAGTTCTCAACCTCTAGGTTGCCACCCTTGGGTAAATTTCTACCTCTCAAGTTATTTACGTTACAACTTACAACAATAGCAAAATTATAGTCATGAAGTAGCAACAAAACAATGTCATGATTGGGGTCACCACAACGTGAGGAACTGTATTAAAGTGTCCCAGCATTAGGAAGGGTGAGAACCACTGGGCTACACCTACATAGAGGAAGGAGAGAGAAGTGACTTCTGCAAATTGTCTTCTGACCTCCACATTTCTACATTCTCCACCTCTCTCTCTCTCTCTCTCTCTCTCTCTCTCTCTCTCACACACACACACACACACACACACACACACAGAAACAAAACGAACGAATGAATAAAAGTATTAAAAAACTGTGGTCTATTATAGTTATCCTTAACACAGCATTACCTCCTTCATGTTCTGTCGGCTGAATAACTCTGATATCTGCTCATCTTCCAAAGTAGGACTACTGACTTTTTCCTTGCCTATTCTTTCTTCACTATTTGGCCACAGCTGAATAAGTAGGCCCTGCTGGGACTTCCTACTTCTACATTTTCATCTCCTCCCCTGGTTGAATCCTGGCCACTGCTTTTTTTTTTTAATCACTTGTAATCTCTGACCACCTTCTCATCATCCAGACACACACAGAGACACAGGCACACACATACAAACACACACACACAGACACACTTTTCCACCAGCAAACCACAGTAGTGCATTCAGTCTCGTGGTGCTGTTCCCCTGAAGTGTTATGTTGTTCCTCTGTAGTGTTATGTTGCAAAAGATTAGAAGACCCCGTTTGATCTCAATAGAATGGGGTGCTGTGACTGATTATCAGTGTCTTCCATGGAGAGGGATAGAAAGAAGCTTATAGGTAGATAACAAACCTACTGTAAATGTACAGGGCCTGCCAAAGGATTAAGGACAAATTCACTAACAGGACCAGGATGGACCTCATGATACGCTCTCTAGCAAATCTTCCAGCCTTATTTCTTGCTTCCTTCTGCTCCAGCTACACCACAGAAAAACCCCAAACTCTAGCTCATCTCC
Source organism: Apodemus speciosus (assembly GCA_002335545.1). Lineage (NCBI taxonomy): Eukaryota > Metazoa > Chordata > Mammalia > Rodentia > Muridae > Apodemus > Apodemus speciosus. The sequence goes on along the minus strand of BDUI01000097.1, from coordinate 450,050 downwards.
ATGCCTTTACATATACCTGCCTGCCAGCTTTCTCCTCATTTCACCTAATTCCATGCTGTTTCAAACTAGCTTGGTTTCTGACCACTGCAGTATGGGTTTGTAGCTTTTCCTCTGTGTTTATATAACCCCCTGTGCATGCTACAATAAGTACTTGAACAGCAGTACAGTCTGATTTTCTGGATAGGTGTGTATGCCCTTTCTGTTGCGTTCTTTTCTTCCCTCAGTCCCAACCATATGATACCAGCGGGTATTGTGCCCATTCGTTTTTTTTTTTTTTTTTTTTTTTTTTTTGCATGGTCAGGGGCATATAACGGACCCTAATTGAGCACTAATTATGAGCTAGACCCTGGGAGTTACCTGACCTCAAGCTGCCAGGAAGAATATTAACAAAGCACTCTGCCTAGGGTGAAGCTTCCCAGGAGGGAGAGGTGCCTCTGAAGTGAATTTAAAAGACACAGAAAGGGAAATAATTATGGTCTAAGAGATCAGCCTGTGCAGAACATTAACAGTCACCTCTTATGAAACCTATCAAAGAAAAGGCATTGGACTAAGTGCTTTCTTTATGTGTCTTACAAAGTCTCAGACAGGCTTGAGTGACTACAATGACACTGTGAGAACTGAACTATACGACAGGGTAGGGGTTTTTGTGAATAGCTGGACTATAGGAAGGGGTAGCGGTTAATGGCATCCAGGGCTGGAGATGGTTGGAGCCAGATGAGGAAGGGTAGATTAAAGCATTTGTCTTCACTGTCACTCATTCCTTCCTGGAATCTAGGGACAGCAAGGAGGACATTTTGACTTTTAGTTGGATACAGAGAAGATTCTATCTAGCCTCTCCTTGAGGGAAGGCATGCCAACTTTCACTCCTTAACTAAACCTGATTCCAAACTGCCTTTTAGCAATTTGAAGCTAAATTATGGCTTCTGTAATTAGACTTAAAAAGGGCTAGAATATAATCTGCATGACTCCACAGATACTGCCCAAATCATCATCATTGTCCACCTTCCCACAGTCCATCTTTCTTGCTCCAGCTGTCATTCCAGATGAAGTGATATGTGGGGGAGAAGTAAAGACGGAACAGAAAGAAAATAATAGAGAGAGAAATTCATGGCTCTGCAGTCTTAAAAATCTCTGACTCAGAAAGTAGCATCTCAGATGTAGACTAAGAATGATCCCAAACTTATAAACTAACAGTCACAAAATCCCTGTGCTTCTTTTCATTATGGATTTAGGCTTTCAGTGTTGTGTCTCTCAGACAGATTCAGAAATGGGCAGAAACAGAGCATGGCCATTTTTAACACGCAGCTGCATGTATATGTGGAAAACAGCCAGTTATTTGACCACAGTGAGGGAGAATCTCATTTCTTAGTTTTCTTAGTTGGTGGGGCACGTGAGTGAGTGTGAGTATTGGTGGGGTATGTGAATGTGAGCAATGCGTTGCACAAACAAGAAAGAAATGTTGAACAGAAGAGTGGGGGTGTGTTCCAAATTTAACTTTCTCTCCAACCTCTACCCATATGGTTGATGGTTTAAAAAAAAGATCACCAAGCCAACAAAGTGTAATCTGATATTAGGAGTTCCAGTCTCTGAAACCAGAGCTAATAGCAGCACACAGGATTCATTTGTCCTAATGCCCTCTGATAGAGAGGCTAAACTCTCCAAGTGGTCCTTGCTTCTGTGCCTCTGTGAGCTGACCTATCAAGACTCCCGTGCAGATTGGGGATGGAACTGATGAGATTTCTATTGGTTAAGTGAGACTTCAGAAGGAGCCTGTCAAACTCAATAAGGAACAAAGAGCTTTGGGAAAGAACAAGTTTATGGATCTGGTTAGCAGTCTCAGAGCTAAGGAAGTTTCCAAGTCTAGGATTCCTAGAAGTCAAAGTGACTAAAAATGAGAAGCTCTTTCATTTGTTAGAATAATTTTGAAAGACAGGAACTTCTCTCCATGGTGGAAAGAGCTACTGCTTTAAGCTAAGAGCCCCGAAGGATGAAAGAAGGATGAAGCAGAGAAAATAAATCTTTCCAATGCACCTCCTCACTGCAGTGGTATGCTAGTAAATATTTAACAACTGGCTCTCAAAACAAGAAATATGCATGTGTTTTTATTTTAAGTTTTATTAGAATAAAGGATGTGCAGCAAACGATTTATAGATAAAATATATGATACTCTTTATAATAAATTTCATATAGGGAATGGTTTTTACAGAATGCTTTCATTGACCTTTCCTTTGCCAGAAGTTTGCATCTATAACTAAGCTACATTGCAACTGATTAACAAATACGGTTTCTACAGGAATATGAGTTGCTATACTGGTTTACATTAAGGAAACTCTCTTAAGTGAAGAGACAGAGTATCAGTTGGGACTTCACTACATCAGTCACCAGAGTGAGATATTTAGTGTTAGCTAATAGTTTTCAAATTTTGGGAGAATATTCCCTCAAACAGTGTGCTATTGGGGATGTGATGGCTACACCTAGAACACAATTAGTAGTGCAGGTTACACCATTAACATTTTCCCTGTCACTCCCTTAAGTTTAAATTCTATGCTATCAACACAACAATAACTCAAGTCCTGACCTATTGAGTTTGCTGACTTCTAAAGGAGTAACTACTTCCATCATGGATACCATCAAGCTACAAATGTGCTGGCACTTGATGCAGAGTGGGAAAAGTATACAGTATTTCTGCCTCACAGATACAATGGACACAGCTAGACAATGGGCAGTATAATTAGCATAAGATGACTTTGAAGAATCATCCTTCTTTGAATAGAATTTATTTTATTACAAATTTATAATGTTTACCCTCTATTAATAATGGATATATCTAACTGGCTCACAGAAATTCTGAAAATGTAACAATTGGCTTTTATGTTACATGCTACACAACTCGAGTAGACCATGCCCTCATCCGATTCAGACTGCTTTTGAGTAGATCCCACCAAGGTAAGGAGGGATGCCAAGCAGACATACACACAGGATGAGCTACTTTTTCCTGCTGGAAGTGCACTCTGCTACTCTGCTCTTTATTGCTGATCTATAAGAAGATAACAGAAACTGAAAGTCAGCACTTAAACTTTTATAGCATCTCGACAGATACTTTGGTCTGTTGAATCTCTTAATTAAAAATTGTGGTTTATCTTTGGCGGGCCTCTTTGTTATTTCCTTTTTTCTATTAATGCATCTTTATTATATTCTACAAAAGTATGGGTCCATGATTGCTTTGGTAGAGGGAGTTCTGGATCATAGATTACTTGAGATATACTACTTTATTCTCTGCGAACAAAAGCAGATTGGAGAGGGCAGTGTAGGAAATGAGCGTGAACCAGATAACCTAGATCTTGATAATTCAGCCATTTAGGCTAATTGCTTGAGGCTGGGGTGGAGGGGGCTCTATTCCAAGTCTGTCTGCTAACACAATGGCAGGAAGGCCACAAGAGGGTAAATAATCAGGAAGAAAAATAAGATCTATTGTCTCATAGAAGAAAGACAACTCCACAGGCTGTGAGTGACAGAGGATGCTGAAAGGATTCTCTGGTAAAATCTGCGCCATTCTTAAGGAACCATTTGCTTAGAAAAATAGTTACAGAAAATCGTAATTGGTGACATGTGCTCAAATACAAATAACCARAGATTCTGCTCTCCATTCTTCTTTCTTTCTTTTAGGTTGAAAAGCTATTTTGCTCTACCATTATTTTCTTTTGCTCTACTTACGTACAACCATGCCACGTCAGAGCTTTTCACTGTCTTGGAAATGGAGATGACAGGGGTATTAAGCCACACTCACTTTATGCCTATTAGACTAATATTTCAAATATATTTTGCTTAATGAATACTACCCACACTCCCCTATAGTCAGGAGCTGATTGTTTCCTACTGCAAGTCATTCATTCCACTGAGGAATTGCTGAAAGAGTAGGAAAGCTCATCCTTCTATCAGTCAAAGTATGAGTCCTTACAAATTCCATGCTTTACTTCTGGTTCTACTCTCATCTTCCATGTGTCTGACTGCTAAGCCATAGACATGTCCACATCTTCGGAATCCTCATCTTGTGTAGACTGAACACTGATACTTAATTCCACTGTCTTCCCATTGTCACTTCTTAAATTCTTCCTTGTACTCCTCACCCTCCTCTTGATGCTCTTTGGTTACAGATGCTCACTTAGTGCCTGTCCTGACTTGCCTACTGGACTGAGTCCCCTACACCTTTGTAGTGTAGAACAGGGATCTTTTATTCCAGTCCTCATAGGTCCCGCTATGGGAAGCTAGAGGGGCCTTGGAAGGAGTCAGTTCATAATGACAATGGGGACAGTTTGCTACCCTGCCAAATATGGGGAGAAAGCAAGCAAATGTGAAAACTAAATATTGCATGCAGGGTTTGGGATGTGGCTCAGTGGCAAGGAGCTTACTTAGCAAGCATGAAGTCCTCAGTACTGTAAAAAAAAAGAAAAATCATAGCAGCACTGCACATGGATAATTATCCATTTACTTTGTGATACTGGGGATAAAACCCAGGTCTTCCCACATAGTAGGTAAGCATTCTACCAGTGAGTTTTCTGCCTCTGTCCTCAAATGTTTATTAAATGACATCTACTAAGCAGGTATGTGTGTGTATGTGAGGGGATGGGGGTGGTGAGCTTAGTAACTGACAGCTGAGTCCTTAGGGTAAAAATGGGGGCAGAGGACTCAGCATAAGTAGACTTTCCTAATTCGTCACTCATTGATAGACTTGATCAGCAGTATAATTACCACGTAAATAAAAGTGTAGTAGAGGCTTTCCTCCAAATTCTGGTGTCTTGGATAGTCTGCGAGCAGGAGGAAATCTCATTAGCACCTTCAGGATAAAAAGTGTAGATATAGGATGAAAAAGACATGCTTGAAACTCTCCCAGGAGCTCATGGGTTCTTGGGCAAATCACTTTACTCGGAAAGCCATCCTGAAGGTGCTAATGAGATTTCCCCCTGCTCTCACACACAGGCTGCCTGCAGATACTCGCATTTGTAGGGCAACCTCCACTCTGTTTTTTATGTACTTGGTAATTATATCACTGCTTAAGTCCACCCACAAGTTACAAATGAGGAGTCTATGCTAGCATTCCAGTTCTTACCTTAAAGGCTTAAAATCAGCCTTGTACATTAGAATTTTTTAAAAAAAAATCAAAAGATAAAAATCAGTATATTTGGAACTTATCAGAACTATGAATTAAAAAACAAAAGCCGGACATGGTGGTTCACATTTGTAAGTCCAGTCCTTGTGGCAAGAGGACTGACTGTCAAGGGTTTGAGGTGAGTCTAGGCTACAGTTTATAACTGTGTCTCAAAACAAACAACAAAGACCATGACAACAACAAACCAAACAAAAAACCTATAAAATTAAAAAAAAAAATCTAAATTGAGAAAAACTCAAAGATCATGTTGTCAGATACCATCATTTTTTTCAGGGAAATTTCCAACAGCAGCATCGATTTAAGTAGAAACTCACGTCTTTTTTTCAGTTATCTTTTTACAGCAGTTAAGACCATCCCATTTGATGGCACTCCAACTCATTGTCCCAGACCCCTTGAGGATATTAGCCCACAGGAATCTCTTCTTTTCTGCCTGCCAGCCCAAGATAGAAGCTTTGGCATTGCCACTTCTTCTTTTCTGCTTGCCAGCCCAAGATAGCAGCTTTGGCATTGCCTGGTTCTTCCTCTATTCATCTATAAGCTGAGGACTATCCCTGGCTGTCCCCTTCCTTTCTATCTATACTTACAAAGTTTAGTTGAGGCTGTCACTGAATTGGTCAGCATTGTCCCCCCCCACACACACACACAGAAGAAACTAATTAAAACCCAAGTAGCCAAATTTGTAATTAATATTTTACTTGAATTATGATTACAAAATGTAACAATCTTAAATTGTTCATATTAACCATGATATTATAAATAACTATCCTTGATGCTGGGCTATGGTGACACACATCTTTAATCCCAGCATTCAGGAGGCAAAGGCAGGTAGATCTCTGAGTTCAAGGCCAGCCTAGTCTAAAGAGTTCCAGGACAGCCAGAGCTGACACATAGAGAAAGCCTGTCTCGAAAATCCAAACCAAACAACAAACCAACCAACCAAGCAATCAAAACAAAACAAAACAAAACCACAAAACAGTCAAACAAACAAAACCCCCACAATTTCTTTGGATATAAAGGCATCATACCCCAAGGGTCCTATGGTACAGTATCACAAGGTAGAGAACTGGAAAATCAAGCATCAGAATAATATCATCCCAAATAACAAACTGCTGAAAACGCTCCAAACTGTGATGACTTTATAAAAAGATTTCTACTTTTCTTCTCATCTATCACCAGCTTACCTTTGGTAACTCCCTAGTCAACACTAAGACATTTGGAAGGCTCCTTTTCTGGTATATGTCTCAATTGGCAGGTAATAACACTGCTAAAGCTCACATCTAAGTCTTTCCTTGTAAGCTGGAGAAGCTGCACAAAGCTCTTAGGGATTGAGATTGGCTGTCTTGTCAATCTATTAGCAAGAAGCACCTGGTCTGTCTGTGGGAAGAGTGTTATTATAGTGAGCTTTGCTTCCTTCGGCTTCCCCAAGGTATTAACTCCCTAAAAGCAAAGACCTAGCTGGACATGAAAGCAGGCTGCGTGTAGCTAAGGACAAGGTGTAATGGAAAGCATCAAGGGCCCTTTCTTGGCCCTCCCCAACAAGCTGTCCACCCCTGCCCTTACTGCCCTACTTCCACCAAAGAAAACAAACTATAACTAGCTGTGAGTCTTTCAAGATGTAGGTACCTACTACTGTTCCGACTCTGTGGTTATTCGCACGACTTAGCAGACATAGTTGTCATTGTTCAAATACTTTTAGACCACCCTGAGTTAAAAAGAAGTTAAAGAGTAAGTGAATGCCCCCTTTTTAGGAATGGAGAAGAGAATACATGTCTAATGAACATTACTGGACAGAACATTTGGATCTTTTCTCATTTTAGCCGAAGGCTTTTGCAAATAAAAAATTATTTAGAACCCAATAATACTAAATGATAGTCAGATTCGTTAAAATGGGAACTCGGCTTTATAATTTTATAAATATGTTTCTATTCACTATTACATGTGATTCAGCAACTAATGAGCTGGGCAGGCATGTTATCAACACTTTCACAAATGCAGAAACTGATGTTTTGTGGAGCCAAGGGACGCTGTCTAAAAGTTACCACATTGGGAAATAGAAGGTCCAGTTTCCTTGATTCTGTGGACTACATGATGTTTTTAATATTTGAAACTTCAATGCTCTATGTCTCCATTCTCATTAGATAGGATCCACTTCCTAGTAGATAGATCAGCTCCTTTTGCATTGAAGCCATGTTTTCAAAGATTCTGATATCCTAATAAATGCAAGATCTTGCCTGAGAGTTCCAAACATGGATTACTTAGCAAGAAGCAACCTGTAACTTAAGTGTCAAAGCTCTGTATGGTATGTTCCCAAAGAGTACAGAGGAAGTAAAACTAGGTTGCTCAAACTGCAGAATCCATTTTTGCAAACTACTGTAGTTTATGACTGAATTTGTTGCCAACTGGTCAATGYAGATAGATATTATTGCTTCTAATGTATTTTGAGCTCAGCACTGGACTCAACATGTCACCCATTAAAACAACAACCCGGGCCATTCATTCCTCCAAAGCTCTCTGTCTGCAGATGTCACCTGGGATAAAAGGGCTATCATAAAGTTCCTTCGCTGGTTTTATCCCTTTCACAAGTCCAACCCATCAATGAATTTCTTAATACACAGTGCTTACCAGCTCACATTGTGAGGATTTGACTTGACAGTTTAGAAGAATACATCATTGAAATGTGCATCCCTTTATTATGCCACAAGCTTATTGGTTGTACTTGATCATTAAAAAAAATATATGGAAAAGAGGCCGATTGTGATGGCACATAACTGTGCTCTTATCATATCAAAAAAAATCAGAAATTCAAGGCGATTCTGATTCTAGGCTACATAGTAAGTTGAAGACCAACCAGAGGTACATGAGACTTTATCTCAAGAAAAAAAATATAAGTAAAAATAAAAATAAGTGGCTTGAAAGTAGTTCCCAACCAATATTTATTTAAAGTTGTCATTTTACCTTTCAAATGTAAACTAACTGCAGAGAAAGAATATTTGATATGGAACTATTGGTTCTATGGTTGAGAAATCCTATAGCCACTTCTAGAAGCTCATGTGCCCTCCAAAATTCACCCTGAAACTCAATTCCCCATACAACAGTATTGTGGTAGTGGTAGTGGTAATGGTGGTGGTAATGGTGGTGGTGGTGGTGGTGGTGGTGGTGGTGGTGGTGGTGGTGGTGGTAGGGTGATGGCCGGTGATAAGCTCTGCTTCCATGCAGCAGATTTGTCCTTTACTACAGGACTGGAGGGAGAATACTAAACTTTCTCATTGTTGCCCTTCCATCTCTTCTACCAGGTGAGGAATCAGCATTTGCATCTTCCACCATCTAAGAATGCATCAAGAAAGGACTCTGGCAGATGTCAGATGATGATGCTTTGATGTTAGACTTCCCAGTTGTGAGAACTGTGAGAAATTAATTGCTGTTCTTTATAAATCACCTAGTCTAAAGTATTTATTAACAGCAGCATAAATAAGACACTCATCAAGAGGAAAACATACTACTCTTGGAAAGCCATGGGTAAAGATACAACTATGGGTGAAATATTGCTTTACAGCCATCTCACCAAAAAAATTAAGTCATCAGTCAGAAAAGAGTAGAAACCCCAAAATTTGCTGTTTTTAATGTAGAAATAAAAATTGCTGCGCATCGGATTTGGTGGTCCATGTCTATTTGGGGCAGTTCAAGGCTACCATGGGGTATGCTGTAAAACTTTGTCTTAAACCCCCCAAACCAAATAAATCATCAAAACATCAATAATAAGCCCATCCCTGAACAAAATAAAATCTTTACAAGACAAAGGAAAAAAGATGGAATTAAAGAAGGAAAGGATGGAGTCAGGAGCATTTAAAAAAGCATTTAACAAAATTTAAGATGAGTCTTAAAAGTGAATATATCCCCAGAAAACTTAGACACATATAAAATCTTCTTGGTAATATCCTGTTATACGAGTGTGCTGATGGGTAGGTGCAGGCAATTCTTTGTAAGAAGGCTGAGTTTTCTGATTGGAAATGTCAGAGTGGTTAGAATAGGAGCAATATTCACAGAAGAGAACAGAGAACCTGCTAGTTCGGTGGAAATGCATAAAAAGGTATTCCCCCAAAGACTCTTGTAAGTGTCTTGGCAGGAACCACAGCCAAAGAAATGATCACAGACTGTTGGCAGTAGCCAAGTCTGTAAGAATTGTTTAGGCATTGTCTTTATGTTACAGATGGAGGAATTGACTCCTAAACAGTGAAAGGGACTTTCATTAGGACACATGGGAGTTAGAAACAAAGCCCAAGAATAGAACTGTATTACATGTAGTATATCAAAAGAAAGGAAGAAGCGAGCCAGGAAATCCAGCCAATAGGATCATTCACTGGTCGTGATGTAAAAAGTCTGTTCAGGGACAAAAGGAAGATGCAAGAGAACTGAACAGACTCTAAGCCACGCTCTTTATTCCCAAGTTGCTTTCTGGAGGAGGCAATTTGCAGTACTAAATGAAATGGTAAATGTACATCATGTTCCAAGTCAAGTTGACTAAATAAATGGATGAAGATGAATCACCAGGACCACATGGCATCCACCCAGATTTTCGGCGAAATTATATAACAGCTAACCAATGTGTATAGCCTGTTGTTCCAAATAGCTATTGTGCCTTGAGCGTGACAGATTGGCAATGAGCTTCTTCTCCACAAGAAGTGTTTTAAAGGAGACCCAAGGAACCACAGGCTGGTAGAATCACTGATCAGGGTAGGCACATGTACTGCTTTAGAGGCAGGGCATCATTTTCCCTGTAAATTAAATTAACTACCTTCTGCATAGTGTTTTACAGTTTATAAAGCCCTTAAGGTTAACCATGCCTTACAAACTATAAAGTTCTTTGAGAGGATCAATGTGCATGTAAACAATGGGAAACCAAGGATTCAATCTAAGTATATTTGACAATGTCCTTCACAAGGGCCCACACCAAGCATTGCCTACAAAAGTTAGGTCACCTTGGAACTGTAGAACATTTAAAAAAGTGGATAGAGACAGGGCTTCCAGGCAGGAAATCCTGAATTGAAATGAGCAGTGCTGTGAGATGAGGGCCAATGTTGGGACCAGTCAACATTTTGGTGAGTCGTCTGGAAAATCTTTACAATGTATATGGTCACAAGAGTTGCTAAACACAGGTTGGGGGCTAAGGACCCAAAGTGCTTCAGGTTTTTTTTTCAGATTATAGGATATTTATGTGGTCTTTACTGGTTGATCATCTCTAAATATTTGACACAATTTGAGCATCATGTTGCCTCTCAGAAGGTTTGAATTTTATAGTATTTTGGATTTTGGGCTTTCAAAGTATGCTTAATTTAGAGTATAATACAAAACTCATTTTCATATTATTCATGGTTACCCTGAGGAGCAAAGAAAACATTTGAGTAGAGTAGTAGCCTTTGAAACCAGACTGCTTGGATATCAGTCCTGAATCTGTCCCCATGGAACCAGGAAATTCACTTTAGAGTACATCTCGAAAGCATTGGCAAAACTTATTTCAATAATTCAGAGAATTATTTTCCATATATCCACTGGTTTTAAAAGATTTTAGGAGGGAAGCTAACAATTATGGGGCACCTAGTGGTCCATGTTGTCAACTGTACCCTTGATATGTTCCTGCAATAGACCCATGAAGTTAGGGTATCATCCCCATTTGATGAGCGAAGTGTTGGAGTATTAGAAAGGAAGTGATAAAACTTAAGGAAATTTTTTCAAGTCATACTAACATGTAAGAAGAATATATGCCCATTCTATAGCAAAAGTTAACTTTTTTGTCCCCGAAATGAGCTGTGGGGGTCAGGTATGATTTAAGAAGGAAGAAATGAGGCTTATCTTTATTGACATAAACATGGACAATGGTATGAAGATAGAAACCAGCACAGCATGTTTATTGGGTTCATGGGGCACAAATAYAGCTTTTAAAGCTGAAGTAAAGAGTGTATATGTGGCTAATGGTAGGAAATATGGCCAGAAAGTTAGTTAGGGCTAGACTGCAAGTCTCTTAGAATTCTGCAGAGGATCAGAGCTGTATCTTCAAAGCAATGGGGACAGGACGAAGGCAGCTGAGCTAGGGAGAGTATAAGATGCTTCAAAAAGATAAGCATGTCATCTGTGCATGAGGAATTGTTGGAATCCTCTGCCTGGGTCTGTAGTTCTGTTTGTTAATTTGTTCACCTCAGGCTCACAATACTCCTGCCTTAGCCTGGAATCCTGGAGACCACTTAGGATTTGATTGCAATATCCTATGCATGAGGAGGAGGGAGGAGGAGGGAATGAGAGGAAGCAGTGATAGAAACAGAAAAAGTGACAAAGAATCAACATGTATTCAGTGAGCAACAGCATATGAGGGACAAGGAAGAAAAAAGAACCAAAGATGACTTTAGGTTAAGTCTCAGTGACCAGGAAAAGCGTGGAGGTATTCTGAAAAGAGAGCTTATCAAAGGAGAACCAGTTAGAGATAGTCATTTCACAAATTTGATTTCCGACACATTAAATCGGGGATAATGGTGAGAAAGTCAGATATAAAACATTAGTGATCCAATATAGGTGTGGCCTGGCAACTTAGGAGAACAGTTGATACTGATGATAGTGATTTTATGTCATCTCTACAGTAGCAAAACAACAATAACAAAAAGATGAAACAACCTAAATGTGTACAGAAGGAAGATGGATTAAAAAGTAAAATTTGTGTGTGTGTGTGTGTGTATGTGTGTGTGTGTGTGTGTGTGTGTGTGTGTGTGTGTGTGTTGCATGCCTGCACTAGGGGTGTTGGGGGCAGGAGGATCAGCAGTTCAAGTTTATTCTTAGGTATGTCTTAAATTTGAGGTTATTCTAGGATGCTGAGTCAACAAACAAAATACAAGCCAAGAAACGGAGGAAGAGGAAACCATGCCACCATACCGTCCACATGAAAGGAGCTTGAGGACATTATATTAAGAGAATCAGAGAGGGGCATTCAGTGTACAATTCTACTGTATATGCGCTATGAAGCAGTGAAACTCAGAAGCCTCAAAGGAAAATACTCTTTTCCAGGGCTGGGGAGTGTCTGGGGGAAATGAAGAGGTGCCGTTCAACAGGCATAGTGCTTTGGGCATGCAAGATGGAAAATGCTGGACATCTGCTCTTAGCCAAATTGGACCTAATTAATGAAGCTTACAGTACACATAAAATTTTGTTAAGAAGCAAGATTTCAATGAAATAGAATTGATTCCAAGAAAACATTTAAAGAGGGAGAGTGGATACAATGTGTGTGTTCTCTCTAGAGAAGAGAGAAGAGGCTTAAAATGAGACCTCTTGCTGCCAACGATCTTTTAGGGCCAGATCAGGAGAGATAGCAGTTAGTTAAGGGAATGAGGCTATGAGAGAAACTGGAGGCCTGGGACAATAGAGTTTCAGGCAGAAGCAATGTGCTGAGGAGGAAAGGCTTGGTAGTGAAAGTCCATCTCCCATGTAGAGAAATTTCATTCCTTCTCTGAGCCCAGCTTTATTAGGAAGGATTTATAATGGAAGAATGCATGTCAACATGAAAGGACTTAGAAACTCTGAGACACAACAAATATAAGGAGATTTGTTGTTTTTGTTTTTGTATTTCCTGATTGACCCCAGCATCCCTGGTATTTCTCTTTTCTATTGCTATTGTTTTTATGTAGCAATACAGTGATATGTTGTAACTGTACCAGACTGCTTTGAGGAAAAAAAAAAAAAGAATAGATCTGTTGTTTGAAGAAGGAAAGTTCAGCCCATAGCTCTTTCATTAAAGTTATTTCATTGTTGGTCTGCTTCCTTGTTTTATGGTGTTGGGGATTAAACCTAATACCTCACACAGGAGATGCACGTACTGTACCCTACCACCACTCCAAGATTCACTGTAGGTTTGCACAAGATTGCCAGGCCAGTATTTCGTTGTATAACCAAGAAGGTCTAAGGACAGCTCCAATAGGAAAACAGAACCAACTAATCAGCTCAATTCCTTTTTAGACCATGAAAAAAAAAGAGACAATGCCTTTCTGGTCTACCCAGGGTTAGAGATGAGGGATTGGGATGGAAAACCTACGTGAAAGCTTTACCTTTTGAGAGTATCAACTTTCTTAAGAGAGTTTATGGCATTGCGGACTGCAGGGATTTTATCAGTGGTCTAGAAAGCAACAGAACTTCAGCATTTTCGGCCAGTTACCTGCAAGGAAGCGCAGTTGATTCTTCACTTTCATCATCCCGTCACCAGAACTTCCGATGCACTCATCTTCATCATCTCCGCAGTCTCCACTCTCAAGTCCTTCCTCATCCAGGCTTTTATCCAGAACTTTACCCTTGGGCACAGACATGGTTCGCAGGAGCTGGAAGAGAATAATAAGTTTATTGAAACTCTCCTTACTTTCTTTTTTTCTGGCAGGGTTAGAAGAATGTGTTACCACAAAGTATACAACTTTTCACAACTGTTTTCAACGGATCAGACATAGTAGCATACTCTGAAGGAGGCTGAAGCAGGAAGGTTGCTTGGGTCCAGAGTTCAACACCAGTTTGTGTAACATAGCAAGACTCCATTAAAAAATCATCTTCAAATTTAACTATGTGTAAGTTGCTTATATATTTTAGAACTTCATACTTCTGGAGAATTTCATAGCATTTGACATGATTCTTTATTCTTCCAGTCTACTTAAACCACACTGAAATCAGAGGATACATCACATTTTACACTTCTGTAACATTGTACCTAAGTTCCTTGACAGATGAAGTATATGTACAGTCTATTAGGACACCAAGATCAGAAAAAGTTCCCTATGAAAGTGCACTAGAATGGCATTTACCTTCATTATATGAAAACAACACCTGTTTCTAATGGATAACGACATAACTGTCTCTTAAAGGAACAGCACTCAATTTAAATGATTACTTACAATTGTCAAATCCCACATTTTGACCAGTTGAAAAAAATTTGTAAACAGATCTCTCTTCCGCAGGTTTCAGTAAGGTGCTTTGAAATCATTCTGCTTTATCATAGTTAATATACTCATTAAGGGACATGTTTCTTCTTTTGATCTTTGGGGCATAGCTTTTTAGTCATGTGGCTTAGTTTTATAGGACTCCTATCATCCCAGTGTCTCTCTATTAACAGACTCATACTGGCAATGAATGAGTGAACATTTTATTTTCCTTGTTATCTCTCTCTAAGGCTTTGTGCTATTACCCTCAATTCCTGCTCCAATTGCTGTCTCGTCACCCATTTTCGGTCATCTAGGTGCCACCCCTTGTTTTTCAGTGAGAGTTGGTGATGATTTATCTTGATCGTCAACTTGACAAGATTGAGACTGAGCATGAGGGGAAGTCTCTGGGTATGCCTGTGAAGGATTTTCTAGCTTAGGTTAGTAGAGGTAGAAAAATCTACCCTAACTGTGGATGCCACCATCCCATGCTTGGAGTCCCAGACTGGAGAAAAAGGAGAGAGCAAGCTGCGAACTCCCATTTGTGCCTTTTTTGGTACAGTGTGACCAGCTGCTTCATGCTCTTGCCGACTCTTAGTCTGCTCTTGAAAGCTAGAGTTTTATCATTAGCAATAAGTATGAGTAGTTATTTTCCTCACGCTGACAGCCTGTCTTTGTTCCTTGTCAAGACAATGATGTATAAGTAGAGTTCCTTGAAATGTACACTGGTGTACAGTGGAAGCATACATTGTGTACCTCCCACGTCATAACCCAAACTACTATGGAATTCAAAAACACAAACGATGAAAGGGGGCTAAATTTAGTTTACATCACTGATCTCCCAGGAATATTTCCTTGAGATGCACACTGACATGTAGCTGAGGCACAAATACTTCGTGTACTTTCAACTCATAGCCCAGACTAATAAGAAATAATAATTGCTTTTAAGTATCGAGGTTTAATAAATTCAGTAATTTCCACAGCTTCGGCAGCAGTACTCTTAGGTGACCGCCACCTATTTTCCTGCCAACATATGTAAGGATGATTATGGTGACAACTGCATTTTAGTGTCACTGCTTTTATCTATACAGTGGTGCCAACAGTTTCCCTAGCCAGTGCTTTGGCAAATATCAACACAGTAAAAACAACAAATAAAATTTTAGTATTGTTGTGAAAATAGTTTCGATCTGTGGCTCTCTGGAGTTCAGGGACTTCCAGAGTCCATAGCCCATTCTCTGAGAATGGTGAGTTCATGTTAAAGCATCACTATAGTTTAACTCAAACTTCAAATCTATCCTTAACCATTATTTCGTATGGGAAAACTGCTTTTGACATAAGCATTTTGTGTTAATTTTCAAGAATTCATTCGTTGTGTATAACACGGACTGTTTGCATTAGAATTTTTTACATGAGGAGGTTTTGTGGTTAGGTACATATTAGTGAACTTGCTATTTTTTTAAGCACATCTCACATTTGAGCTTTTTATTAATACCTCAGTAAACATTAACTGAGAACATACTATGAGCTGTTGTTCATTTCTGTCGCTTGAACAGCTTCCAGGTTTTCAAGCCAAGTTCAAGTGCCATGTCCTTAATAAAGCCTTCTTGGCAGATGATCATTATAATTCTCCTCCTCCACCCCCACGACTGTTTCTTTTATCTCTACCCCCGAAATGGTACTTTCTATATGTAATCTGGCATTACTTATGTATATTCATGATTTTCTCCACTACTAGACTGGAGCTGCTAGGGTCTTAATCTTACATGTTCATGAACCCCATAGCATTTAAGGGACTATTTGGCATATAGTTGATAATAAATGTGCTATGGAACAGAAGAAGCAAAATGAAGTGGCATGGTAGACCTTAAAGTTACTTCCATAACCAGATAGAAAAGAAAAAAAAAATACCTCAAAGCCAGGATTAATTGTAGAAGAACTTAGAAATGAATAGCAAAACTCCCTTTTAAAAAACGATATTTTTATTTTATGTATATGCATGTGTGTCTGTGTGCCACGTGCATGCTTGGTGCCTGCAGCGGCCAGTAGATGGCTTCTGATGCCCTAGAATTGGAGGGATGGTGGTTGTGAGTCATTGTGTTGGTGTTGAGAAATAGATCTGGATCCTCTGAAAAAGAAGCAAGTGCTCTTACCAAATGAGCCATTTCTCCAGCTCTGACGAAACACTTTTGGATGACCCTGGTTAAAACCAGTAGCTTATTTTGAGAGGCCATTTCTGGCCCTTTATAAATGTCTCCAGTATTATTGGATAGCTCTGTTTAAATAAAGTGAGACTTGAAAAAAAAAAAGGCCTTAAAATTTTGCTGAGGAGGTAGCTAGCACTTTAGGTCTTAAATTATGTTTATTTTAAAGAAATCCAGCATGGAAAGGGGATTGTGACAGGTTTCCTGGTCATTTCACATGGATAGCTCCTGAGGAGTCTAGTCCTTACACACTATCAAAACAAATTCAAACCAGGAAAATGATTATTTTTAAAGAGAATAAAGAAGAGGGTTGAAAGAAAGACAATGGGTCTGAGGAAGAATTGCCAATAAATGGATATGGATTTAGTGCAGCTTTGATTTTTCACTGAGAAATCCAATCAGGCTAATTCCATTTCACAATGTGGTCCTTTTGTTCTCTCACTATTTACAATGTCTTTCAGACTTAACATTTACTTTATAAAAAAGAAGACTGGGAGAGACCAGTACAAAAGCGCAGGTAACACCAAGGGCTTAGTATTGTCGATGAACTGTTTGTCATTTGCAAAGGATAGTATCCTGTCAGCTTTTAAAAATGAGCTTTCGGCTCAAAATGGTGATTAGCAATGTCAAATATTATTAAAACAAATCTGACCGTTTCATCCACTGTCCACGCAGCCAGGCTCTAAACCTGAAGCATCTGCCACACATGGATTCACATATGCAGAGTGGGAAAGACCATTCATGACCCAACATTTTCGATAGCTGCTACCCTCTGCTCGGCTGTTTGAGCTATTGTTACAGGTGGCTAAGCATATTGCAAATATATATTTATACGTTGGATTTGACATAAGGTCAGATTTGGCCTCAAATTTGGGATTCTCCTACCTCGATCTCTGGAGTGCTGAGACTTCTAGGCATATGCCACCATATATAAGTCTTGATTTTATTTTAGAATCTTTTTTTTTTAATGTGTAAAGTACCGTGTTATGTTTTTCATCTATCTTTTTTCTTTGTCCTCTAAGGCAGATTCTTATTACATAGCCCAGGTTGGCCTTGATCTCATAATATTCTTGCTTCAGTCTAGGACTTCTGCCATGTATCACACTGCTGGCAGGGTTGGAATCTTAAATACACCCCCCACCCCATGTTCATATAGTAAAGGTTTAGCAATTAAGGAATTTATCAAAATGTCCTTAACTGTTTTTCAGCATTGAATGTTTGCATTATGGCCATGTCTGACTTTCCACACACAGTTATTTATCAAGTGTTTTCATATCACGTCACATTTTTGATCATCTCTTTTAGTAGGATTGCTAGGTTAAAGAGTATGTACTCTGAGTCTGTAGACAACCATGGAAGTGAGAGTAAAACTTCTATAAATGAGGCTCCTTGGGCTGGGGAGGTAGCTCAGTGGTACGTTCCAGAGAATGTGGTAGGTGTGAGGTCCTAAGCTGGATTCATAACATCTCAAAGACAAAACATATCTGCATTTCTAAATACACCTGTCTTCCAGAATCTTGACATGAGTGAACCCCAGATGAGGTCCTTTTGTTATTTGTTTGTTTGTTTTTAGGAGGGCTTTGGTTTTAAAATGTTGCCAGGCTGGTCCCACACTTAAGAGTTCAGAGATATTCTCCTGTCTCAGCTTCCTAAGTAACTGAGATTTAAGGTTTACATCACACTCTAATAAAGTTTTCTCAGTATTACTCCGCTTCTTAGAAACTCTCTAGAGCTGGCTTTGGACTTGAATTGTGCAAGCAAGATATACATGGTTATGCTTGTTGGAATCCTTTTTACTACTCTTCAAACCAGTTTGTGAAAAGAGTAGAAGACAATGACATTTTTCTTTTCCCTGAGGTATGACCATCATGACCTTTTGCCCTCATAGTTAATAAAAATCCTCTTCTGAGGAGAATGAAAAGCCTCTTCTATAAAGGTGATTGACTTCATTTGATTAGAAAGGCAAACATTGAAAACTAAACATAGAAACAGGTCCTCAAGTTCATGCAATAAAAGGAAACACAACCCTGACATAATTATGTAAGGAAATTAGCAACATCGTGCAGGAAAAAAATAAGCTTTCTAGAATATATCGATTTCATATTCTTAAACACATATCCTCTAAGGGGCACTGCATTATGGGACAACAAAATTTGGTCAACGTTTTTTTCATGCTTGGTTGACAAGAGAAAAAAATCAGAATAATCTACTTCTTGTTCTTACAGGGATCAAATATGCTGCAAAGAGGCCCATGGGAGAAGCCCCTCTTGATCTGTCTATACGGTGCAGACAATGTGCCTCTTGTTACTGTGCTGATTGTAAGGGCAAGAGTCTTATCAACCTCACACTGAGCTGGGACTGAGCACATGTTCTCTCACATAGTCACAAAGTCCTTTGGAATGCTGTCCTCCAATTTGTGTGACAAGGAAGACTGCCACTCCCATTTTCTTCATTAAGGAAACACTCTGAGTCCCAGAGAGTATATAAGACAAAGTTACTGGGTGAAAAAAAAAAAGACATCATTAAGTCCTTAAGTCTCAAGCTCTCTAAGAAGTACTAGTTAGGTAAAGAAATCTATAACTGAGATGTTCAGTTTCCCTTTTTCAATTCAGTTGCCTTGATTTCTGGTAACTTCCTTCTCTATGACATTTTCTTAGAGGCTAGGGGTTAACTATAACCTGATGGGAAAGACTTTTACTATTAGGTGGGAAAGTAAAGAGAGGGCAATAAAACTAGGTGTGGTGGTACATACCTCAATTCCAGCACCCCAGCAGAGAGAGAGAGAGAGAGAGAGAGAGAGAGAGAGAGAGAGAGAGAGAGAGAGAGAGAGAGAGAGAGAGAGAAAGAGAGGTAATTGGATCTCTGAGTTACAGGCTTGTGTGGCTTAAGGAGTTTCAGGGTAGTAGAGGTTTCATAGTGAGACCCCTGTTTCAAAAGTAAAACAAAACAAAACCAAGAAGGGGCAATAAGGCTATGCTCTTAATAACACTGGATGCTTTCCATCTACTGTGTCTCATATAACCAAAGCATCTCATCATGAACAGGTTTGTTTTGATAAGCTTTGGACAGCTGGTTAGGATGGAATCAATAATGCCATTCCTGTTGCTACACAGCTAAGAGTTCTCTTGACTCTAAGCTCTTTAACATTTACAAAATAATAAAGAATAAGCAACAAAATAGATCCTGTAAATATGGGGTTCGATACATAGTTTGGGTATTTAGCTGATGTCTCTTTGGCTACTCACAGACCTTCTTCTAGGCATTTGGGGGGAGGATCCAGGTTACATTTTAAAGCTATTAAACTGGGCTCACACAAACTGATTTGGAATTGTTTGGGTGCTTAGCTTTATACAACCTGCAAGGAATGTTTTGGGGGCATGGCTTTCCATGTCCACAGTAATGTAAACACATGCTTTACTGTTTGTATGTGAGTAGCATAAGCTAATGGGAAACAAATGTGGTAACTCCAACGAATGTTGGACCTTTTGGAATGCCAGTACGACTTACACATTGTGTATATCCCAAGGCCTCAAATGCATCCCCCGCTTTGCACGCACACTTTCTTTGAACAAATGCACCAAACCACAGCCACAAGTAATTGGAAACAATTGGAAACTCTGCACTTTTGAGATGAAGCCAGAACCTCAAATGCACAAGGCTAGAATTAATGGCTATATATGTACTTTATACACTGAGGAAGCCATGATCCATAGCAGTTAAGAGTGTGAGCTTTGGAATATGACCAGCGTGGATTTAAATCTCTACCAAGCCAATTTACTACCTGCATGCTGTTGTATAAGTCACTTACTCTTGCTGAGTTTCAACTTTCTTACCTGTAAAAGTGGGAGCTAATACTATTAAGTCTATAAAAAAATAAAAGTACCAGCATTTACATTTGCGATTTCAATGGATGCTCTCTCACAGAATTTTCTGCAATTTACAATTACACATTTCCCTGTTGCATTTCTAATAGACTAAAGAAGTGACTCTGCCCTGATTATCTGTGGCTAGCATGACATTTGTCACAAAGTAAGGTATTATTCAATAAATGTTCATTACGATGAGTGGATATAGAAAAATACATACATGGTGCTCACTGTATTTCCTGACAAGGTACTAAGTTCTCTGACACGTGAACTACTGTTCAGGATAATGATAATGAGCTCAAGGAAGAAGAAAAAACAGAGAGAGAAGGACCAGCAGCCCCCACCACACCAACAGAGGTAAAGGGCTTGTTGAATATGCCTTGTCTTAAGGTCAAGTAAAGTGCTTTGGCCACAGAACTAGGTACCAGAAAATTATCGGGGTCAGATCTTTTCAAGTGTGAGAAAACCCATTTGAATGTTCCCAGTAAGGCGAGGAAAGGTCTACACCAAGGAAGTGCTTAAGGATGTTTAGTTGAGGGAGCATTAGGGGGACTGCCTGCTAGAGACTGTGCTTCCATAGGTGGCCCTCACTGAAACTCTCTTCCACACCCATCTCTCAGACTTCACATCTACTCTCTAGTTTCCACAAGTCTCCCTGCATCTTGGTAAGGAAACACTGAAATGTATGAAGACAAGACTCTCCACCGAATCCATGTCTAGATAGTAAGACAGACTGGAATGTGAAAGAAGCATTGAGATGGAATCTATGGAATTCAAACCATTTGAGATGACTGCTCTCTGTAGTTTGAGGAAGCCATTTACTATCTCTAGAAAAGTTCCAGTAATATTACCAATACAGGTTGAATTTACCTTAATTGAAATGTTTGGGACCAGGGGCTTTGGGATGTGTACAAATACACGAAGAGGTATCCTAAGGATGGGACCCAAGTTTAAATATAAAACCAATTTCTCTGCCATATTTACCTTATACACACAGCCCACACAGAGCTTTTACTACTCCTGTGCATGAAACAATGCATCATGCTGCAGAGTTTCGTACTCATGGCTTCAGGTTGGCGCTCAAATGGTTTTGGATTTTTGGAGCATTTGGGTCTCAAATGACCAGATTAAGGGTTTTCAGTTGGTATCTTAAAACTGTACAACCCTTCAGTCTTTCTTAGAGAGGAGGCAGACCATGGGGGCTAAAGGCTTATACTCGAGTCAGAAAACTTGGCTCCCAATCTGAACACCATTGCCGACCCGCCTTAGGACTGTAAACAAATCGTTTGACTTCTCTAAGCTTTATGCTTCTTATCTCTGAGATAGGCATGGTAATACTTCTACTAGTCTCTCACGCTGTGTAACTACGGAAATTGAATAAAGCACTGAGCTTAGCATTTGACACACAGTCCACACAATAACGCATTACAGTTATATATTAAATACTACATATTTATAAAGAACAGAATGAATGCTTAATTGCTGAAAAGGCTATGATTCAGCTACAGCCTAAGTACAGCTAATTATGGGGAAGAATAATCCCTTACTGTTACCTATTCTATGATTACTATTAGCATTATTTTAATAATTAAAACCACTTCCTTATCTGTCCTCTCAGTTGATCCTCTTCAGAACCCTAGGAGGCAACAGCAGAGACATCATTAGCTTTATTTTACAAAAGCAGTATGTTGAACTAAGGAAAGCTATTAGGCAACATGTCTGTTTTTTAGCTTAAATGCTTGTAAAAAGGCTGGACATGGTGGCGCTTACCCGTAATCCCAGTATTCAGGAGGCTGGGTCAGAAGAATTACAAGTTTGAGGCCAGCCTGGTACAGATAGTGAGATTCTAACTTCTGAAAACAAAATAAAAACTTTATGAAAAGGGTATTTACAGTAAGATTTAGCTAGGGTTTGGAATAGTGCCAAAAGGAGGGACTTAATACTCTAGCCTTAACTTGTAATAAACACAGGATCTGGACAATAATGGAAAGGAATGGGTAAACTAATGGGTTAACAAATGGACTAAGAACTGTAGCACTGAACTTTATGTTTCCCAGCCTCTCTCTCTTCCTGCTATGCTTGCCCTGGTATACTAACAGCTCATTCCCGGAAAGGACTTGGATGCAGAGCCTAAACAGCTAGACCAGATGCATAGAGAGGGTGAGGGATTGAGGGCCACCACTCACTTTATTGGGTGACACTAAGAGGCAACTGCCATATTTATCTTCAGATTCTGGATCCTTTATCTCCATCAAAGTGAAGCAAAGTCAAAGAGGAGAGGAGACAATTGATCTTCTTAAATAAACGAGACAACTAACCCAAGAGGGTATGATAACTTAGATTGGCTCCATGAGGCTCCCATAGCCAACCAGGGGAGCCTCTTCCAATCCATAGCCAAATCCTTTTCTGTTAGGTTAGTCTGCCAGTCTGTTAACGATGGGCTGTATAACTCCCTCAAGGGTCTCCAGCTTTACCTGAATAAGCCTCTGTTTTAAAAACTAAAGGCCCCAAAGAGTTGCAGTTATAAGAAAAGATGCACCGAGATGCTCATTCCAGTGCAATCCTAGGAACATAACAGAAAGGCAGGCCAGCAAGTCAAGCTTTCCTCTGGAGGCCACTGACCCAGAGCATCTCTTTCACTAAAGATTACAAGCATGCTTGTCCCTGTATCAGTTTTAAACCACTGTGAAATGCCATAAGGATGAAATATCATTTTTTTTTTCTGGAAGGAAAACCAGCTTCAAAGGCGTCTGTGAACCCTCATGCCACTGCTTGCTTTCTGAAGGAATTGCCCCATCGAGATGAGGGCCATTGACAGGAGGCAAAGGGTCCTGAGGTGAGAGTGTACCAAGATATTACATATTTCCCCAGGGAACTGAGGGTACACAGACATGATCTGAGCATTTCCTACTGTCTGAGGGCATAAATGTGATCCATTCCAAATAGACATCTTGTGGTTATACTTTTGGGAAATGAGAAAACTTGCCTCTAAAAATAGCCTCTATGTATGAACCACAGCAGCCATGTCATCAGGCATTGGGTTTGAAGAGTCAGCCTGAGGGGGACGATGATGCCTCCCTGCTCTTCCTGAGGGCCTCTGGTCCACTGAGAGTTAACTAGATATCGTTAGTTTCCCTATCAAAGATTCTTCCTTCTTTGAAAGAACAGGTCAGAATCAGGCTATGTAGATAGTTTTTTGTTTTGTTTTGTTTTTAGTAAAAACTAGTTTCCCCCTTGGTGTGCCATCTGAAAAATATAAATTTTGAAATATTTCTGATAATTAAGGTAGCACTATTGCATCTTGAAGGAAAATAAATGACTCAGGGCATCTGGTACAAGTAAATGAGATGGGTGCTGTTGAAAAACTGTACTGAGTTTTTAGTTTCCTTGGAGGTCAGAGAATTTCAGACATTTCTCTTTCTAACTTTGAGCTTATGGAGTCCTGGGAAGTGAGCTCTCCCATGAAGCAGGGAACAGGAGCAGAAGCATTACGATATTCACATTTCATCATACACATTTGCAGGCTGAAAGAGGAGAAACCAAGACTAGTTTTTCAAGCTTTCTTAAGTAAAAGTTAATTTAGAGACTTGGATAATTGTTTTAAATAGAAAAGACAGACCTTTGCTTGGTAAATGTAGCATTAAAGATGCTGAAATGGCTGCCTCTTCAGAACTCACCACCATCGTTCTTATAAGACTTTGGTCCCAGAAGAACACTTAAGCACTGGACTCTTCACTGTACCCCTGGCATGCTTAGTTGGGTTCAGCATCTACCAAATGATTGACTACTGCCTTATGGTAATGGTTTTTCTTTCTGTATTTTAACGGGTTTGAATGGCAAGGTCAACCAGGGGATGAAGGAATGTGAAATGGAACTTCTGGCATTTTTCAATAGAGAAGGAATTTGAACTCTGCTCTCTTGGTGACTACTTAGGACGACCCCCCTCTTTCAGAACTAGCAGCTGAACTTAGGGTTCTGCACATGTACTCCACCCCTGAACTATACCAATAGCCCTTGCTTAGAATACTTTAAAAGTTATATCATGAGTGATACACTTCAAATAAAGCCTAACCAGTAAGACACTGAATGAATCATTATCTTGTTGAATCCTCTACTAAACAGTCTTTTAGCAAAATCTACTCACTTTGCATGTATTATGTATTGATATTGGCAGACATTATACCAATTTCAGTCTAGTAAATTCCATATATACTTATGCAGGATTTTAAAGCAGTAATACTTTCTTCCTGGTTGATTTTAAGCCTAAGAAATATTTTTGACTTAACGTTTGCCCAAACTAACCTTTACAAAAATATGTTATTTATCACTTGCCTAAACCAACCTTCATACTCACCTTTCAGTCCCTAAGCTAAGAACTGGTTCACTGGGGGATATTTTGGCTTTGGGGTTAATTTTACTGCTCTGAAGTATGAATAGGATTGGCGTCTATTGCAAATATAATCATTTCCTTTTCTGACAGTAACTCTTTTATCATTTCTTCTTATTATTTAATTCCAAACCACATCAACCATTTCTCCTGCTAGATCTGCCTATGAATCCATTCCAGAGACAGGCCCTTTGATTTTCCCAAAAAGCTTATTAGAATGTAGCTGTAAGCTCTGAGAAGAACACTATGTAGCTAAGTCCAGCCAATGTACACTAGGTACTGGGGAGAGCGAGATCTTGTGCTGTTTGGCTAGGTTCATGTAGGTGACGATGACGGTAAATTCATTGTTTCATTGGCACTCTCTGGTGGCTGTGGGATGCACATTTTGCTTGTTTCTAAGACTAAAGTACTTGGCTGGGTATCTTACCTGGACTCTTTCCCTATCCCTCCAAATGATTTGGGGATGACGGTGGTGATAGAATGGCAGGAATAAGAGAATGCAAGTGTGGGAGGGGAAAAGGAAAACTTACAGAACAAATTACAGCCAACATACAGCTATGGCTCCACCTTTCTTGTTTCCCATCACTGAGCTCAATATGGAAGAATGTCTTGACCAGTTCTGACATGGGTTTCCCCACCATCCTCTGAGATTCCTGGCAGTCATACTCAATTAACATCTTTCCCCTTTTCCCTTTCTCATAACATTTAACCTTATAATGGGTAACATAAACACATTCCAAGCATTGTGCTCACTTAATGATTCTGGATAGAGTAATAATTTTTTATCTTTGAAGATGTAAACTGAGTGCCCTAGTGAAAACCAGCATATTCACCTCTCAGAGAATAACACTTAGTGTGGACAAAGGGATTTACTAGATATTTTGAACACACAGAAGTACTCAGTATTATATGCAACACCTTACTAAGTGGATAAACAATGAGTGTTGACTTAGAAAGGATTTGGGTGATTATACAGTCCAGGTCCAATCCCCCGATTTTACAGACGAGGACAGCAAGTCATTACGGGCAACAGATATAGCATGTTCCAACTACACAACTGGCTTTTTAGACTTAGATTCTATGAGGAATGCTAGATGTCTGTTGTATCCTTGGAGATAGTATGGGAAATTCAACTCAGGTTGGTGTAAAAGAGGCAAAGGGACTCGAGAGCTACAAAAACGTGTTTAAATATTCTAAGAGGGGAAGGAAGTTCTCCTTTCTAAAGTTCTCCTTTCTAAATACAGCAGTATCACCAGCAAAGGGGAGAGCAACAAGGTGCCTGGGCATGGGTAGGAAAAGGCAAGGCAACATACAGCCCGCCATTAAGAAATGTATGGTTCCCCAGAAGGTTTTGCTTAGTATGCATGGAAATGTAATGGATTAAAACTAGGTCAAATGCAGATTTTTTTTTTTTTGATAACCACTGAGTTCAAATTCAGAGGTGATCTGGGTGTACAAAGAGGACTTGTGATTTTTATACTTAAGTCATTAACTCCTATATCCTTCCAAGTCTTCATTTTTATCTCTTCCTAATGAGCTGGCTAAGTCAATCTGCCAAAATATCTAGCCATTTTCTTTTCTCCTTCCTATATGTCTTCTCAAACACTTCAGCGAGTCTTAATTATAATGAATCCTTGCATGTGTATTTAATTGAATACAATTATACTTT
Source organism: Apodemus speciosus (assembly GCA_002335545.1). Taxonomy (NCBI): domain Eukaryota; kingdom Metazoa; phylum Chordata; class Mammalia; order Rodentia; family Muridae; genus Apodemus; species Apodemus speciosus. Next base: position 423,827 of record BDUI01000097.1, on the reverse strand, counting down.
ATTTCCTACTTGCCTTACTCTATTTAAGGACTTACTTTACCATCTCAGATGGCTGCTATTTAACGTTTTTGTTTCTGAAAAGAGGCAGCGACATACATACTGTAAGCATTGGTAAAATTGTCTGTAATGACTCCACAAGTTCAAACTACACTCTAAGATAATCATCTGAAGTGACCATACAGAGACAAGCATAGCCTCCCCAACACCAGGGAGAAAATGGCCAGAAATTCAAAGGCATAAATATTCATGCCTACACAGATTCCCTGCTTATTGGCAACTACTAAGTTTTTTAACAAGTAATGTCAAACCTGAGGGCCACAAGAGTTTAGAGAAGGCAAATGTTACTAACCCGGTCCTTCACTGTCCCGATACATGTCCCTGCCTCACCCTAGCCCAGCCTGACATATGTTTCTTTTTCCTAAGCATACAAGCCAGGAATAAAATTTCGTTTCCATTAATTCAACTGGGAAAACTGTTCCTTCGCTTGAAGCATTTAGGCATTAGCATTTTTATATGGGTCAAACCTGTATATTTAGTAACATTACCTTACTTTTAGAGAACCACACCTAAATACTGTATGGCTCTGTGAAATTTCCCTTCCCAACTCTATGGGAAAGAGTTATACATGTCCATTATTTCTCATGTCCATGTTTCACTACACCCTTGTAATTGATAGAACTTTTTATTTATAACTTTGGCTAGCTGACTGGAAAATAACAAAGAAACAATACTTACAACTGGACATGGTTAGTCTTCTCTCTAGAGAACCCAGATCTTCCCAGCAGTTCCTTGAATATTCAGTCTGTCAATGCACTTGTGTAACTGTGGTGCATGCATCAGATCCTCCACTCTGCCAAAGCCTATCTTTAAATTCACTCAAAATCTTGTTCATGGTTAAAGTCTCCAAGCACTAGCCTCTCCATTTACTGAATGGTGATTATACCAGCTGCCTTATACAGTCTATCACAGAGAAATAATTTGATATGATATGTGGGAACACAACTAGTGCTAGATTTCTTTGTTGATAGTGATTAATCTTGAAGCTTTAGATATGGCTCTTCTCTGATAAACTATGCCCTTAACCCCTGGCTTTGTGGGGAGAGTGGTTCACTGAAGAGATGGAAGGAAACACAGAGGAAGAGATGTTGGCATGGGTGAAACATCTCTGGATCTCCATGTATTAACTCCACATTGACAGTTTTCTACTTCTGCTTTTCAACACAAATTCAAATTCCCTAAGTGATAAGAAAAAAAAAACCCTCAAAATTACACCAATTGTTGAACAATAACATTTATTTCTAATAAAGATGGGAGAAGAAAGAACAATTCCCGTCTTTTTCTATGGAGCTAGCAAACTGAAACCAAACATTGTAAAAAGCACAGATCAATGTCTTATGAATACAGGCACAAAAATCTTCTAAAAAATTTAGACTTATTAATTTTATGTGTATACATGTTTTGCCTGCATATATACATATGTGTATTGTGTGTGCCTGGTGCCAGGGAGGTCAGAGAAGAACATCAGATCCTCTGCAACTGAGAGTTGAAGTTGTGAACTACTGTATGGGTGCTAGGATCTGAACCTAGATCTCTGGAAGAGTAGCAAATCTTCATAACCACTCAACTCCAAGTGTTTTAATGATGATCAGATTTGCTCTTTTGGTGGGGGGTGGGCTGTTGTTAGTTTTTGTAAGCTCTCCATATAAAGGCTACTGCTTAACTATCCTAAAATATTTGCACTCTACCTATGTTAGTGTTTGCATTCAGAAATCAGTAGTGTTGTTTATTTGGTTAGTGGCTTCTTCCAAGTTGACTATCAAAACCAGGATAGTGCAATGGAACTAGTCCATGCCACAAGAGCTTCCGAGGAGAACTATGAAATAAGATACTAGTTCGGTTCAGATCTCTCACCCTAACTGGTTGATTGCTAGCGGATTTGAAGCGAGTAAATGATATGTGCACTTAACCACATGCACAACAATATATTAATCAGCCAGGAGATAGCATGACTGCTGCAGAGACTTCTTTATTCCCAGGCACCATGCATTTTATTTCCATCATACTCTAGACAAGCTTTCCTATCAAGCCAGCTATTTTCTGGTTTTCATTTAGCTCCACAGTGTTTATATCACTTACAAATAGGATATATCATGCATAGTAAAGCCAGATAATTCCTAATAAAAATTCCCTTCAGAATCTGCTGTAGTACCGATGCAAATCAAAACTACCAAGTAATTTCAGTGGATACATGTAGCCTAACTGTTATATGTTTGCACATAAAACAAAATGTGAGACTACAGTTTACTGTACATGCTTACATGCTGTGAGACTGATTTATTTCAGGTTTTAAATTTCACACTCAGTTTACAAATTGTATTACCTATGAGAAATCATATTCTGGCATTCAAATAAAACCCTGGTTATTTGCTGGTCCAATAAACTATAAACAAATTTGACCTAGAGTCACAAATACATCCAGCTCCTGCCTATCAAATTCTAATGAGGTATCGCAGTACGCCAGAATGAGCCCCAGATAAGCAGTCATATATTCTCAGTTCTGTCAGCATTTGCATCTTGGTGGGACTCTTTTTTTTTTAAATGTCTCTGGGCCTTTGTTTTTTTTCCCCTAATTTCCAGAAAGGAATCTGGGTCACATGAACCCTAAGCCTTTTTTCAGGTCTGACAATGTATTGTTGACAGTCCTCAGAAGAGGAAAGGGGAAATAATTTTGGAATGATTGTGTGTGTTTGTTTTCTTGTTTGTTTGAGAGAGTGTTTCTCTGTGTAAGCTTGGCTGTCCGAGAACTCACTGTAGATGAGGCTGGCCTCAGCCTCACAGGAAGAGAGGCACCTCTGCCTCCCCAGTGTTGGGATTAAAGTCCTGTGCTACCAGTGAAAGGCATGATGATCATCCCCCCACCAATGGAAGAAATACAGAAGTATTGGGGGTTTTATTTGGGGGGAGGGACAATGTCAGGAAATCAGATTCTAATTTTAGGTTTGACACAGTAAGGCATAACTGCTAATCAAATATTACTAAAATGCTTGCAAGTCACAGGTCTGGAAAAGCCATTTGAAGCCCTTAGAAAAACAATGGAGAATGTCAGCTGTTTTTAACCTGCTCATGGAGGAAATTCTTGGCTTTTAACCATGTCATTGTTCTTTAACTCAACTACAGCATATATAAACCTACAAGCAACCTTCCCTTCTGAATTACACATGAAACACTCAACCCAAGTTTTCCCTTTTTTAAAAAAAATCCCGAATCCTCTCTATCCACGAGTTTCTGCACAGCATTAAAGTTGTTCCTTGGAAATGCTGGCTCTCTGTATTAGAAGGACTAGATGGCGTAAGGAAGCCATGCAGCTCTAGGATCACATATGTAGTGAAGATGGGTCTCTCTGAGGTGTAACTACTACTCTCAGCATTGTCAAAATGCCAGGCTGACCTTGCAAGCAGGCAGAAGAGTTTGGCCGTTGGCAAGTACAGAGATGGTAGGTGGCCGGATGCCCTAAACCTTAGGCATTTGCAAGGATTAACATTCTATCTTTAGAGACACATTTCTTTCGCATAAGCATTAATTAGTCCAGGTATCTCTTTGAAATAAAATGTCTGGTAGAGGGGTAAGGCCTTAAATCACTAACAGTTAATACAGTAACATTTTGTAAAATGCACTCATGAATACACTGAGCAAGTTGTATAGTGCATTGGAAACATAGACCATGGACATACAAGTTGAGAAAATGTCATATACTAAGTACCTTCTTACAAGGCATAGTGTATATTATGGTAAGGTTGTGTATAAATGAATTGCCTTTGGCTTAGAGTACCGTTTTGTTATTTCAGAATACGAAACACATTTAAAAGTTATTTGTGCTACATTGCACATAATAAAAAAATTCGTTATCTTTTAAAAATATGTGTTACTTAAAAATATGTGTTATTTGTGTTTGGGAGGGGCACCTGCTATGGTACATGGGTAATAAAGTTCAGAGGACAACTTTTAGAAGTTATTTCTCTACTTCCACCATGTGGGTGCCAGAGATTGAACTTCCGTTGTCAGGCTTGAAGGCAAGTGCCAAAACTCTCTACTTAAATAGTGTTAATTATCTTCACAGTGTTATACAGCCAATCTCGAGAACTTTTTCATCTTGTAATCTCACCTCTATAGATGAATTGACAACCCATTAGTGTCTTCTCAAAAATCCTGTAAGGTGCTGTTCTCCTTTGTGTTTGTATGGGCTTAACCATTCTAGATGCAAGTGGAGCAATGAAGTCATTGACATTTGGTGATGGACTTACTGTGATGCCTTCAAGATTCACCCATGTTTTAGCAATGTGAAAGGACCATCTTTTTAAGTTGAGTAACACCCCGCTGTGTTCTCAACATTGTGCTCATCCAGCTGCTGATGGAAACCTGGCTCTGATCATAGCTATGGGGAATGATGCTCTTATGTGCACAGATGTGCAAATATACCTAGCTTTAGATTCTTTTCGATGTAATAGCCAGAAGCATGATTCCTAGATCATATCATAATGTCATTGTTAGCATTATGAGGAACAACTGTCCGACTGATTTTCATAATGGTTGTATCATTTTACCTTCCTACCAACAATGTACAAAGTTTAAACTCTCCCCTTCCCTCATTAACACTAAAACTTTATATTTTGTGTATGTAGGGTTTTTTGTTGTTTTGGTTTGTTTTAGTAGTCATCATAAGGGGCATGAGGGTCTATTTCATGGCGGTTTTCCGATTGATGATTTTTTTTTAGCATTTCTTCCTTATGCTTTCCAGAGGAATAATTTCAAAAGTCACAGGAATAAAAAGTCTATGAATGATATTTAATACATGGCTCTGGGGCAAATGAATGATTATAAATCCATTTTCAGGATAGAGGAGTTTTTATTTAGCTTGTGAACAGTTAAGGTTTACTATTTTGGAGCCAACAAGATTTCTCCACAGGTGAAGGGACAGTTATCAGTTTCCAGAGAGCTCTTCTGTCTCACAATTCTTATTGATTCTTTATTTGATTTAGTTGGTGCTTAGAATTTCATTGTTTTGTTTGGGTGATTTGGTACTGCTTCATAGTTTACAGAGTTTTAGGGGAAGGCAACAATTCCTCATATTTCTCTTGTATGTTGTAGTAATAAAGGCCACAGTTGCCAACCCTAACCAAAACATCTAATGTAATTAAGTGTGTGTGTGTGTGTGTGTGTGTGTGTGTGTGTGTGTGTGTGTCTGCGTTGTACTGAGTATGTAAGGTAATCTGGAAGTTTTACAGACATTAAACATTGAAACATACATTTCTAATGATTTGTGAAGCTATTATGATAAAATATTTTAAAATGTGCCTCTGAATGACATAAAACCGTTATTTCCTTGCCTACTTCTTCAGATAAAATTTCCTTAAAACATTAGAGGCAACTGAATACAATACATTTTAAATATATTACTATTTTATTTATACATTTAACTTTAACAATATTTTGGCCTACAACTTAGCACATTGTCAATTGAACATTGTTTTGTTGGCTTAAGTAAACTGTTTTCTTCCTAAAATAATCTCCATTCAGAATATGCCACCTCATCTATTGGATTTCCTTTTCTCAGCAGATGTTCTGAGTCTGTATTGTTTCCAGATTACAATCAGGTTGTCTATAATACAGAGATTCAGACATCTGGACCAAGGGAAAATGGGCCAACTCATTTTAATCAGGTTAAGGAGGAAATGCTTCCTGAAAGCTTGCCCTAGAGACATTCCCACTTTATATCCTAAAGGTGCTGGTCTGGGCTTTGCTGGAATTCTAAAGCATGACATTTTAAAATGTACCTTCAAGTGTGACCACTTCCCCTAACACAGGAAAGAATAGGAGATTAGAAGACCTCGTATCAAGACTAAGTATAGGGGGCTGGATATATATTTCAGTGGGAAAATGTTTAGATTACATCCCCATTACCCAAATTAAAAAAAAAAAAGACTTGGATGTACTATTTTAACACTTGATTCTCTTTGTGTGCATTATACAATCACCAGCTTCATGTGTAAAAAACAGACAATGAAGTATAGCCCTCATGGAAAACCTCTGAAGATTCAGTGAGATAATATATACAAAAGCACCTTGTGTTCGAGGCCAGCCTAGTCTACCGAGTGAGTTCCAGGACAAAGCAAAATAAAACAAACAAACAAATTCATAAGCAAACAAATACTTCCCCCAAATAAATACAAAAAGAGCCAAAGGCTGATGGGCACTGCACAGAAGGGAGGATGTTATGTCCTCGCACATTCGTGTTCTTTCATTTCTCTTTCTATGTAAACTATAAAACAGCCATAAGAACTATTTGAACAGGCAGTCCATCCAAGAATACACATAACTGGCCATACACATAACTGGAATTAAAAATCACAGTGAAATACTAATAAAAGCAACTAGAAAATCTAATCAATGCACAACAGTAAATATCAAAAAGCATATGGACCAACTAGATCTTCATACATTACTGGTGGAAAACAAGATGGTACAACCACTTTGGAAAATACTTGAGCAGTTTCTCAAGAAATTAAGTGCATATTTATCAGATGCCCCTGTCATTATACTCCTAAGGAATCTACCTAAAAGAATCAAAAACATCTGTCTATACAAGGGTTTGTATGTGAATGTTCTTAGCAGCATTATTCACACAAGTTTAAACTGGGAACTAATCCAAGTGTCCATCAATTGGTGACTGAATAAATGAAATGTAGTAAAGCTATACAAAGAATACTGTTTAGTAATTTAAAAAACAAGGAACAGATACATGTTTCAATACACTTCAATATTCAAAACATTGTGTTAAGTGAAAGAAGCCAAACACATACACTCCCCCGCCCCAAACACATCTTGTATAAGTTCATTTATATGAAATGCTAAGAAGAGGCAAATGTACAGGGACAGAAAGTAATGGCTGCCCAAGACTGAGGTGGAAAAATAGGTTGAACAAGGTGAATTTGTTAGGGTGCTAGAACAAAATGAAACGGGCTAATAATTGCCCAACTGGGTAGAATTTAGTTAAACTCTTTAGATTGTACACTTATAATGGGTGAATTTATAAAATGTAAGTTATACTTCAATCAAGTAATTAAAATATCTTTGCCAAAAGGGAGAGCTTATGCTAGTCAATGTCACAAGTAAGAGCTCAAGCCTGGATTAAAATACCAGCCCCTGGAGTCCAACTCAGTAGGAAGCTAGCTCTCTTCTAGCCAGTGATGTCTTCTTTCCTGTTCCAACACTCAACCACCTGTAATTATCCCATTAGCCTGGAGTCACATTAGCTACATGAAGCTCAAGTCGACACTTTTAAATAAGACTCAATTACTACTCTTATGAAATCTCATTTCCATCTCTCTTCCATTTCCTAATGTTTGTGTTATTTCCCCTTGTCCTCAAGAAAACATGCTTACATCTTTTATTTTTTTCCTCTAATAGTATGTTTCAGCCTTTTTGCTCTTGCCTAATTCCACCCCATGGATTCCACAGACAATATTTAATAATAATGTATCTGGGCCAGAGAAATGGCTCAGCAGGTAAAGCTTCTTTTCATTAATTTGATAACCTGAGTTTTATCTCTGGGGCCCATGTGGTGGAAGGAGAGACTTGGCTCCCACAAGTTATTCTCTGACGTCCATAGATATGCCATGGTACAACACACACACACACACACACACACACACACACACACACACACACACACACACAAAATGTAGTAATTTTTTAAAAAATGTACAATGTATCTGTAGTGAAACAGTCCTCATCTGATGAGTAAATGACTTGCTTTTGGGAATTAGTAATTTCTAGTATTTTACTGGAATAAAATGCTATTTATCTAAGAAGACAGAAGTAAAAATAGAACACTTATTTGAGTTATCACAAGGTGTCTGGAGGTGCCTGGGACAAAGCTAAATGTAGACAAGCTAAAATGTGTAGAGAACAATGCAATTCTATGACAAGAACATGTATATTTAAAAAGGTTTCCAAGTTTTAGAAAGAGAGAGACCCCTGGCCTTTTCAGAATCCCCAAGGATTCTAGCTTCTCAATGTTTAATATACACACCCACCCTTCATTCATCAAGCCACCAATAGCACACCACTCTGCAGTTTCATTGTGCTCTAGAGTAAAGAAACTGGAGTCAACTGGCCTGGCTCCAAATCCCTTTGTTTCTTGCACTTGCTAGAGTGAGACCTTAAGCAGATCCAGAAACTGAACTCATTCCTCGTTTTCTACATTATAACATCAAGCTAAGCTATGCCTATACTTCCCAGGGTTGGGAAATTGAAGTGCATTTGGATGTTTGGAAGCTGCAAAGACCCACATGAAGAGCCTCCCTTCCAGCAGACTCTAGAATTCCTTACATGTTCTGAAATTACAAGTCACATTTCAGAATTACTACCGAAAACCCGTTCTCTTCATTCTCTTTCCATTTCCCTATCTCTAATAGGCCTTGTTGATTCCTTGACATACCTGGCCTTGCATATGACTACTGTTTCCTCTGCTTCACATATTAACAGTTATCCTGAATAGTGTTTGAATCTATTTCATACATTTCTACTTCCTGCCTAAATAAATAAATAAATAAATAAATAAATGCTGTCAACTTGACCTCTCTATAGCTTGCGACTCCCAAAGGCTTTCCACATGTATTCCTGCTGGGTGCAACATGATTGCTGTTTCATAGCACATAGTAAGACAACAGTTAAGACAGGATGCAAGACAGGAATATTGTATGCAGCTGAAAGGACACCGGTAGCCAGTGTCAACAGATGCAATTACCAGATGTGAACTTTGGCCAAGAAGGTCAGAGAAAACATTCTTTTTAAGAAGTGCTTCAGGATATTTAATGCCCCAACATCATTGCAATCTTGGCATCACATCTTACTAGAAATGCAATCCTCGAGGGCCCCAGCCATGCACTGTGGAGTATGGAACCTGGGAGCTGGGGGCTGGGGGTGGGGGCGGGTACAGCACGTGGCTTCCCTAGTAGATCTCCCTGCTATTCAAGAAGCAGGCTTTCTGGAAAACTTATTTCATAAGAGTTTGCCATTATTTGAGGGTGATTTAAGTAAATGATAGTTCAAGTGGATATGCACACAAGCCACAATTTAACACTTGCTTCCAGGGAGGCTGCCTTGCCCTTCCCCTTCACACAGTGGGAAGAGTAATTATTTTCCAGTCCCACAGAGAATGAATGAGTGGAATGAGCCAATTGTTCTTATTCTGTCCTCACTTTGACACTTATTTCCTTTCCAATACAGGGCAGGTGCACTGGTCCTTGTGTTACATCGTGAGGGAAATCAACTGGGGAGAAGGATGCTTTAAAAGGCGGCAGATGCCTTCCTTAACCAAATTCAAAGGGAGAACTAGGGGTTCTCTTCTAGCCATCTCATCCAATTCCCTTCCAAGACCTCCTTTGGGATTTGCATAATGGTCTCCAGAAGGGAACTCAATTTGGGGAAACACTGAGTTACTCAATGATGATCATTTACATCTATGACAAAAATAACTGCATGTAAGCACCTGGCATTTAAAATAAGCCACTGCTAAACACTTGAATGGATCTCTTTTCCAAGCAGCAGAAAGTGTCAGTTACCTACATATGTTCATCCATGATGAGAACGCTTGTGTCCCTTGAACCCCACATACTGGTAAGAAAAACTTACAAAGGCAAAGAAGGAGCAGGGGGAGGTGGGGTGGGGGACACATGCCTTTAATCCCAGTACTCAGGAGACAGAGGCAGGGAGATCTCTGAGTTCCAGGCCAGCCTGGTCTATTAGAGCAGGTTCTAGGGCAGCCAGGGCTATGCTGAGAAAACTTTCCTCACAAAACAAAGAAGCAAACAAAACAAAACAAAAAGAAGAAAGCAAAGAAGAAACACGAGGCTTGCCTGTTTACTTCATTCTACATCACTAGGTGTTGCTTAAAAAAAAAAAGAAGAGGAGATATTATGTTCACAACTAAACAAGAACAAACCAATTACCTAGATTTTTATGATCAGTTAATTTTTTTTATTCTCCAGACTAAAGATGAATTGTCTGTCAATCCTTTCTGCTCTATCATCAGCTGTCACCCCAGCCAGTCACTTGGTATTGACACATGAAGTGTGATTCTGGTTTATAGCAAGTTTTGTCTAGGAAGGCTGTGACATTTGAAGAGGATGGGGTGCCAAGGTTCCAATTTGGCTAGAAAAGTGACTCACCTATATGGACCATGTGCTCTCCTGCACCCATCCCTTGGTTGGCACTCATGTGTACTGCAATACACTACTCAGGTCATTCTTTTTTCTAAAATATATGAGTGCCTTGCCTCTAACTGAGTTGTGCCACTCCCAAAGAGGCTGTTTCTAATACTATTCTCCAAATTCCCTGGCTGAATTCCTTTTCACACTTTTTAAATAAAGCTTCTACGATTGGATTTGATCCTTGGGCTCTTAACTCAAAGGTCTGATAACTTCCGGTATGCTTGTCTTTACTATCCCATAAGACTCCCCATGTACCTTCTCTCATTAATGTCCTCCAAATAAGCCATAACATTTCCTACCTGTGCACTTTGTCCAGGCTGTTCTTTTAGCCTTGTGTGATCTTCCCTGTTGACACGCTGTTTATTCTAAAGGAATCATCTCAAATATCATTTCCTCCACACATTCTTTCCTGATTTCTGGAGCTGAATGTAATTGTTTCATCTGTACTTTCACTATACTTTCTTTAGGAGGACTTGTCTTCAAATCTCAGTGACCTTCTCTGCCTAGTATTGTGGTTGTTTGTGTCCGTCTGTCACCCCTACGAAGCCCAAAGGTTTTTAAGGGTAGAACTGTGTTTGACTCACCTTTGTGTGTCTCAAGATTCCCAGGACCTAACAGACTACCTGATACTCACAGGCTGAACAAACAATAAGCATTTCGAGGCAGAGTTCAAGTATTATGTGTTGATTTATTGAACTGTCTGTATGTGTTCTAGCTGTTAATCAAGGAGCCTGGCATAGACCACAAACTAAACACAGAATGCACAACATCTGTGTGGGAATAACTCCACTTTTTCAATGTCAAAGTTTTGGAGAGTGGTTTGAATTCTTTCGCTTGCATGGAACCTTCGTAGGTCTAGCAGTTAGCAAGAAAATAAACTCCAAATCACTGACTTACCTCCAAGAGCTTCAGCCACAGAACATGTTGCAGACCATTAAGAATGAGAGCTTCTGTTCAGGCAGTTAATGTCTAAAGCAGAAAGTTATTTCTGCTTATATTTTCAGTAGACAGACTAACTGCCCACATTCTAAACATCCTCAGAGTGCCTGCCTTTCTGAGGGTTCCAGCAATAGGAATTTCTACCACGATGCAATCAGATAACCTCCTACCATCCAGGCCAGTCTACCACAAGCCAGATTTGGTGTTTCCCTGCCAGATGCCCTTGTGTCTGCCATCAGAAACTCCAGAATTACCTTAAATCCTTTTCCAGAAAAACAAGGGAAAGTACCTTGGAAGACTGAGACAAAGTTTCTCCTGTCAGACACCATAAATTCATCCCCAGGATATAAGGTGTTGATTCATGTGTGTGTGTGTGTGTGTGTGTGTGTGTGTGTGTGTGTGTATCTGTTTGCATTTTTCTGAGTCCTACGCATCTTGGAATGTATGCCATAGATATTCCAACATGCAAGTTATTATCATGACTAACACAGACAAAGTTACCTGCTGCTACATTCCAGGTATGTTTATGTATTTCCCTGTCTAATCTGCTTCCCTCCAGCTGTCTTATGTGGGGGAAATGGGGATTTTCCCCCTCTCTCCCTGAGTTTTCTCTAACAACTGTGATGTCAAATGCAATTATTTGCAGAGGAATCTGCTATATGCATGGATGAAAGGGACACATGCAAATCCTCAACAAGAAAGGGAAATACCAGCTATCTGGAACTATGTCCCCAAAGCATGCTGCTCTGGCAGCGTCTGCTGAAGGCCCCCTGTGCAGATATTAACAAGCTGAACACAATATGACTTTAGGAATGCAAAAGAAAAAAAACTGTTTAACATTTGAAAAATCTCCTCCTCAATCTGAGGTCAAGTCAGCTAATAAAAAAGCTTCAAAAACTTCTTTAAAAAAAAAAAAGCATGAATAAGCCCCAGATGTTCCCGTTCTCAGCTGAACTTTCCACCAAGTTATTTCATACCCTCTATTTTTCACAAGTGCAGCTATTTCAACCTCTTGTGCTGGCCTATCTCTTTCCAAAGAAAATTGCCTCCAGCCAAATTCCTTCTCCCACCCACAGTAACTAATTGTCCATACTGTTATTCATCTCCTTTTCTGAAGAAGAATTAAATTGGCAAGACCCTTTAGTACAAGGGTGGGGACCTTTTTTTTTTCCCAAGGGCCAGTGACCCACAGGGGGAAAAAAATCAATTGGGGCCACACACAAGTAAAAAGCCGCTGGACTCAGTTTAGTTTGTTTTGTGGAAGAAAAAAAAGTGCCGCCCATTTTAGGGTGGGAAAAAAAAAAGAGGGAAAGCAGAACTCCATTAAAAAGATGGAAGAAATAATAATAATAAAAAGACCCTCCGGGTCTATCCCACTTTTAGGAATGTGTTTAAAAGAAAAGGAATGTGACACAGAGAAATTAAGAAGAGAACACTATGACAAAGAGGGGATGGCAAGAAAAAGACCCAGAAATAGTGAAAGATAAACAGTGGGATATACACAGGAAGACATGGTAATCCTCCACGTTCATGTCTTAACCACTTGTCTCCAACCTGGAGTTCCCCGTGCTGTGCCCATTAGAATATAAGTTATCACTGCCCTTTGAAATCCTTATTAACTTTCTCACAGTTTAGGAACAGTCCTTTCTACACTGAGAAACAGCTGCCTTGCTTTCATTTGCTTTGATTTTCAAACTTCAAAGCCATCTCTTTTTTTAAAAAAATAAAGGTTATTTTCTCAAGACCATCTGAAGGTTTTACACGTGTGTAAAGACTGTGTAAAGAATGACTAAAGTCCCTGATGTTGCAAAGCTGTCAGATGGCCTTATCTTTAGCCTTTGAGAGATTAGCACTGTCTTATTCCTTAGAGCTTGCACATTATGTTATGAAAGCATTTATTTCATTGATTTGACGTCCCTGCCCCCACTTACTTTGCATCTTAAGTTTGGATACTAGTATATTAGACAATATAAGGTGGAGAGTACATATGTATCTGTAAGGAAAGCAACAGCTCTTCGGTGGCTCCTTTGCTGTTGGACACTGAACTTCTGAATGACTGCACCTAGTAGCCCACTGACAAAGATGCTGCTTTCAAGCTGCTGTACTAACATGAGAGCTGTGCGTATATGCTACTGTACCTTGGACCCCAAATATGCAGCCTTCTCTACTGCTGTCTGAACAATCATAGGACAACAGCGGAATAGGGCAATGTCAAGAGAAGAGGAATAAAAGAATGAGGGATATAATCTAGGGTGACCCATGGAAGGCCAGACCATTATCCTGTGGAGTCTGAAAAGCCGACTGTTGAAGGTGAACTGTGAGTGAGAACTACGAGCTGCCATGGTGGTGCATGCTTGTGTTGGAAACACATGGTGTGGCACAAAGGACCACAGAAGCAAAGTAAAAGTAGCTCAGCAAGGCATTTATCCCCCATGAGAAAAGGGTGTACCAGAACCCAAACCAGGCTACCAAGCACACTAGGCCAAGATGCTCTCTTATTCCTGACACAGGTGATTGCTCTCTTATTCCTGACACAGGTGATTGCTGTGTTTCAACTCATTGGAGGGAGCACAACTTCACAATCTGACATTTGCTAACCAGTGGAGAGGAGAAGGGGAGGTTCAGGAAATATAAGCCTTTACTGAGCTAACCACCTTTGATAGGAAACCCAAATCAAACAAAACTGTTTTCTCGTACCTAGAATCGTACCTACAGGAAGGGAGGCAGTTCAACACTTGCTTGGGTTACACAGTGAATCTGAGGCCAGCTGGGGCAATTTAGAGAAGGCCCCCCATCAAAATAAAAGTTTTAGATGAACTGGGACTATAGATCCGTAGAACAGTGCTGTATAGAGTGTGTCTAGCATGAGCAAGACCTTGACTTCAGTTCCTACTACAGAAGTCCACACAATGGTGATGAGTAGGATCTGAATACTGGAACTTAGAAGTTACACCTTTACAGGTGATCATCCTGTCTTAGCCTCCCAAATTCCAAGATTATAAATGGATACTACCATACCTGGCTATCCTCACCTTTCATACTTAGTAATAAGTGTAATGGATATCTTTCTGAGAATAATAAATATTTTGAAAAATTATTTTTTGATGGCTGTATCTTACTCTATTGTGTAGGACCAGTACAACTCACATACGAAGTATCTATTTGATGGATTGTTTAATTACTTTTACAGTTTTTCGTTTGTGTGAGTTTTGTTTTCATTGTTGAGTTTTGTTCACTATTCACAAACAATGACAGTGACATGCCCGTACACATCTTGTGGATTGTAACAGACTTTCTTAGGGAGAAATGATTGTAAATGGAGCTGCTTGTTGCAGGCTACTTCAGCTGACTTCTTAGGCAATGGCTTTATTCTAATGATTCTTATTACCTCTTATTCCACGGAATTCAGAGTAAAAAGATAGGGAATCAAATTCAAATTGAACTTTTGGGTCATTTATAATCTGAATATTAGCTTTCTCATCTGTGAAACAGAACAATAATATGTTAATGATAGCTAGATCCTGGGATAGATATAAATGTGGTATTGGAAATAAACATTTAAGCACAATGGTGCATATTTTTATTAACATCTATATATTGTTAAGGTTTCATAAGCAGCTATAAGCATGGTGGTACATAACCAGAATTCTAGCACTTGAGAGGCAGAGACAAGGGAAATGCTGTGAGTTTAAGACCAGCTTGAGTTATTTAGCAATCTCCATTACTATTTCCATAACAATAAGAATTAAAGAGCAGCTTTAGTCACCTACAAGTCCCTGCTTCAAAGAAGGCTGCCCAATAGCATCCACAGCAATATTTCTAGGTTCCTAGATTCAATTCTGTGGCTGTTTCAAGTTGGGTTGTACATATGGTGGGGAGCAGGGGCTTTCAATCCAGTGCAAGTCTGGCTGTCACTTACTTAGATGATATTTGACCCCCTAAAGTTCTTAAGTGCAGAACATTCACCTGGTGATTATTTGTCATTGTCTGCTGTGCTGGGGAGCAAAGCTGATCATGTTTTTTTCTCCTTCCTCATTGGGCCCTCTATAAATACACCCAGAGTGTGTGGGTCTGAATTGAACACTCTGGCGAGACACCAACTTTCTCAGGAAGAAAGAGATCAGTTGCATTATAACACAACTTGCAATTCCTTTCCAAACTTCTGGTGCTTTTGCTTTGGAAAAAAAACTGCTGCTGTTCATCATTGCTAGCCAAAAGCATTTATAGATTATGGATTCTTTTATTGAAAATGAAGCATTCAACAAGCAAGGCATGCTTTCTTAGAGGTTGTGAGGCATAAACCAATTGTACAGCAGGCACATAGTGCATACTATTGGTTCTGACAGTTGCCTTTCTCTAGGTTATTTATTTTACTTACTATTTTCTATTAAATGTAGAGTCAGATCTCATTATGGATGGTTGTGAGCCACCATGTGGTTGCTGAGAATTGAACTCAGGACCTTCAGTCAGTGCTCTTAACTGCTGAACCATCTTTCCAGCCCTTAATGTACAGTCATAAGAGGCATCCACACAAAAGCTTTAACTTAGCCTGGGCATGGTGATACATGTCTTTAATCCTAGCATTCAGAAAGTCAAGGCATGTAGATCTCTAGGTTTAAGGCTAAATTTTCAAAAAAGAGTTTCAGGCAAGCCAGTATACCGTCTCAAAAGAACATTTTAACCTGCACAAGAAATTCCTATATTACTTAAAAGATGGAAGTAGGTGGACAAACAAACAAAACAAAACACACATACACAAACAAAAAAAAAAATCAAAAGCTCTGGAAGAGGAGCTGTAAAAAAAGCACTATCTTTTAGCTAGAGAAGGTAGGAATCAAGGAAATGTAAGGCTTCTAAGTCTTTTTTTTTTACCAGAGAAAGAAGTTACACACACACACACACACACACACACACACACACCTCTGTTTTGCATCAACAAAAGAAAATACATAAAGCAAACTAGGAATAGAAATCAGGTTGGTGTTTATCATGCTAAATGTAAACAAAAGGAGAAAAGGGAAGAAAAAAGAAGACGATAGGTTCCTAGAAGCCGAAGGTGGCGCTGACTTAGGATTTTTTTCTAATCTTTGTGCCCAACATGGAACTCTCGGTGAAAAAAGGCAAGCCTGAATGGGCATAAATGGAACAGGGATATAACAGTATCTCAAAAAGACAGTGTTATAGAGAATAACCTTAAAGTATTCGGTGACTGGCTACAGAGGAGAGTATAGAGCTAGTGACATATTCAGAGAAATGATGATTTAATGTGAGTGGGACATAAGCTCCAGGAATAATTAGAGGACAAGCTGTCCTTCTTCGTCGATACCATACCCTGTAGCAAGTGTAAGAAATCTGTGCAATAAGGAATGGTGTGCCCAAGGTTTTATTTACTTGCAAATAAGAATGCTTTTCAATTTCTACCTACCTACACATGAGGCATGAGTCACCACAGGACTTCAGGACCCAGGAAGACCAGAGTCTTAGAAATCAAAAGGATGCATGAAGTTCTGTTTTATCTTAGCTGTTCAAGCCTCAACAAGCTAAACTTGAAGTGAAAAGGAGCCAAGAAAATGAAAATGCCTATTACTCAAGCTTTGACAGACAAAGTAGGTTGCTTGGTATCATATTTGAAAGTGATAGAACAGGCGAGAGAAGAAGGCGTAGGACATGGTTCGATGTCTCTGTCAAAAATAAGAACTAACACGCATTCTCCAAGTGAGAGTCAGAGCAGGGAGAGGGAAGAGAAGACTGTGGGTTTCCCAGTTCTTACTGAGTTAAAGACATTCTGAACAAGTAGAGCAAGGAACTCACATGGAGAACATGGTACTAGTCTAGAATATTTCTCAAGAAAGTGAAAACAGGAGTACTCTAGATGACTTTATTATTGTTGTTGCTGTTTGAGACTGTCTGTGCAGTCCAAGGCTGGTCTTGACCACCCTGTGTTACCAAGAATGGACTTGAACATCGGATCCTCCTGCTTCTATCGCCTAAGTGCTGGCTTTCTAGATGGCCTTTGGAAAGACCCAGAGTATTCTATATATCAACTTTAAAAGCAAATGCTCAGTGCAAACGGTTCTTAATTTTTAATGGCAAAAGGATTCCCTGTGTGCTCTCTTTCTCTCTGAACGTATCTATACATTTCCTTCCCCCAAATTTATTATTTTCT
The DNA here is from genome assembly GCA_002335545.1 of Apodemus speciosus. Lineage (NCBI taxonomy): Eukaryota > Metazoa > Chordata > Mammalia > Rodentia > Muridae > Apodemus > Apodemus speciosus. The sequence goes on along the minus strand of BDUI01000097.1, from coordinate 406,451 downwards.
CCATGTGCAAAATATATTCACCTTGTCTTTTTTTAACTGTATCAACTCTAATTCCAAATAATCTCAAGTATTATTAGCGCCCATCAATCCAAAAGTATATCATCTAACTCAAAGATGGATGAGATTAAATTTGTGAGTCATCATAGGGCAAGATCTCCTTCTACCTGTGTACTTACAAAAGCAGATAACACGATCCATTTTCAGAATGTGACGGCAGGGCAGGTGTTAGACAGAGACATTCTGTCCAAACAGGGAAACAGGTGGGTCAAAACTAGAACTAAATAATTCATTTATTCATACAAATATGTGTCACCCTACTATGTGCCAGAGCTGTTTTAGGAGCACACAGCCCAGTGCTGAGTAGTAGGACAAATGTCTACCCTTGTGGAAAGGCTGTAATTCAGCTCCTGTGCTACCCATCCTAAATGCTTTGCTGGCCTTCTTAGCATGGGATGTGATCAGCAGGGCACAAGTGTGTGCAGAGGCAGAGAGAAGAAAGAGCCTGACTGGTGAAAAGTCAGGTCGCCTTGCTGTCTGCATATGCTTGAATAAAACAACAGGCAAGGTGCTGTGTACCATTCTAGGGAAACAGCAAACTACAAGTAGCTGCTATAATTAGAAAAACACAGGAGTTGATTTCAAATAAGGAAATTTGTTCTAAAAAGGTATGGAGAAGGCAAACAGTCACTGCTTCCCTCTGGTTCCCCACGCCTCTTTGTGAGGCTGTCACGAAACACAGTAGTCTCTCCAACACATCTAAGCTCCCACAGTGGCAGCTGAAGAAAAACACGATAATCTCTCTCGATCTTTCTCACAGTTTCAGTAATTTTTGAGACTTCAGTGAATGGATGACACTCAACATTCAACATCCAAGAAGCCACTTTTAATTGGGATATTGACTAAAAAAAAAATGTGTAACAAATTGATTAAAGAGTAATAGTTAACACATTCATCAGGGAATCTAAATACCTCATTGTGAGAACTTCTTAAGGTTCAATGAAGGATAAATCTTTACAGGTACTAGGGTTTTCTTTTAACTTTGCACTGTGGGACCGGGAATGGCTACTGGTCTGGTTTGAGTGGGTTATGACATATACTACATTCTTCTGAGACCCAATCGCGGCCTATTCCAATCATGCCCTGACTAACAGGTAAAAAGTGACAGGGCCAAATTTAGAGACAAAGCAGTTCTCATTCTCTAGGCTATTTCACCAGGCAGTAGAAAGGAAGGTTTAATACATTTTAATGGCAGGCTTCCCTTCCCCTCCTTGGAAACTCTTGCAGGATTAGCTGGGCTGCTTGCTGCCAATTTCCGCCCTCTAACCCCCACCTCTTCAAGCTACACTCAAGAGTGGACATTACAAAACCCTGACCTCTGTCCATCTTGCTCTCATGTTCATATCCCTTCAGTGGCTGCCACTACCAAAAGAGTACAACTCTGGATTTCTTGTTATGCTTTCTATAGCCCCTGGCATTTGTGACACACATTTTCAGTCTCATCTCTCACTCCACCCCCTCCCACCCCACTCCCCACCCTGCTACTCCACCTTGTGGCTTCAGCTCTCCAGCCACATGTCTACTGATGCACTTTCATGTCTTTGAGCCACTGCTCATACCACATTCCTCTGCTGGGAAGATCCTTCCTTGCAATCATTATCTGCCAAAATTCTCCTTGTCTTTCAAAGCCTGGCTTAAAAGCTACCTATATTTGAACTCCTGTCTAATTCTCTCAGTAGGAATGAATCCTTCCCTTCTCTGGGCTAGCAGGACCTTATTTATGCTTCTCTTATAACACCAATATAAGGCTAGGATAGTAGCGATGTAGGTATGTCTCATTATCTACCTTGAAAGAGATGGCACTCAAGTAGTATCCATATGCCCATAGTGCTGGGCATAGCTGCCCAGCATTTGATGAATGGATCCAAATGATGATGATATATATCCACTTGAGATGATAGATGTGTATGTAGAGTGGATTCTGTATATCCTTATCAATGTACTTAGCACCGCATAAAACACAGAAGCATAATACATAAAATAACTCCCAATGTGACAGCATGTATGTATAACCACACTTTACTAGATGTTCTGCCTTACAGGCTTCATTTTGAAAGGGTGTTAAAGAAATGATTACGGCTTAAGTGATTTCCAAGAATGAACAGAGTCCATGCACCCAAGGAGAAGTTCATTTCTGTGTGGAATCTCAACCTTAGAGTGAAAACCTGTAGCTTCAACAATTTGCACTGGAAAAAGTTATCTGATGGCAAGTGTTGACCAACCATTTTGCCACACAATAGTCCAGAAACCCACAGAAATAAAAAGATATCAGCAGTAAGATTACCGCTTCCTGCTTCTGGCCTGGGCATCTTTCAGCTCTCCACCTCCTTCAAGAATCCATACGCAGCAATAACGAACTGCCTCTAGTTTGGCTTAGGCTTTTGTATTAGCTCATTAATGAGTCTGGATTCCTTCCCCATTTTCCATGGTATCCCAGGCAGAGACAAAGACTCAGGCAGCAGGGGGCAGCTTTCCTTTTGCCTGATAACAAGTGCTCACTAGTCTCTGTCTGTAGTTAACAAATTCCGTAGGTCTTTGAAGGTAGAGCCCACAGAATGGGTCCGGCCTGCTCTAAGCTCTGCAATGCAAAACAGAGCTTCTCTGCAATTCAAATAGCGCTCAGGAATTCGGGCCTTAAGCGGTGTTCCCGGCATCTCTGACATCACCCCAACAGCTGAGAGTGATGGTGCCTTAAGGAAAGCTCAGTAGCCCCAAGCCTTGTAAATTCTTTCTGCTCTGCTGGTATGTGAAATGCACACACACTCACAAATACATGGTATGCTTTTCCAAACCATTCTAAATACCTCCTGGAAGACATCTGCCAATAAGGATCCCATGGCAGCCACAGTTTAAATATAGGAACCTCTCAACATCTTCAACTAGAGAACAAAATGCAAAAGGAATGCAGGTTAATTTGCCATGAACTTTATAGCTCTGAAGTCTATTTGATACTACTGTTCCATGAAAGGTCCTGGTAGGATTAAGATCAAAATGAGACTTCTGGCTCATGTGCTAAGATCCCTAAGCTGCACTTGGAGGGTAGCTTGCCTATTAATAGAGTACCTAATTTAGGGCAGAGTTCAAACTTGGGGGAAATCTAAAGAACTTGATTTAAACACACACACACACACACACACATGCACGCACGCACGCACGCACGCACGCACGCACACACCACCTGTATTTCATCTATCAGCGTTCTTTTTCTCTTCAAGCACTTTGAGTCAAACTAAATTTTCAACAGTTAAAAAAAATCTGTTGAAGTTTGGCTAGATACAATGTTTCCAAGAATCTTTAGAATTTAGATCATTGTGTTTAGAATTTTAAGATCACGGAAACATTCCAAACTAGTAAAGACACAGTTTCTCCAGTCCTGCACAAAGACTCAAATAGCTTGACTTTCCCTTGTGCTAACATTTTATACTATAATAATAAGAAAGGAGATAGTAGCTGTACTTTATGTGTACACTGCACCTTATTTTATTCAAGACAGATGATAGTATACCCATTTTCCAAGTATTAAGAAACTGGGCAGCCGGGCGTGGTGGCACACGCCTGTAATCCCAGCACTTGGGAGGCAGAGGCAGGTGGATTTCTGAGTTCGAGGCCAGCCTGGTCTACAGAGTGA
>BDUI01000097.1:380075-402536 GCA_002335545.1 Apodemus speciosus | reverse complement strand
AAAAAAAAAAAAAAAAAAAAAAAAAGAAAGAAAGAAAGAAAGAAAGAAACTGGAACAACGACGGGAAGTTAAAGAATTCATCCAAGGACATGACTGGCAGCTGAGTACAGATTCGTTTTGCTTTATTCTGAAGTAAACACACGAGTGTTGTGGTTGCAGTCTTCTCACTGTAATTCTAATCCTGTGCCAATAAGGTTTTACAAAAATGACAGGTACTGCTGTAATAAAAACTTATTTTTCCCCTTTTTTCTTTTGTACTTTCCTCTTCCTCCTCTTCCTTTTCTTTTGTGGTGGTCACAAAGGTTGGGGGTGGGCCTGAGAGGACTGGGAAGTGACTGTGACTGGAGTGCACTATGTGGAATTTCCAAATAATTAATAAAATATCTTAATAAAAAAAAGCCTTAACATAAAAAAAAAAACAAAAGAAAAAACAAACCCTCAGGTAGAGCAGTGAACCTTGCAGTCACCAAAGAGTTCTTTGAAACCTTTAAATAGAGTGACGAAAATTTTCCTAGTCTCTCTCACGTTTTTCCCATTCCAATGTACCTATGTACATACACACTTCTTCCCTGCAAATACTAACCTACTAACCACAGCATCTACAGTACTTGCTAAGGTCCTTGTTGCTGTTTCCATTATCACCAAAACCAATGATGTCTACAAAGTCAGCTTCCCTATCACTTGTGCACTTTTGTTTGGGAATCCCAATGGAATACTGTACATTTATCCCTGGAACTTTTCAACTCTAGCTTTCTCTTGTCATTCAGTCTATTAAGATATATTTGGATTTCAATGACAATATCAATGTAATAGTTAATACTACCTTCCTGCATGCTATGACTGAATATTAATGACATGGCTTGCTTCTCTGTCTTCACTTAGCTCATTTGTTTTTTTTGTTTTCTTTCTTTTTTTTTTTTTTAAAAAAGGTTTCTGTCAATCAAATTTAAATTCAAAGCAAAGCAGCAAAGACCTCTCTCCAGGCTGACACCAGTTTGCTATGAAAATATTCTTTAGGTCTAATAATTAATTAGCTACACATTGACTAAGGCAGGTTATCTATTTACCAACATTTCTTGTCACTTGTTGAAAGGAACTCATAGTTATTTCTGTCTAAAACCATGTCTATAACAGACATACAGACCAGCAACACATGTTGAATGACATAGCTGTATGTCTTGATTTTTCTGTGAGAGAGTTCACAGTGGCTTCTAGTTCGTAATGTTATGGAGAACTCACACTATCCAAGAGATTGACCCAGAACTTTGCTAAGATGTGATGTCAGGTTCTCTAGCTTGTGATTTCCACAATCCAAGTTAAGGGTAGAATATCATACTGGATTCCAGATTTGTGGCTCTTCCTCTATTTGTTGTGCTAGTTCAAAGTTTATTGACAGTGCTAGCACGCTAATTATTCTAAGACTGCTCAGTGCCGTAGGATGTAATTGACCTGAACTTAAGCATCCTTTTCATGACACAACATAAAATAACTATTTTAGCTTTATTTTTTAATCTTGTCACAGACTTGCCCATACTGTGTAATGTTTGGGGAACAACCGAAAAAATATGGGTTACAAGAAAGTGTCTAAATCAACTTATTAAGGAGAAAAAGAAATCACATGTTAAAACTCTTTAAAAAAATTACCAACTGAAATCCAGTGCATTAAACAATGGTGTAATTTTCATCTTGCATATTAGATGGGAGTCTAGTAGAAAAACTCCACTTTTTCAGTTGTTATGCAAAAACCACTGTGGTTGCTGCCTAAGGAGATGCTATAATTAGAGATACAGGGTTGATTTTATTAAGACTTTATTTCCACTAAATACCAATAGTGAGCTCATAAAGAATAAGGCCCCATGTCTGCTCATGTGTCAAATGCATTTAAAATGCAATGATCAGACTCAACTAAGCATGGGAAAGGCCCCATCTTAAAAAAATAAGAACAAAACAAACAACTATAGGTGGGCTAGACTATGGCCAGATATTTTGTTGGGACAACTAACATAGGGCTTTGTCTGGGGTTGAGACTATGGAAAAAAGATTGTTCTAGGCAAGATAGCTAAGCACTCTTTATGTCCATTGGATTTTGTCAGAATTCTAATGACATGGGCAAGGAAATTTTGGAAGTGTTGGTCATCAGCTTTGAAGAAGACACTTTAGTTCACTAGYACTCGAACATGGGATTTCACTTATCATTTCTAAAAGGAATAATGTTACCACCAAGCCACACATATTCTCTTGTCTGATCTCCATTTTTACCACCAGTTAAGTTTAGGAGGTTGCTGAAAAGCAAATGCAGTGATTTCTCTATGTGTTGTTGATATTCTGTATATTGAGGCAGTGTTCATATTGGATTAAACGTTCAAGAGCTTTGAGAACAGCCTGAGATTTTATTGTTTTATTCAGAAGACCAATATCTAGTATCTAAGAAGTTTACAACTAGCATTTCTTGGTTGAAATAAGAATGAGAGACTCTCACATTCACCATGGAACAGAATCTGAATGCACTGTCCTAAAATAACTGAGTTCTTTGGCATTTAAATCTACTGACTAATATGATGTTAATTTTGTCATCCTTAGAAGGGGGAGGCAAATCTTGAATTGTTACTGTATCCTGGAAGATACAGGAATTGAGAACCAGGGTATGCCAGTATAAAGATGACTGGTTCTGGATGTAGAATGGAGTCAGCCTCTGGGAGAGGGCCCAATTGTCTGCGCAATAGGTTCTCCTGGCTCTGTTTGCTTTGGGTTCAATGAGCCCTCCCTACAGGGACCACCTCCACTCAGTGTATTAACTATTCAACGGGTTTAATGAGTGAGGTGGTGGGTAATGAGGTGTACTTGTTATGAACAAACCTAGTTAATAATGTCCACGAGAGATAAATAATTAGCAAGCTCATGCCCCATGCCAGAGGGCTTTTTGAACTGCTGAAGTATGACCTCCTGCCATGATCTGACGTACATACTGTACAAGAAAACATGCTTGTACATATATATTCATATTTGCATTAGAAAAGACTTTAGGGGTAAACTAGAGTATATATACACACAACAACAATGACAAATGATGATAAATAAGTTAAAATCTATAGAAAATTGAATACTGTAAAATATAGTAATGAAGAAAAAAATGTATCTCCCTCTGTTGCTTGATCACAGTTATCATAATAGTGCTACCAAAACCATGCTGATCACTATCTTCCAGTTTTGAATAGTTTAATTAATATGCAAGGACTAAAATACATGACCCAATTTAAGTACATTTAATGCTGTATATTCTAAATATAGCAAGTAGTTCCTTTTCAAGAAATTTAATCTAAAATATCTGAGAATTCTCTTTGGTGCAATGTTATTAAACTGTAAATAGTAATTGGGATATTAAAAACACATGCTCCCCAAAGCCACCAGACATTGTAATTATATTTCAAGCCATTAAACAGAAAGACAAAAGATTTTTTTTTTAATGATAAATGTGTTTTGGAATGTATCAGCTAATTCTTGTTACTTTGTGAAACAATGTTTTGCTCCATAGAGTCTAGAAGCTCATATTTAATGACTAATTTACACTGTCCTTTTGTGACTGAGAAGTCTCTTCATTGGCTTTTGCAGATACCCTGTCTCCTCTCCCACTAACCCAGTCTGGCTCTATAGGGAAACGAAAGTTATTCTTGTTCTGTAGCACCATTTGTAAGTAAAGATGTATTCTAGACATTGGGATATAGCAACATTTGAGGAAGGCCTTTTATTTAAATTTGATTTTCAGAAAGCTTCTTAAAATAACAAGAAACAAGCCTAGAATTCATGTTTAAGACTTTTCTAGAAAGCACTGGATCAGGTCAGTATTTTCCAGCTATTGTCAGTTTTTATGAGAAGACTATGAAAAACTGACTTGATGTGTTTCTATCATAACTAAGAGTCAACTCAAAGATTTGGAAAAACTGCATGCTAAGGAATGTACCTTCTCTGTTACTCAGCAACATTACAAATTAACTTATTAAATATTTAACATTCTATTTAGACAACAAGTGTCTTCATTTGTACCAGACTCTATCAAGCAGCTTAAAGATAGTTTGCCACTATTTCCAGAGAGAGACAGAAGTAGAGATGTTTTACTGTCTGTTGTACATTTGATTCCCCACCCCCCTTGGCCCATTATTTAGGGATTTGAGATGACAGCTCTCAGACTCACCTAGGCTACAAAGCACCTTTATTTGTTCATCATATAATGTAGTAGGCATTTTTCTAATGATTGTCCCAATTGGGATTCTGGGAAACATGCTTTGTCTTTCTTTGTTGAAGACTTTAAAGCCTTAGACTATAGACATGTCTATATTTGGCCTTTGAAAATTGTTAACCCGCAAAGTAAGGGGCTTCAGGTATTTGTCCTCCTCCCCACCTCTTATACGTGGATCCTAATATTACCTTGTTCTTCTTCTCTTCATTAGGTAAGTGGCTAAGCAGAAGGAAAGCCGAGAATAAAGCCAGTAGTAGTCTTGGAGTCTGGGTCTCATTAGAGTATTTAGTTTCTTCTGGTAAATGCAAATAACAGAGCCCATCTTGCTTTCCTCTCAAAGCCAATTCATCAGTTTATCTAACATACATAAGAGTGCATCTACAAGCTGATCTTTGCTGTGCAAATGTATGGCTGAATTATCATTTAGAGTTACATGGTTAGCATGATTCAAAGACAATATCTGGCCCTGGGGAAGGGATACATACATAGAAGGAGCAATAAATGCCATTTTTTTTAACAACTTAATGTTTTATAGCCTGATGAAAAGAAGACAGAAGAACAGAAGAACTGGATGGGGGAAGGGCAGGTTGAAGTTCCATCTGCCTGTGTTGGAAGGCTGGTGGGAAGGGAACAACCTTTGAAAGGATGAGAGGTTACAAAGTGGAAAGGGGTGACCTGGGAACAGGGTGTTTTAAAAAGATTGCAGAGCAGAGAATAAAGTCACAAGACTTGTTCACATGAGGGTGCTGGGTTAAAGCCTGACCTTGAGTCACAAATCACAGAATCACAAGGCTGGAAGGAATCTTAAGAGGCCATCTCGTCTACTCCCCCCGCCATTCAGCAGGACATTGTAGCCATCCTAAACAGATGAGACTTTATCCTACTTTGAATGAGAAATTCTTGACACCAAATGGGCAGGTATTGACTGCTCTGGCCTCAACTCTTTACAACAGGCAGGAAAACAATTTCTGGAATTTCATTTGAACCTTTACTGAAATGGGCAACACGATTAATTACTTACTAGTGTTTCGTTGAGGACAAATAACTTCTGTGATAAGTTTCAGAACAGCAAAATTAGCTGTAACTTACAAATACACTTAAAACAGAGAAAATGCTACTGACAAAACTAAGTTATAGGATCAGTTTCCCACAGTGTTGTATGGGTAGGAAGGTATTATGAACATTCTTGGTATTTGTGAAGTCTTCTCTCCACATAGGAGTCTGGAGCAGAAACAAAAGTTGGTTTAAAAAATATAGTCTAGTAAATTCCAGAACTAATACTGAGAACCAAGAATGGTTCAATTCCTCCCCTAACAAAACCTAATAAATCCTCACATAAATTAGAAACTGAAAAAGAAATAAAAAGGACCTTATTTTCAATCGTGGGAATCTTGCACATGAACTGTGCGGCTTATGAGGAAGAGGGAGTATATTACACACCTGTGCCCCTTTCCCAGGAAATGGGCCCAGAACTAAGCCTGAACCCATCCCCTCAAGGTTATGGGGGGAAGGGGGGTGTCAATGTAGAAATAATGTTACTTTATTCCCTTGGTGGGTATAGTATTTCCAGTGCTATCAACAGAACCATGATCAGAAAGGAGGCAGCTGAGAATGTCTGTGGAAGAAAAGTTGAGTTATTTTGGGAGATGCTCGTAAATGCTCTAATGCAACAGGATGGACACACAAGCCCAGATAGGAAGATATCTCTGCATTTACAGATGGAAAGGAACATTACCTGGATTCTCCATTCACATGCAAACATAGGCAAGTTAACTTGATTCTACCTCCCCACTGCCAAAAGTTTAGGCCAATTTAGCCAGGCACTCACTGAATCCAGATGTTTGGCAGTATATAAGAAACAACATCTGTATAATTGATTGAATTTTCAACTAAACTCACTAGATGCTTGGCAGCATGCCTGCATCACCTCTAATGGCTCCTTGCCTCAGTTTCTCTAGCTATAAAGAGGGGATAAACATTTATCACTTGGTGAGGATGATAAAAATCTTTCAGGGTAATGAATTCTTGCAAAGAATGGTTCTATGAGAGTATTATATATCATACAATTCCAGATTGGATCCCCCTCCCGCGACAGCTAGTCTTGAGAGCATGCAGTGACTGAAATAATGTTAAGTGCTATAGAAAGCTAATGCAGTATCAGCATTAACATCTTTATCATGTTAATCAAAACTCTGTTCTTTTGTCATTTTCCCAAATCATCTCACTTTCACACTGAATAATGGCCAAAATGTATGTTTTAACTAAGGTTTGAAAAGATATGTTTTGTGCATGTAAAGCAACACAGGTGAGAATAAAAGAAAATCAGTGTGGATGTTTGGAACCAGACCAATAAAGGTAAAACTGACCAGGTAAAACTGGTCTATCAATGACAATCGATTGCTCAATGGTATAGAAAATGTGCACATGCTGTTAGGAGTAGAGGGCGAAGAAAGGAATGCTGATGGTGAATTTGCCCTCTCTTTGTTTACCTCTATGTCTCCATGGATTAGTTTGTGCTTTGTGGCTGAAAGTTAGAAAAAAAATTTCAGAGAGAACACAAGCGAAGTAACAAAGGAATCTGCAGTTGCATAAAACTCAGTGGCTAAAGTACTGAAGCTCCCTTTCAAAGGTATGTCCTGCCTACAGGGAAAAGCCTAAACGGCAGCTCCGTAACTACCATTTAATAAAGGCCTGGCATGCAAATGCGATTATATTTATGCATATGTATATTTATGAATGTTATATTATGTACACACACATGTGCTTTAGCTAGCCTTATAGTACTACTGATGGGAGAATGAAAGCACTGGTTATATATTAAAAATACATATATAATATACATATTTATAGATTTATAAATATTATATGTATATTTATACATGCATATATTTATGTATGTATGTTTAATTTATATACACAAGTACATATATATGCATGTGCATATAATATACACATATATATTAAAATACATTATGAAATTCAGACCCATTGTGAAAGCAAATTCATATTCTTTAACTACAACTGAAGCCTTTGCAAAAAGGTATACTATAAACATCTTTGGTGATTACTAGATCATATTTAAGCCTGTATCTTTCCAACTTTCCCCCTTTTCAAGTGGATTCTGTCCACAGGTCTTTGTCTGAAATTGCTTTATGGCTGCCCTCTCTACTTATCTTTACATATTCTTCGTTTACACATGGTTTATAGCAGCTCTTAACATTTGTCCCTCTCAAAGCTCTTCCCCCTAGCCTAGCTTACCCTATGTTTCTGTCAGGTCACCCTAAACTACTGAGTAGCATCTCTCCACACTTTATCGTGTATCACACTTTATCTTTCTTGAGGTGTTTATGCTTGGGTTCCCTTCCAGGGAGGCTGTTAAAACAGAGCATTACATTTCTTTTCCATCTCAGAAGTCTTTAGGACCCAGGAGAACACATATATCCCAGGTATGCCTTAAAGTCTAGTGACATCTATACTTAGGATTAGAGGCACAGTGATGGGCCCCGAAATTTTGGTCTCACCAGTGCGAGATTCTGAGTAGACTCACCCAGACACAGGTAGTTGGGGTCTTTATAAGTAGTCTGAAGACCAATTCGGCCTTCATTCCCAGGTGAAGTGGTCACATTGTCTTTGCCTTGGTCCCCTTGGAGACACATTTGGAAAGAATCACACTGCTGTGGCCATGTGCTCAGCAGCAGTAACAAGCATTTATTAAGTGCTCACTGAGATCAGAGCACTTTAGGAGACACTGGCGGAGTTCGTCCAAGTGTGCTTTCAGTATGCTCATGACGAAATCGAAGTGAAATATGCTACCATTAGAAAGCCCTGGCAAACAATTTTCTCTGAATGCCAAAAATTCACTAATGTTCACACAGAAAATAAAATCAGGCCTGTGTCTTCATGCAGAAACTTCTGTCTGTGCACAAACATTTTAGTCACATTAAATTCTTCCCAGGCTACAAATAGTAGCCCAGTATCTGGGCCCTCCCATTCATGAAGCATGGCATGGCACAGAAACACTGTCACTCTGGCATATGGTGGCCTTTCTGGTGACTTTAAAAAAAATTGTGGCCACAAGGCAATCAGAAGCAGATGGTACGACTAACTTCTATTTGTGTCTTGTTGTAAAACTCCTGACAAGAGGGGGAAAGTATGTGTATAGGTCAAGAAAATGAGAGGAGTGAGTCAAAATTTGGCAAAGGTCTCTGATACATTCTCATCGGAAAGCAATTTGGAGACAGCCATTGAAATATTCACATCCCTTAACGCAACAGCACAGCATTGTAAGAAAATAATCAATGATCAAGAGATGGTGCTATAGATAAAGAGACAGCTCAAAGATGGAATGAAACTGGAATCAATTAGGATGTCTATCAATTATGATGAATAGACAGCAGAATATTACTTGGCCACAGCCAATGATTAAGAGGAGCATAAGAATGTGTTATCAGTATGGTATGATGTAAAAAAAAAAAAAATATTGTATGAAGCCAGGCATTGTGGCTATACCATTATGATTTCTCTCTTGCTGCAATATCATAGTAACCAAAAATGGAGTGAAAGATGTCAATTTTAGCAGGTAAAATCATTGAAGTAAAGGAATAATTGCTGCTTTCCCACTTGCCTAAATATTAGTTTCAGCAATGAAAATCATCTGCCTCACATTGATTTCTTTTGCATTTCCACTTTTGTTGGCTGTGACGCATACCTGGTTAATGTGTTTCAGTTTGTCAATGATCTGGCTCACCACCGGCTCAGGCCCCTTCATTTTCAGCTCATGGAGGTTAAACTGATTCTTCATCCCATTCCTTGCCGCCTTCTGGCTGTATCTATAGAGATGAAGGGAGAGAGAAAGTTTGTCAATGAGAGTCCCCATCAAAGAGACTGACTCCACTGGGTACCAACAGTACAACCAACTATAAATTCTCTCCTGCCTTTTAGAACATGAGATGGTTGAGTAGGAAGCACTGTGCTAGGGGATGTTCAAGGTCACGGTCAGTGAAAACCACCATTAAGGATGTGCTTTCCACTCATTTGAAAGAGAAAGAACCTCCCATGCTCTTTACCTCCGCCTTCCCCTCATACCCCTCCTCTCACAATTTCCTGTGGACCCCACAAGAGCTGCTTTTCTGTTCAGGGAGCTTTTTCAACCAGATGTAGCATACATGATGCTTGCTAGCTTGCCTCCATGTTCGCCCCCGGCAGAGGCTCAGGAGAGGCTTGTTGACATTGTCCTGCGTGGGGAATCACAGGCTTTGCTTTAGAGCTGGCAGATATATTAAGGTCTCTATGGATGTCCTCATCGGGATGAGCTGGGCGAAGATTTGTAATCCAAGGCCATTCATTCTACCTTTATCCCCAGTGTCAGGCTTTTCTGGCTTCAACCAGGCCAGTGATTCGCACTTGATTGAACATCTTTCTGTACCCACGGTTCCAGATCTTAATTTTAACCTAAATTAGAATCCTGTCATATATCCTGATTTGCATCATTTTCTGACCTAATATTATACTGTGGACATATTGAACCGCTTTGTTCTTATTGTTCTGCATGACTATATCATAATTTATTTGTCCACTCTGCTACTGATAAAACAACTAAATTATTTGTAAAAATCAAAACAAAACAAAAAACAAACAAACTTTGGTAATATAAACAATGCTGCAAAGAATAGCTTTGTGTGCTGATTTCATGTCATACTTTTTGTACAGCACTTTACAGTACCAAGTTTATTCTTGCCCAGAGAGGGAGGGAGAGAGAGGGAGGGAGGGAGGGAGACAGAGAGAGAGAGAGAGAGAGAGAGAGAGAGAGAGAGAGAGAGAGATTGAGAATCCATCATATACATATGCTCAGCTCCTAGAAGCTTTGCTGTTTCCTGGCACAGAATGAAAAGGCAACCGCTGAATTGTCAGATCACCGAGCCAACCGCCTTCCTGGAGTCTTTATCAAATAGTATACTCAGTATTAGCCACCTCATTTATGTCCATAGAGTGCTGTACAAATGTGGTTCCTCCCTGATGATATCAATTCCGACTTCTTTCTTTACTCCTCCTATTGCCTAAGGAAGAGACCCTACACACAGATGAAGATGTAGGACTCATTCAGAGATGAAACTTTTAAATTTCCCTATTTAAAGATACCTCCTTGGACTTGCCCATATCAAAGCTCACCTTCCTACAAAACAAGCATTTTCCTGAAGCTCATTCCTTAACCAGGCTTGTAGAAAGACATGGCAGCTTAGCAATTTGGTCCTGGACTCCCCATTCTAAAACTATTATGAATATTAAATCTAATTACTCTCATAACTGATCCCTTGGTGACAGGACTATAGGGTTCTCTGCCACTCCAAAAAATTACCCTCTAGTAAATTAAGCATGATTTCTGGTTACAGAAGTGTTGGGAAGGGCTGGCTTGCGGTTTAGACAAAACTCTCCCCTTATCTCATATATGTTCAATGTACTCATCCAACTGATGCTCACTGCTGCTAAAATTTAGTGACACTAGTTAAATACTATGTTAAATACTATCCTGTAAGCACTCAGTACACTCCCCTTCCTCACATCTTTTCCTGTATCTAATCTCTCTATCCTTTCTTTCTACCTCAGCTTGGGAAAAAAAAATCCCCACTGAACCAGATTTTAAAAGCAATGACTGTCATAATGGAATATATGATGCAGAGATTAAAAGAGCATAGTAGATCTGTATGCACTGATAGAGAAGAAAGGGCAAGATACATTAAAACAGACAAAAAACAAAGCAAAAAAACCCCACAAGTTGAGAATGCCCAGTGTGGTTCTATTTGTGATAAAAATGGGTTCGTACAGACATTATAATAGGCCTTTCCCACCTGTCTGCAGGTTCCGCTTCTATAGACTCACTGGCTAGCGAATAGCAATAGTGATAGTGTGAAGACATTAAGTGAAAAAACTATAGAATAATTAATTCATAAGTTTTAAATTGAATGTTGTTCTAAGTATGATAAAACCTATACCATCCCACTCATGCATGCCTAGGATATAAATTATCTCTGTGTTTAACAAGTCTAAGTTGTTTATGCTACCTGCTCAATACTTGTCACTTGAAAGCTGCCTAAGTTATCAGACTGACTTCAGACTGAGGGAGAGATCACAAAACTTTCATTATAGTACACAGCTAGAATTGTTTTTATGATATTATTATTGATCTCTTGCCATGNCCACCACCACCACCACTACCACCACCACCACCACCACCACCACCACCATCACCACCATCAACTCCTGTTTTGTTTTCTTTTCAGTGCTGGGTCTCATGCATACCAGGCAAATGTTCTGCCACCGACCAACACTTTTCTTTCCCTTATCCTGTCAAAGATCAAACTCCGGACCTTTGGCCTGCTAAGCATGAGATCTACCACAGACATCACCAATCTTTTCCTACTTGGGTTTCCAGATTGTGTTTAGTTGAATCCTTGGATATAGAGAGGTGACTATTTATGTGGGGTTCAGTACTATCATTTTTTTAAGGAACCAACCAGGGGTCTTGGGATCCAACTTTTACAAAAGGCTCTGTACTCTCGTGTTGTATAACCCCTCAAATATGTACAGAAAACAAGAAACTAGTGGCAGCTGTTACTTTCAATAAGTGCTGGGCAAGACTTGCTTAAATATTTTATAACTTGATTTATCTTCTGTCTTTTACACCATGGATTTTGTTTCTCTGTATGGTTCTGACAATTGAACCTAGGGCCTTGCCCACACTGGAGAAGTTCTTTGCTATTGTGTTATATCCTCAGTCCCCTACTGTGAGCTTTCTAAACCTTTGTAACTATTAGATTTAAAAAAAAAATAAATGAAATTGTACATCACAGTTAACTTCATTTTTTCCCAGCGTTTGTAAGGCATGATCAACAAAATTTGAATGTATTTATCATGTACACTGTGATGCTCAGATACATGTATGTCTAGTGAAATGATTTCCAAAGTCAGTTGTTTAATCTATCCATTACTTCACTCCATCATCCCTTTTGTTTAATAACTTTAAAAAATGTACTGTGTTTACTTAAGCACATGTGCCTCTGCTATAGCAAAGGGACACAGATGGTGTGTTCTCGGGGTATTTCATGGAACATGTGTACTCCGAGTGTCAAGCCCAACGGGAATCACTTAGGGATGTCCCTGGAGTTTGCAGTTAATGAATTCATTCAGCATTTCACTTCCATGGCTTCCCTCAGTGCTGCTGATGCATGGAGCTCATGATAGTCTTTGAATGAGGTTGAGCCATCGTAGCCCCAATTCATCTGATCCACACACTGCAAAGGGACAGGACCACTCATTAGCCTCGGGAGATTTTAACGGTGGGTTATCTGGTTAGCAAGACTTATCTGTGGCTTGATTAATTGTCCTCCTCTTTTCACAACTGCCTCTTCCCAGAAGTTTTAACATGCCTCTGGCAATAAAAGAACAGAAATGCCCACCTCCGCCGCAACAGATTGCTTTTTTAGCTGTATATATTTAGCATGATGTTAGAGCTGTTACCTTTAAGCCCTTCGTGCAGTATCTTCTTCCCCCATCCTGTTTGGATCTATTCAGCACAGAAATGACTGCCGTGATACTAAGAAAACCCTATTTGTGCAGTGAAAAGGAGAACGTTTCTCCCTTTCAGGCAGATTGGTTAAGGCCTGGAGGGGGAGGGAGGGAGGAAACCTGTGTAAAAGCCTTAAAGAGAAAAAGGAACCTAATTAAAACAGGACATCTGGGCATGCTTGTCCTGGGACAGTTGAAGCAAAGAGAGCACTTGTAAAAGAGGAATAGAGTCAAACAAGCGTAAAATGGGCGAGCTTTTCTTCCTAAATCTGCACTGGCTGAGGCAATCAGCGGATGCAAATGGAGAAGGCTGGAGATGCGAGCGAGCGCCTTCACAGACCAGCGGGTCCAACCCCCTCTCCGTGTACGTGAAGAAACAGACTCAGCAAGGGACTTTTCAAACAGCGAATCGTACAAGTTTCATACTCAGAATAAAATTCTTCTTTAAAGGTCCCTCAAACGTATCCTGTGCATTCCTAACACTGCTGGTTCTGATTTAGGGCAAGGGGGTTGATGGAGACTTCCCTTTCCTTCGAATGGTGCTAAGGGTTTGCGAGCAAGTCTCAGAAGGACTAACTCCTGGCTAAAAGGATTTGATTTCACAAAAGTTTACATTCAATTGCTGCCTGATTATGGTTGGGGGGGGAAAAAAGCTATAGATCATACATGCTCAGGGCGCCATCTTATGGAGAGACTGTGGCATGACAATAAAAGGTCTGTCATCCTTGGAAAATATTCTGGCCACAAGCGCTGGGGGAAAATGGTATAATTTAAAGAGAACAAATAGCTTCAAAAACAAAGTAGAACACAGAATAGCAAAAAGCATCTTATTAAGAGTCTTTAAGAGAAAACGGTTTTCTGTTGGAGATGCAGCCTTAATTTTCATAAATACACAAAAATAAAAGTAAAAATGAAATTAGGTGAGATTTTAAATGTGTTTAATAAAAGAAAGTGACATTTTTTCCTACTGATTTGTGGACATTTCTTTGTTTATTTTGGGTCATAGTGTCTACTCCTGGCTACCCTGTGACTTGCAATACATACATTAAGCTGGCTCTATACTGATTGCAAGCATGGATCATTAAACGTAGATTTTTTTGTGGATATAGTCAAAGAGAAATATTTCATTTTTTTCTAACTGCAACATGACAGTTACAAACAACTTCAGGGCAAATTTTCAATGCTAACAACACACTTATCCACGATATTCCAAGAAATACCTGTGTTTTCACACAATTGCTTTTCATAAATTACAGAGATTTTAGTAGCAAGAAAGAAAATGCTAGGGAAGGAATAGAAGGATGCAAAGCCATTTACATCTCATTTTAGAAGACATTAGCATGGTAGGAGAGTAAGTGAGTGTCAATCCAGTTCTATCCTTGTTTTAAACCCCACTTGGGAAGGGGCTAAAAGATTACTCTTGGAATATCAATGACTTAAATCCATAGATGCAGTGAATATTTTCTAGCCAGTGAAGAAAATGTGAGAAGTTGATACTACCCATCAGAGTCTGGGGCTGGGAGAAGCAGTTGGCCCAGCAGAGAGGGGATGTTAGAGACAATGCCTGGGACAGCACCATCTATATCTCAGTCTTTAACAATCAAAGGATCCAGGAGGGGAGGAGGGAGAAAAGAAACCTACCTCCCAAGCGCTTTGATTACAGGCAAGCACTCTACCAGTTGTGGTACATCCCTCCCCCTATATAACGCATTTACAAAAGGGCCAAGGCTTATATTCAAAGATATAGTTTCAAATATCGGTTTGAGCTGGGCTTGGGGATATAGGCCTGAAATCTTTGGTAGTCTGAAGGCTGAGGCAGGAAGACTGTAGGTTCAAAGCCTGTGTGGAATTTCGAGTGAATTAAAGAACAGGCTGGGCAATCTAGTGACACAAGGTCTCCAAATAAAAATAAAACTGGCTTCCCTTCAAAGGGGTAGGAATAACGTCACTTGCATGTATTGGGGGGGGGTTGTAGATACGACAAATGCTATTGAGTTGAGATTACATAGGCTATGTGCTTCCAACTGTGCCTAGAACATAGAATGTTCTAGAGGGGAGCTCTTGTTAAGTGAAAGTAGGAAACACAGTGCCAGACAGATAGTAGGCCTTCAATAGACATTGTTTGCAAAGGGCGTCCAAATGAACCTTGAGAACAATAGTTAGGAGAAGCTTCAAGTTCCTCACGCCCACCCTGAGAGAAACCCAAGGCTTCAGTTGTCTTCAGTCTGGTTCTATGTAAAGTGTAAGTTAAGGCTGAGGTGGGAACACTAATAGGGCCAGAACATACGATCAAGGTAAAAGAACACTTAACATTTTCGTTGTTTGCCTTTGCACTTGAACTCTGATGGCTAAGCGACAGGCACCGAATACTCAAGCCTAGCCGCAGAGGACTCTCTTCACAGAGCTTCCAAGGGACAGTGTCTATCAAGGAAGAACCTGTTGGCCAGGACTTCAGCGCGTTGTTTTGAATGTCAAATGACTTTCCAGAGGTCTAGAGCAAAGGGCAGACTGCCTCTGTAGCAATGGGAACTGCTGAGATCCTTTAAAAGATAAACATTCCTATTTATCCCCTGGCTGGAAGCATCTGTTCCCTTACCTATAGTTACTTGCAGGCCTCAAAACCTCTCACCTGCAGGGTTATCGCCCCTCCACCTCCACTCTCCCACCTCCGCCCCAGGTCTTGGGCCAGAGGAAACAGAGCTGCTAAAGGTGTTAGCTTAGCTGACTCACCTGGCAAGCCCCAGGCTTTGGAATTCGCCTTGTTCTTCAAAGCCACTCTTTCAAACTCTTGGAGTGAGCCTGGGTGTTCAGGCACGACTTCCTCTTGCCTGGCGATGTTTCATCTTTCCCTGGGTTATCTGACCTGAACTAGGTCCCATTTCCCTCATTTGTATTCGCCTCTGCAGTCTACCGCCCCTTCTTCATTTCCTGGCAGACGTTAGGGCCTCGCTAGCTGTCTGTGGGGCTGATTCGAGGTGGAAGGCCTCACCCACAAAGCTCAGTTTATAGTTCTAATTATTCAGTCTTGTTGGATCTGCACTCATTGACTGGGGGCCTGCCTTACACTCACTGGCCTTCTGGTCTCCCTGCCAGTCTCTTCCGCCCATCAAGTCACCCTTCTTAGTGACCAGTCGCTGTCTCTGTGGCAGACTTAACTTTTCTTTTTCTAAAAGATTTATTATTTATTTATTATATGTAAGTACACTGTAGCTGTCTTCAGATGGTTGTGAGCCACCATATAGTTGCTGGGATTTGAACTGAGGACCTTCGGAAGAGCAGCCGGTGCTCTTAACCTCTGAGCTATCTCTCCAGCCCCCCAGACTTAACTTTTCTATGCCTTACTAAATGTTACCATTCAAGTGGTGTGACACACACCACTTTTTAGGCTAGCCAGAGAGATAGCCACAGCCCTCAGCCCTGTCCTTCCAGCCCCTTCAGACTAGTCACTGGGCTTCCAAACCCGCTAGCAGCACGCATTGGTTTCACAACCTCTTTTGAGTGGCACAATTTCCCATTGCTGTTTCAACTCAAGATGTTCTATGGCTGTGAACCAAATCTAACACACCTGGGACTTCCGCTGTCAACATGTGATGGAGGGTGTAACTCTACTTATTACGGGTGGAGATTTTTGGTCCAAAATGCTCAGGACTGGAAGTGTTTGGATTTCCTCGCATCCCCCTCCCCCAATTTTGGGATATTGTTTTGTGTATAACGAGATATCCTGTAGATGAGAACATATAACATATGTTCACATATAAACATAAAACTCCTTCTTGTTTCCTATATTCTTTATCCACATAATTCAAACCACCTAGGGGTATGGGATATTTGTAATGTACCTACATTCTGACTGTGACCCATCATGTGAAGTCGGCTGTGGAATTTGTCCAATTCTGACATCCTATCGACCCTCGGGAAGTTTCTGATCCTGAGGCAGTAGGGACTTTGGAATTTTAGTGTTCACATACTGAATGGCAAAGCCTTCTATATTGCAGCATCAACTGGACTGGAATAGTGTGCCTTTCACGGTGGGGAAGGAGCTGGCAAGGGCAAGGTGAGTCAGTGTGACCTTGGGCCCAGGACACTGAAGGTTATCACACACTGTGGGACTACTCCCTCATTGCCTTCTCTTAACATCAGTTTCTCAATTCCTAAACCAACGTCCGGAAGCAGCGGAAAGAAAGAACACTCAGTGAGTCTTCATCTGGTGGACAAGTGGCAATGTGGAGCACAGAGAGAGGTGACAACCAGTCTAGACAAAGAGCTTGTCACCACCAGTGGGTGCAGATCAGACTAGCCCCACCCTTAACAGGCTTGGGCCTGGTGCTGGCACCTTCTAGTCACCAGCCATCAATGAGAGTCAAAGAATAACAGAGGGAAAGGGGGTGTGAGCCCCAGCATGATCCAGGTCCACTCTGACTGCCCAAGTTGCCCAGGTATCCCCAGCAGTTTGCACCTGCTCGGCCGCTAGAACAAGCCACTCATTGTGTGAGGCTGTAGGCGCGGCGGTGCTCAGCAAATAACAACAGACTGAGTCTCTCGAGCCAGCCTAAAGCAGATGGGAGTCCAGGAAAACGTTACTAAGCCAAATAAAAGTGACTGTAAAGCACTTGGTAAGATATAAAGTGCCGCATAAATACTTAATAAAAGTGTGCAGCAACTCACACAAGGACAACTGGGTCAGAAACTACCCAAGCTCTCTAGCCTAGAGGTTCTTAGAAAGAGTGGAAATTGTCTTCCTCTCTCTGGCTGCTAGGCCACTTTGTGTTCCTCTGCTCTTACCTGCCCTTCAGGCATTGGCGCCTCTCTAGATAGAGCCCTCTGGTCACTGATCTAGTTCTGGGGCTAGAGGGTGTCTAATTTTCATCCCAGGCAGTTGTGTCGAGTATTATTCCAAGCAACAGTGATCGAATCCCATTTCTTTTGCTCAGAAGCCCCGCCAGAGCTGTGGGGTACTCTAAGGGAGCCGTTTTCTTTAAGATTTAATCACCTGAGGCGCACCCCAAACTCTCCAGGATCAGAACCTAAAAATGACTCCGACAACATCTTGGACAGCTGGCCTGCCTGCTCCCCTGTTAGCTGCTGGAAGACTGAAATGAAGACCTCACCGAGATCCTAATGACACTGATTATACCTTGGGGCTCTGTTTAAATACTCTCGCTGTGGACTATCTGGGAAGCCATCAAGGACAGAAGTAGAAATTCAAAGTCACTCAGGTGGTTGCATGGCATTCATTCTGCCTTTCAAATTCCCAGTTCCCTCCCAAATCCCCCCCCCCCATAAATCAGCCTAAGGCCCCATGTCATGAAACAAAGGAACAAAGAGATAAAGAAAGTTACCTGTCTAGAAGAGGTTGAAGGAAGAGCTAGCCTCAGAGGCAAGCAAAGGGCGCCCTCTAGCTACGCACTGGAGTAGCTGTAAGGAAAAGAACTCTCCTCTGACTTTTAAAAAAAAAAAAAAAAAAGAAAGAAAGAAAAAGAAAAGAAAAGAAAAGAACATGACTGGAGAGATTGGAAAGACCTGATGCTCTTGTTTGGACCTGAGGGTGGGGCAAGGAGCAAAGAAAGAACTAGATTTAGCTGCTGCACAGAGCACTCATCCTAAGTATAATGGTCTAGCAATGAAAGCAAACTTAGGTTAGAGATTTGGTCAAGAATAAGAAGAAAGCATAAAGTTCTGAACCCCAAAGAAGAGCAGAGCAGTATAATGGATGAAGGCATGGGCTGGCTGGCCCTGAATTTCATCTGCTTTATTAACGCAGTGTCCTCTGGTAATATGTACTTAGTTTTATCAGTAAAAATGGGAAGATGAGAGGAAATTGTACAGCCCCCCACAAAGGCTGTTGTGAGAATGAACGTCCTCAACGTACTCAGCCCACAGGACCTGGCAGACAGCGAGCGGAGCGTGCTAGCAAAGTTAGCTCTTATCATCCTTCACCATGTCTACTGGGTGAGCCCTGCTTTGTGAAGTGTCAAACTTGGAAAGGATGTATGAGTCAAGATACAGTGCTTGGGAATCATTCAGGCAGGAAAAGGTCAGAGGAGTTAAAAGAGGAAAGGCCGATAAGCCAACAGAATGAGGAAGCAAAAGCCCCATCGGAATGACATCTTTTTCCCATATTTAGTAGATGTCAAGAGACATAGGGGCCTAAAGGTGACCAGCTATTGGCAATTCGCCCAAACATGAGGGGATTTGTGGGACCTGCAAACTTCTATGTAAAAACTGGCAAGTCCCAGGTGAATAAGACTAGCAAACTTACCACTGTTGGTGCCGGAGACATTTGGTGTTCAGGGTGAATTATTCTGCTTTGAGACAGGGTTTCACATAGCCCAGGGTAACCCAAACTTGTTATGTAGACAAGGAAGACTTTCCTTGTTCTACCTCCTCAGTGCCAAAAATGTAGCTGTGTGTTCCCACACTCAATTTATGCAGTGCTGAGGATCAAATTCAGCCCCCAAATTGCTTTATTATTTTTATATTTTAATAACCAAAGCACAGTGCATTGTTGCTAGGTGCTATCCACTGGCATTAAGAAAAGCTAAACTATCAGTATCCATGGATATGGATTTTTTTAAACTGGGAAATTCTTTGTATCTAGGAAGTTAGAAGAATATCTTAAATAAATAGGCTTCCCAGGGGCACAATAAGCAGTGTGAAAATGATGTTCTTTAGCCGGACAGTAACACAACAATAGCCTCATTATCAGTGATTCTCATTTGTTTATTCCATTATCTCATACATGCTTCAAGTTCAGTCCCCAACACTATTACTACATGTGTTTGAAAGTAATATAAGTGCTCCTYCTTTGAAATGATGTCACTCAGACCTTTTGTTCTTTACAACTAATACCTCCAGTTTCACTAAAGAGCTCCCAATCAAGGGCCAATTGCTTTATTCAAGACCACGGGCTGACTTGTTTAAAAATAGACTCTGTGGGGCCAGGTGGATTTGCTTAAAGAAAATAATTTAGAGCTATGCACAGAGAGAGCTGCTCAGGAGGCTGCTCAAGGAGTGCGTGCTTGCAAAGAGAATCCAGTAATGCTGTGTTCATCATCTAGTGTGCAGCCCCATTTACTCAGGGCAGTGTTCTCCCTGTATCCGACCCACTCTTTCGCATTAAAATCTAGTATAAGAAAGGTACTTTCAACTTCCAAACCATTTCATGTGCATATTCTTACTGGGGGAATCACCATAACCCCTTAAGAGGTCAAAGAGAAAGTTCAAGTCACCTGCCCAAAGTATGCAGTATCCCCAAGGGTCTAGTCCTCAAGCCTGCTCCTCACAAAAGTCCTCTGTGTTGCTTCACCTATTGAATTGAGTGCATCAAGAGTCTACACCAGGTACAATGGAACTCTGGACGGCAGAGTTCTTGCTTAGTATGCAGGAAGCCCCTGTATAGCTCCCGGGCACAACATAAACAGGCTACTGTGGTATACAGGCTGTAATCCTAGCACACTGGAAGCAGAGGCAGGAGGATCATACTTTCAATGCCATCCTCAGCTACATAGTAGGTTGTAGGCTAGCCTGGACTGTGCAAGACCCTGTCTCAAAACAAAATTAAGAGTTCATTCATTCATCATTATTATTGTTTTAAAGTTCCATCTCACCACATGGCTCACTGAGATTAGAGGACAGTAGGAAGCTCCTCTGACTCCTGAGCTACAAATGGAAATGCATTTCCCTTCACACAGAAAGGAAGTGACACTATAAAGGAGACAAACCCGAGGATCGAAGCCAGCCTTGTGTAAAAGAATAAAGTTCACTGGCTTGAAAAATTGGGAAGTCATGCCTGACATTAATGATCTGTCTCCTTTCCCACAAAGGCTCAGGGTAAGGTGACAGGAAGAAGTTCAGAGTGTTAAGCAACTGCTTTGAACTGCTAACTAACCCTATTCTGGTGTCTAAACTGGCTATGAACTATCACTCAGGCCAAGCACAGGGAATTTCATGTTTTGCAGAAGAGATAAGTTAAAAAAGAGTGGAGGCAGGTTCCTGAGAAATCGGTCATCCAGGGGAGCTGCTGCATCCAGGCCTAGTAAATATCTCCAAGGGATGTTTGGATAGATATGTTTGCTTTTTTCTGTGCTGAGAATGCAATCCAGGGTCTTCCACATGCTAGGCAAATGCTTGTTTTGTCCCTGAGCCATTCCATCCCCTGGAATCAAAAGATGTCTTGACTAACTGCTTTGACAGCAACAATAGCTACTAATTTTTGATGGCCCATTTTAACAATATTGCTAAAATTATTAGCAATCTCTTAAGTGAACAATTACCTCTATTCACATGGGGAATCTGGGGCTTGGAGAAGAAAACAAGCTAAGGTGTACGAAATAGAAATTCAACCCTAGACGTGCTGAGTCCAGATAAGTGTCAATAGCCTTGCTTCGTGGTGGTACCATGTATCTTTAAAATCTGCTTCTGGTTTCTTTTTGTTTGTTTGCTTGGGAAATTCATTGTTTTCTTTAATTGTCAACTGTTTGAGTGTATTTATAGCAGTAAAAATAATCAGATAAATCATTTCTTTCAAGAGAACCACCAAAGGTTTGTACCCTGAGGCAAAAAGTGAGGCCAGGAAGTGTAAAGAATGGGTAGCTGACAGCCATTTCCATGACAACCCCAGAACCACATTGACAGCCAACACACCAAACGGATTGGATCTAATAGCAAGCCCATTATTAGGTGGCTCCTAAGAAAATGGCTTCCTTAAAAATACTTCTCTCTGTGCTTTCTACCCCAAGTCCAAAGACTCCATTTTCTTTGATGCTCAGGGGCAACCAGAAGTAACCCTGCCGAGTCAAAGTAATTAGAAAAGTATTTCAGAGGCATTGCTATTTGGGAAGGTCAGAAATATTCTAATGAGGTGATAAAGGAAACTGACTGTCTGCCTTATCAGGAAAGGTGAGAAGACTTATCCAGCACCCAAGATTGAATTAGTTCTCTACCCAATTTACAGGCTCTCTGAGGGGTAACTTTTAATTTGTGTATTAGCTACCAGAATGTAAATGGTCCCAGCCATGCTGTGTCCCCATTCATGATACTGATATCACTAAAACCATTCTAAGAATTCTTCTTTGGAAAGCCCATCTAAAGCTAGTGTTCGAAAACGCAAACATTCCATTCTTTCATCCTCTCACACTATGTGGACCCCAAAAGGTACAAGTCTGCTTGGTCAGTGTTCCCATGCAACAGTTTGGTAAGCCTTAAAAAACAAAACAAAACAAAACAAAACAAAATCCAATTTACCTTTCTGGGAAGAAGATGACCCATAAATGTCTTTGTTACTGACATTTACATGGTCCTCTCTACTATGCTATAAATGGTAAGGGTGGTGCCAATGGTTATGCTTCTGTTTCAGAAGACACCTCTCAACTGGGGAGTAGGTATCAGCATCCCATCTTTCAAGTCAGTTGGCAGAATTTGGTGTTAAATGCCCCACTGCAGCATAGAGGTCATGATTGAATGAGAGTTCAGAGCTCTATCTGGATCATTCTGTACTTTCCTCAGAATACCTCCCTTACCTGCGTCCTGTTTCCTAACTTCTCAGGTTTTTTTGTTTTTGTTTTTCTAGACAGGGCTTCTCTGTGTAGCCCTGGCTGTCCTGGAACTCACTCTGTAGACCAGGCTGGCCTCGAACTCAGAAATCCACCTGCCTCTGCCTCCCAAGT
>BDUI01000097.1:365171-377905 GCA_002335545.1 Apodemus speciosus | reverse complement strand
TGTGTGTGTGCGCGCGCGCGCGCGCGCGCGCGCGTGTGTGTGTGTGTGTGTGTGTGTGTGTGTGTATTTGTGTGTGAGTGAGAGAGAGACAGAGGCAGACAGAGAAAATATGCACATACTATGGCATGAGGTCCTTCCTTAATTCCTCTGATGACTGCTTGCTATATAAACCAATGAGAGACTTGGTAGTTGACAGTACTCGAAGTCTATTCCCACACCAAAGTCCTCAAAAGAAACCATTCTTAAAATAACAGCAGTATAAACACAGGATCAAGTATTCTCCACAGCCTTTCCTAGATCATGGAAGAAAATAAGCTCTTTTATTAACGTATTTTTGAAAAGTATTTTGCAGTATTTGTCAGGAACTGGTTGGTAAAGTTTCTCTCATTCATTCCTACTTGCTGATATGCCACAGTTTAGCCCCCTAATCTAGCAGAGAAGAAAACAAAGGTTCAGGGTTCAGGAGATGGCTCAGTAGGTATGCATTCTTGCTTGGTAAACAGAAAAAAAAATCTGAATTTGAATCCAGTGCCCATGTAAAAGGCCAAGCATGGCTGCACATGCCGGTAACCCCCAGCATTGGAGAACAGAGACAAGTGGCTCATAGGAGCTCACTGGCCAGACAGCTTGGGTGAAATGGTGAGTTCCTGATTCAGCACAAGTTCCTATCTTCAGGCAATAGAGGAAGAAATCCAACCTCCATGCTTATGCACGGTTGTGTTCAACTACATGCTCATGTGCATACACCCCCCACACATGCATGCAGGCACTTGTGTGTCCCCTAAACTTCAAAACTTAAAATGTCTCTGTATTCCATTTTGAAACACCCATAAGGTTTTGAGACAAGAACACAAGTCTTTGAGAACTAAAAGAGTTGTTTTGCATATCCCCACTTCTGCCTTTCCAGTTTTCAGAGAAATCTTGGCAAGGCACTATAAACACGAGAAGGCTTGGCTGTTCGCTGGAAATCAGAAAGAGAATTCACAGTGCATGTGTGTATATAATTTCTCAGCTGAAATACAAAGTAAGATTGCAAAACATGGAGAAGAGGCACCTTCACTGTAATTAATTCTCTGTAGATCTCAAAGAGTTTGTTCTGTAATGTTGGGATGCTCCAAGTGACAGTCTAAGCCATTCCAGGAGCAAGATGAATACAGATTTCCCATAAACAGAAGTAACAAACTGTCAGCCAAAAAAGATAACAGCTAATTCCTGGACTTGACACCTTGTCTGAGGTCCATCCAGCCCAGCTACATCACAAAGGAGCAACGGGAGCATCTAGGGCCTAATCAAAGGGAGCTAAGGTATCATCCACATGTTAAAATTCAAGTGGTTGTCTTTACACTGTCGGTCATCCTCCATGGTTATAGGAGGAATGCTAACTATAAAAAAAAAAAACTAAACTGATTTTACACACAGGGCTGAGAAGAAAAGACTCGGGAGAGAATGACTGCAACAAAACATGCAACAAAACATGGACATGATGTTGGGTGATGAGGAGGCTAACATTTTGGCTGTATGAGTGAACTCTGCGTGTGAGCTCAGAGAACTACTTTTAGGAATTGGCTCTCCACTTCTCCTGTGGCTTCTCAAGTTGTAAGGCTAGAACAGCAAGTGTTTTGACCCACTGAGTCACCTTGTTGACCCCTGTTACAATACATTAAAGTTCGATACAATTAGTGAAACTGGGCTTATGTGAGACAAAGTCTCCAGAAAAAGAATGAAGATGTCAGCCAACCACTCAGACAGGTTGACTGGACAACTTGGCAGTTTGAACACACACTCACTAAGGCATTTGCTCTTCATTTATGTATTTCCAGGGAGTCACCTATTGCTGGTCCCAGGGTTAATTTCGTGGGGTTGTTTATCTTTCTCTTAGTCTTAGTGAGTCCCTAATTGTAATTCTGTCTCACAAAGGCAAGAGCTGGACGAATTCTGCATTTTCCAGTTATAGGTGGCTCAACTGGGCCAAGGTTGTTAATTTGAAGACTTCTCAGTTTAATCCCGAAATCTCATGCTATCTAAAGCTAAAATGGAGAGGTCAGAAGAACAAATGATAGGTGTAAGTGGCCCTCACTGAGACTGGGTCTGGGAAAACAGTCCTTCAGTTGATTGCATTCAGGAGATAAAAACAGAAAGGAATTGAAATTGCCCTTATTTGCAGAGAAAACAACTCCCTTAATTCTGTAGAAGGGGAGAGATGGGTATGCCTGGACTGTAGGAACAGACTACGCAGCAGACAAAACTATTACTCAGAATTTCCAGCATCTATATTTTCCATTTGATCAAGTATCTCCAATAATCAAGTCTCATTCTCTGTCAGGACTTTTAATTTTCATGAATTATCTTGTCTAAAAATAAAATCGTTTCCAAGGAATATAAATCAAATCTATAAAGATAGCAGTGATACTCTGAAGTGGAGACTACTACTGAAGACGAAATTAAATAAGAAACTGTGTAAAAGATATTTTTACTGCAGATGAGACAGGAGTGTAAAGCTAATCTTTACAAATGACATAAATAGAGGGCACACATGTCTTCGGGCTAAAGAACTTTATATCATTAAGTGTACATTGCTGCGGATTTTTTTTTAAATTAAGTTTGGCACTATTCCCTAGTCTCATCATCGCACTAGGTCACTAATACAAGTACAGGTTAATTATCACCCGAGGTTACTAACCAAAGATGAGTTGCTTCCTGGTTTATATTAGCCTTATTCTGTCTGCAAATATGTTATTTCTTCCCTCCCTTCTTTTTTATCTTTTGTTCCTAGATAGTCCGACACAAAACGGTGACAAAAAAATACTTCCGATGTAAAAATAAGAATTTAGAGTAACTTTTCTCCATATTGAAGTGTTTATTTTATTCTAATACATTAATCCATTAAAAGAAAGAAAACTCAATGAAAATATTTTTCCACAAACAAGAGCTTGGTATTTTTAACTCAGTGGTAAAATGTTTGCCTAACATACATGAGGATCTAGGTCCTATCCCCKGGACTGCAATTGTTTTCAGTTGACAGACTTCTTAAAATGGGCAGGTAGGGTGGCCTATACCTTTAATCTCAGCATTCAGAAGGAGAGGCAGGATGAGTTCTGTGAATTCCTGTCCAGTCTGATCTACATAATGAGTGCCAGGTAACCAGCACTACGTATACAAAACAAACTAACCCCACAAAAGTGTGCTTGACTAGTTTCCACACTCATTCAATCTACCACTCAAAAATAAGGTAAATGCAACAGAGAAGCTAATGGAACATGTGCATGTTCAAAAAGCCACCTAAAGCTTAAAGTGAAAACTACGAAAATTTCCTTTAATTTTCTTGATTCGAAGGCTACCATCTATGAAAGTAGTTAATATGAACAGAACACAATAAAATATTCTGCTTATTCAAACACCTTGGAAAAGTACTGTTTTTAATAAGCTCAAACTAGACCTTTTGATTACTTCCTTGAAGCATTAGAAGATATATCTGGTGCAGTTATATGCACTTTAAAAATTATAATAATGAAGAAAGCAATACCGTGGCTTGATATATAGGAGGTACTCACACAGAGTAAAATGAATGAATTAGCACATTATTAAACATATTGTAAATTAAAATGTCTGTTTTAATGTGGGACCATTGTTATTAGCATATATGTCACTTCAATATTCAAGAAGGCATTTTCTTTCTTTTTCATGCTATCATAGCAGTGGAACAAGTAACTAGGGTATTTGCTCATCAAGTTTATATAAGAGCTGCATTTGGCTTATGGGAATTTTCTAAGGACTATATTTTCTGTGTGTGCTAAAGTATAAGCTTTTTATAAAGCCGGTACCAACTGTCTTTTATTTCTGACAACTAAAAAATTTGCCATAACAGTTAAATACATTTTTATGATTCTACTTAATACTCTTGATCATTCAGGATGACAAATAAACATTGTTTCTCCAGCATGAGGATGCTACATGGAACCATTAATCATTCCAGCTCCATTCATATTTTTTCCAAGGGAGTCTATCACCATACAAGTTCAGTGCATCATCTAGGGTGGCATGCAATCTCATTCTTGCGTCTCATGTCAGAAAAATTAGATGAGAAACAAGCTATTTGGGGGCATGTCTTTTATCTTGTATTGTGACGAAAAGAGAAGAGAAAGGAAGGGAAAAAGAGATTAGACACAAGTAGAGCTTGCAGTATGAGCTTTACGTGCCTCACCTGTCTTAAGGGTACTTTACTTAGTTAAGGGTTACTTAAGGTAACTTTGTAAAATGCCCTTCCCTTACAGAAAAGGACCTGGAGACCTTCTGTGTTATCTGACTGTACCAAGGCAACACACAGAACTAAGATGCAAACAAGTTCCTTTTCTGCCAGACAAAATATTCCTCTGTCTGTTATACTATATTGTGAATACATTTTATTCACCAACCTTATGTCTCAAGAGTCAGAGTCTACTGGAATGTAAGTTCTTCAAAGGAAGTAACATGCATTTGTCTTTTACCTGTATCCCTAGCATCTAGCTTTGTACCTAACATATTTCTATAACTCAGGCAGGTGTTGATTAATAGATAATATCTGTCTGTCTGTCTGTCTGTCTGCCTGCCTGCCTGCCTGCCTGCCTATCTATCTATCTATCTATCTATCTATCTATCTATCTATCTANCTATCTATCTATCTATCTATCTATCTATCTATCTATCTATCTATCTATCTATCTACCTACCTATAAAACTTAAAGAAGACAAGCCTGAAGAGATAACTCAGTGATTAACTACACTTCCAGGAGATCTGACTCCCTCTTCTGTCCTCTACCGGTACCAGGAACATATGTGGCACACAGATATACATGCAGGCAAAACATTGATGCACATAAAATAAAAATTAATAAAAATCAACAGATAAAATAATCAAAGTTAAGAACTGGGAGAGGAATTGGACTTAGGAGGAAATAGCAAAGGAGAAGGAAGAGAGGAATGACATGAAGTCCTTAAAAATATACAATAAACAAAGACAAAGAAAATTATAAATGTTGAATGTATGGAGGAATGAACAAAGAAAGAAAAACACACAGAGCTAATGGGTCTCAACCTTCCTAATGCTGTGACCCTTTAATGCAGTTCTTCATGTGTCCCTCGACCACAAAATTATTTCATTGTTACTTCATAAATGTAAGTTTCCAACTATTATGAATCAATGTAAATATCTGACATGCAGAAGTATCTGATATTTGTTCCCCAAAGGGGTCATGACCCACATGTTGAGAACTGCTAGTTTAGGGAGATCAAGTTGCCTTTTATAAGCTCAGCAACTAGCCAGTGCAAAGACTCAGAATTCCATTTCAAGTCTCTTCTATACTCTCCTCTTTGTATGCTTACAAAACTTGCACGTCTTTAAAAGCAAGTTGTAGGCTCCTAAGCATCCTACCACACAGACTTCACTCTGTAACTACAAGCAAAAGTCCACAAGGACAGGGCTGCTTATCTGTTTTGTTCAATTCCAGATGCCTGGCACTTAACAAGGTGTTCAATATTTGCTGAATAAATGAATATAGTCTTTTTTGGTCAGTGATAATATTGCAAATTCTTTATAAACAATGATATGACAGTTACTATAGATTATAGTAAAAGTCCTCAAATGAGCAAACATTTCAGCAAATAGTACCCTATTCCCCCTCCTTTCTTCTTTTCTTCATCCTCAGAATTTATTCCATTGGATTGTTGCAAAGAGAGTTAATATATACAAATTACTTAGCATGGTGTTTAATGCACAGTTAACTCCCAGTAATTGAGAGCAGTCAGCATGAATATGATTGTTTCATATAGAAGGAATAATGGTCCACCTAGTGACAAGATGAAAATAACCAAAGACGAAAAAAGTTCATCATATGCTTTATACTTTGTCAAATATCCCTGAATTCGTAGTTCTGCATGGGCTTCCAAACGAGTTGCAAGTTTATGCAACATTTGGACCATCATCAATAAATGCTAACAGGTAAGTTTTGTGGAGAATTTTTTTCCTATGAAGTGAATGAAGGACGGGAATTTACTCGATCTTCAGATATGATTAGTTGTCAAATGCTGCCATATATAACTAACTTTCACAAAAGATTACCTCTCCACAAGTTCTTGTCCGTTCCAGCACAGGGTATCATTTTCGGCCACGGGGCTATGGCTGCAGATGTAGCCTGGCAAAGCGCTATAGAAGCTGATGAAAGACTTCAACTTCTGAATCAGTTCCCTGAAAGGAAAACAAAACATCTGTGCATCAGAGGCAAGTAAGCACAGTATGAGCAAAGTTTAATTTCCTTATCAGCACGACAGAAAAGCTCTGCCAGGCTGATTAGAGCAATAAATGATTTTTAAAGACATTCTTAGCTACAAGGCCACAATTTAGCTTTTTTTTTTAAATCAATAAAATGATAGTGGGGGTGGGGGAAGGTTGCCTTCCACAGAAAATGCTGTTCCTATCAGGAGGATGATTTAATTCCAACATCCATTTTCTCACACGTACAGCAGCTTCCTTTTTTTTTTTTCATTCAGAATGCTGTTACCTACATTCTCAAAGGTGCTGATTACAAGGCACACCAGAGCACTACATATCTTTTGGTTTCTGAGCGTAATTGAGTACATTGATTGTAATTTACAATGCTATTACCCTAGAGATGGCCCCTTTCCATAAAGGCTCTGGCTAATGGCTGCAGATCCAAATGGTAGGGTGCTCAGAATACTATAAGCTCTATGAAATTCTCCTGATTATATAGTCAGAGAAACTCCCATCTGCTAAGAGGAGGAAGGTTGCTTTGTTCTTTTGTCTGTATATTGTTTTTCCTGTGAGGCAGAGCAAAGGGGAAAGGGCTGTGGWAGTATATATTATTATTATTTATTTGCTTTCATTTCTATGCTGTTTATGATAATAAAAGTGACCCCAAGAGAGCACATATAATATGCAAAAGTATAGAAATATACAGATATCAATTATAGCAAGACTTTTTGCCTATTATCTTGTTTCAGCTGTACATGTATATGTTACATAAGTTATCAGACTATAAATGAATATGATTATGAAACATATTTAAATATTTTTATAATATCCAGTCATAAGCAGAAATTTTGAAAAAGTCAAAGCAATGGCCAATGATAGAAAGCAACAATGTTCTTTAAGTCCAAGTCTGGTCAGGCAATTTTCGGGCAGAGGAGCAATTATTCAACACTCTCTACCAGGTAAGAATGGAGTGCCCTTTTGCAAGGGCCTTATTAGGAGCCACAGGCCTGACTTCCATTTGAAGGGTAGTGGAAGCCATGAGCCCAGCAATGTTCTCAGATCCAGCTGAAACTGGAAGACCTGTGGAAATGTTCTTGTAGTTCATCCTATTTTGTATTTACCATAAAACTATTATTTCATCTAGTGTGTGTGTGTGTGTGTGTGTGTGTGTGTGTGTGTGTGTGTGTGTGACAGGAAGAGAAAGCTTTCAGTACATGTCTATAAAAGCTTGGGTCACGGGGAAGCCAGGGTGATGGACAGAACAGCCAGAAGAGCTTATTGGGACATAGAGAGTGACTGATACTCCAATACTTGCTGCCTGCTGTGTGCACACTCACCTCCCAGCCTATGCCTGATATCTGAGCACCGTCAATCTCCAAAAAGAAGAGGCTCAATACAGAGCTCTGAAAATAAAAGTCAATACTACAGTTTCTCAAGAGGAGAAAGATGGGTTCAATTAATGGCTAATAGGAGAGATGCTCTGTTTTACAAGGTAATAATCCAGTTCCCGAGAGAGTGGAAGCTCAAAGACTAAAGTCTGAGGCTGAGAAATTCCCCCTACTCTGGGAGGAAATAGAATGCGGGCGTTAGTCTAGGGGAAATGATGGCCTTTTTAATGAAAGAGTTTCCTTTAGGCATCTTCCTACCTCTTCACACACTCTTACGAACATGGAACAGGGTGATAAAATGGAACCCATGCCAAGGCTTTCCAATTTGATATCCCTAGAAGTTGAAAACAAAGGGAACCTGAACTCCCCCCTTCAACCCTTGAAGCTTTCTTAGCAGCTCATAAAGATAACTGACAAGTGGAGGAAGATCCAGATGAGCTTCTACCTAAATGTCAAAGGGACAAGGGCCTGCAATAAAGCTAAGACACACACACACACACACACACACACACACACACACACACACACACACACACACATATCCTAAGATGATTTCTAAAGAAACTGCAAAAAATGTGGATAATATAACAGAGTTGGTGCAGGCATCACGTTCTAGAACCGAGAGAGAGGTTTTGAAGCTTGAAGTAACTCAGAGAAACAAAAGTCATCTTGCTTCATATATCAGTCATTACCTCCTTCAACAAGGATGGGCACATGAGAGTGGCCTTTTAAAACTTCCTTTGGAATTAGTCATTGTCAACTTGGAACACCATTTCACTCAGCAACCATGCTATCATTGTGACTGGGTTCTCACAACAGTCCCTTCAAATGTTCTATGAGTAGTAGCTCGGAGCTTGGGTTTTGGCATCTCACCCAGCTGAGTTTTAAGTGCTAGCTTGCTTTTACTTACGCAGAAATGCAACCTTAGGCAGATTCTAAATTTGTCTGAGCTTTGATTTCCTTTGTCACAAAATGAAGGTAATGATAGCATCTATGTCACAAGGTTGCTGTGATGATTCAATGGACAATGAATGTAAGTTGATTACCTTGTTAACTCCCACCACCTCAGTACCCACACAAATAATCAGCCATCTTCATAATGTAAGTCATGGCCCACTCTCCAATAATCATGAATCTGAAGGACAATATGCATTACATATGAAATAACATATTCTACATAATTCGTGTAATTAAAATTCAACTTCCAGGTAACACATTTGTGCAACATGATTAAGGGCTCACGTCTTTTGAGGTGCATATTCATAAGTACAAGTAAGTTCTCTCTAAAAGAAGAAGAATTTGGAGGCGAGCTCTGGAGATGATTGAATCTAGGGCCTTGCAAGTGTTCTACCACTGAGCTACATGCCCCACTCTCTTTTGGCCTTTTGAGACAAAGTTTCACTAAATTCTATAAACAGGTCTTAAACTTCTGATGCCCCTGCCTTAGCCTCCTTAGAAGCTGAAATAATAGGCAAAGCTTCAACTTTAGTTCCATCCATTTCTTCCTTTGTCTTTTAAAACAAAATCTTTTGACTTTATTTTTGTAAAAGAAACCCATGTTCACCCTGAGTAATCTAGAAAATGAAAGAAGGTAGAAGGAAAAAAATCATAGACCTACTAGGCAGAAATACTATGTTGATAACGTGTATGTACTGCCTCCTGTTTGTGGCAAGTTCATCACTAGTTTCTTTCTGGTTCTTAGGGTATACATTCTTCAATTGATTATGAATAGAATCAAGACATGTTTGTTTAGAGAGAAATCTCAGAATAATGAAACGGAGGCTAGGAATGTGTCTCAGTGGCAGAGCATCTACCTAGAATGTGCAAGACCCTGAACCCAGTGCCACAAAACAGCTGCTCTCAAACAATCTCTAGCTTTGTGAGACAAAATGCTATCTATTCTTCAGAGACTGGGTCTCTAGGACAAATAGTACACTGACCAATCCCTCAGCGCTCCAAAGGACACTGGCAGAGTACTGGGTCATTGCATTGTGCAACATCTTTTGTATTACAATGGTTTCCAAGAAACACTTTGACCTTGAAAATGGATGCAGTTGTACTACTTTTGAAGGTAGGAAAAAGACTCTGTAAACTGTGGGAGAGTCAATGAGCTTCCCAAGAACAGTGACAACAGGTAATAATGTCCTCTGACACCGTGGCAGCAGAGTGTGGCGGGAGTCATTTACCTCCTACTGAGTTTGCTGTGTTTCTCATTTCTCCTCTTCTTTGTCTTCTGTCATCTCTCCTCAAACTTGCTCTAGTATGAGAGCTAAGTATATTTTATTTTTATGTTTTCTTAAATGAAGCTTCACAGCATCTTCACACATATAATTTTAAAAGACAATATGTTGACTATTTTTATTTTTTCCTTTTTAATGAAAGACACTTGAAACTCGGTGGCATGTTAATTCTCTCAGATTTTTGTCTTTGTGTTGGTACTCCGTGACAGACAACAAAAGAATCTCTACTTAGGAACTAAGGTGGCCTGTTCGGCTGAGATTGGAGAAATCATTTCACTTGAAAGGAATGTTCTTTGATTCTAATCTGTGAATATGACATGCCATTGACATAGAAAGGGTATAGCTTATGGCTCTCATTTGCTTAGGAAAGGGTCTCTTCATAGAAGGTTCCATTTAGGGTGTGAAATGTGGAACCAAAGGATGGGCTTCTTTTGCAGGCTTGAGCCATTCGAAAGTATTGGAGCTCAGTGCATGTGATTTTCCAATGGGGCACCCATCGTCCCAGAGAGGGCACCCCCAATTTCAGATGCTGCCTTCACTTTCTCACATTGATCTCCTTTGGGCAGGCATCAAAGCAGTGCTAATTAGAAACCACTGCAATTTAAACAGAGCCTTTCATCCCTGACTGCAGATCCTGAACTTCCCCCTTGTCAATAAGGTTTCTTTTTTCTTTCATTTTTTTTAAAAAAAGATTTATTTTATTTATATGTGTACACTATAGCTGTCTTCATGCTTAGCAGAATGGCATCAGACTCCATTACAGATGGCTGTGAGCCACCATGTGGTTGCTGGGAATTGAACTCAGGACCTCTAGAAGAGCAGTCAGTGCTCTTAATCACTAAGCCATCTCTCCAACCTGGTTCCTTTTTTCTTAATGTAAAGTAATATGCTTGCTGTCATTGTTTTGTTTTGAATTAGAAAAGTACAAAAACCAAAGTAAGTCAAATTTGAGTGGTGCGAGATCACAATTCTAATGGAGGGAGACTTTTCCACTTTAACCTCAAACTACATCTTTTTGTTGCTGCAGACGCTACCATCCTTCTTCTCTTCCCATTCACCTTGGCTGAAACACCTTTTCTGTCCTTTATCAGTTGAATTCCTGCTTATCTCTTAGGCTGTGTTTAAAAGCTATCTGATCCAAGTAGCCATGTTTGAGCCTCCCAGAGAGGCCTGGGACGCATCCCTCCAGCTATGACACTGTTACTGTCTTGTAGGTAGCTCTATCAGATGACTCAAATTTAATATAAGATATTATTCATTTGTATGTCTGTCTCCTTGACTGGACTGGGTAGGGGTCCTTTACTCATCATAACCTAAGTCTTACATTATGCTGAGCACATAGATATGCTTGAAAGCTTTTATTATAAAGGCTTGTGTGGGGTAGGATAATGTCTACCAGAATGGAAACTCATTTACTGGCTCATTCAATATATATTCTATTGCTTCCAGTGGAGGCTGGAAGATACCCCTGAACTTACAAGGCTGCCTAGCAAAGGCAAACATGTAAGGCAGTGTTCTGAGAGGAGGCAGGAATTAGCCTCAGGTTTGGATCACGGAGAGACCACGTTCTACCTTTTTTTCTTGTGTAGCTTACTAGTGGTACCTAATCCATTGCCCCTTCAGACTAAGTCAGATGGGAATTACAGGAAGCAGGAGTCTCCAATATGTAGAGGGAATTCTACAAGGGTGGAGGGGCTATAGCTTTATCACATTTTGGCAGTTGGTCAGAAGTGTGGTGTATAGGTGCTGGGTGGACTATTCAACTACCAATTCTGCACTTGAAAAATAAAAGGTATTACTCATGTGTTCTACCAAACAGTATCTGGGACCAAGTATCACAAGTGAGGTGATGGAGAAATTCAGAAGAGCAAAGAGGGAGAGACTGAAAACCCAAATGTACTGAACATATCAGTGGTGTAAAGGGCTGGCATGAGCATATTGCTTCTGTTTTGATGCATTGTGAGTGCAAAGTATTCTGTCTTCCATGTTCTAAATTTCACAACAGATATTTTCAACATGTATTCCATAAAGAAAACTTAAATCCTATACACAGACCACCAGCCGAGTATAAAATTGCCTCTCAACAGAGCCAAGCTATTTCTAAGACTAGTTGTGTGCTGCGAAGTACCCAGTTGGGGGCAGACAAAACAAACAGATGATTTCTGAATACTTCCAAAGGAATCCTGTGTTTCTTTGTATGCTGTTACTTTAATAAAGCAAAGGTCTTTTTGATTTGGAATCAGACCCAGATAACTTGCTTGCAACCTCTACACATTGAGCAATACTACAACGGCATTTCCTTCTAATTGTTCTGTTTGTAACTCCTGATAGATCTTAGGCATGGGTGCTGAAGCTGATAGATGAATACATCCATTTCTCTTGAGTGTATGAAATGCTGAACTGATCACAGTAAGAAATGTGTATAGGTACTAACATTCTTCCAAAAGAAACCCTTCCAATAACATTCACACCCCCCCCCCAAAGAATCCTGTCATTAATTAAAATCTATAGCTTTTTCATTTTCTCTTACTATCATTTCGTTTATTTGGAAGTTGCTTTCAGGCTCAAAAATAGCTCTACACAAAATACTAAGTGTCCAGAGGTGAGGTGTGGGGGTTGGGGGAACCTCCTTTATCAATTTCTTTTTTCCCTAGATTAGCATCTAGATCAACAGTTGTCCCAAAGTAAAGTGAACAGGAATAGACGACACAGAGCCCAACATAGATAGAAACCATGGAGCAGGAGCTTCCACAAACGTATCATTTAAAAATGTGTCTGAAGGGGCTGGAGAGATGGCTCAGTGGTTAAGAGCACTGACTGCTCTTCCAAAGGTCCTGAGTTCAATTCCCAACAATGACATGG
>BDUI01000097.1:314764-364141 GCA_002335545.1 Apodemus speciosus | reverse complement strand
TTTTCTACCTATAGGGAAATCTCCCAAAACTCCCTAAAAATTCAACAAGAACAACAAAAAACTAATGTCTAACTGTTCTTGAGTCGGT
This sequence comes from Apodemus speciosus, assembly GCA_002335545.1. Classification (NCBI taxonomy): domain Eukaryota; kingdom Metazoa; phylum Chordata; class Mammalia; order Rodentia; family Muridae; genus Apodemus; species Apodemus speciosus. The sequence continues at coordinate 364,053 of BDUI01000097.1, read as the reverse complement.
TGTAGATCTTTGGGTAGCACAATTTTCTTAAGCGTGGTCCTGGGCTTCTCATGTGGTCTCTACCTCTTAACTACAACCCAGAATCTTGAACACAGTTGGAGGGAACCTGAGTAAGGGTGGGGATGGATGGGAAAAAGGGTAGGAGAACCCACATTTTGCCTCCTGACTAATGTTTTAAGAACTATGAAAGACAAACGCAGTTTTGTGTAAAATGTGTCACGTATGTTGAGAGTGTTTCCCTAAACTCCCTCTGGGGAACTTAATGGTAATAATGAATAACCACAAGATCGACCATTATAATCGATCAATTATAAGATCTTATAAGCAGAAAAATATTTTTTAAGAAATAAGGGGTCCTGATTAGGGAAGTTCATTCTACCCTGTGTTGCCCAACTAGATATTTATACCTGGAAAGTTTACACTTAAATATGTCTTAGTTACCAGTAATAGTTTTCTTTAACAGAGACAAATTATAGATCTTAATTGAGCACTCTACTCCGAAGAACTAAATAGCACATATGTAAGAATCTTCACTCCAGTGATTTTTGGCCTGAAAATCCAATGGTGACTTGTATGCTGAAATGGAGGAGAAAAATTCTCTCACCTTCTTCGGCTGGATAAGGTTTCTTCATGTTCGACATGAGCGACTTTTAATACCTTCTTGTCAATAAACAGATCTTCAGGGTAATAAGCAGATCTATATTGGCGTTGCTGGGAGTGGGCACACAGCTTGCCAATCTGAAAAGAGAGAGAGAGAGAAATGTAATATAATAGCACAATCATTTCATGGCTATGATGGCAGAAACAGATTTGGAAATGCACTACAATTTCCTCCCTCAATTTTCTTTCAAAGAGAACAGAGTCATTAATAGAGTCAAATCATGAAATAAGGTTTTAAGGCAAAGAACCAGAAGTAGAAGGGAAGGCACTCTGGGTGAGGAGTAGTGGACCCATTCTGAGTGCAGTCTGCTCAGATGCTTAAGTAGAAAGGGAAAACACAGGCCTCTGCTGATATCTTTCGATGGCACTTGTTGTTTGTATGTATGGAGAAGTTCACAAAAGGCAATTTAGAAAATTGAGATAATCTGAAATGGGAGATGGAATGGTTTTCGAGGAGACACTGAGTGGCCTCTTGCTAGAAGAGCAGCCTTCCGGGCACAGAGTGTGCCCAGTTCTTAAAAGTGTGTCTTACTAGACTCAAGTTAAAGTGTTTTGAAAACTGTCAGTATAGCTGCTCATGTGGATTTCCTACAAAGGCATGAGGGAAGCAAGTACATCAACCTATAGGCAGCAGCATCAGCTGTGAGTCGTGTATCAACGATGTCACTGTAGGATTTCGTTAAAAGAGCACAGACACGTAAGAAGCTAATGCCTAAAACAACTTCCATATAAATCTGCATAGAAATAGTATGAATATCAACGTTATTATATTGCTCCCTGTGCCAGACACTACGTTAAATACTATCACCTCTACTTTATAGATGCAGAAATTGAGGCTCAAGGAGATTAAGAGACTTGCCTAAAGCAAACAGGGAGCGGATCCACTTGATTATCTTCCAACCCATTAGCCTGACTTCTAATCTTAACACAATACTGCTTACCTAGAACATGATGCCTATTTATTTGCTTACATTTTATTTTAGAAAGAAAGATTACCAACCTGCAATGACATATCACCAACTAACATAGCTCAGGTGAATGTATAGACTGTAAAGTTGAGGGAAAGTATTGGAAGCATTTTGTGAAGACAGATTGTAGGTGGATCACTTCTGGACCTTCACACAGTTTAGAGTTGACTTTATATTCTTCTAGGCAAAGTAAGTGAATTGAAGGAATTTTCTATTAGTATATCAGGCCCCAAATACCAGTCTATCACTAAACCACTGATTCTGTGTAGTCATCTGGCTTCTGGATATTTCAGGATGGCCCAATAGCATTTACTGGATTATCTATGTGTGCAAAGAGGCATACATGCCATTCAGTTTGCATGACTCTGAATGGCTTCTTGCACGAATTCTTGAGTCAGAAAACATATTGAATAAGCAGCAGAATTACTTCCATTTGTGTTTAAACTGGCTCTCCTCAATCATTTATTCTAACATKGAAAACAAAATGAAGATCCTGRAAAAATACTCCATCTGACTTTGGAATGCAAGATATTGACATCTTTGCATGTGCCTATGCAATGTTATTTGACTTGAGCTGATTCTAACTCTATGTATAGAATCTGCAGTCTCTGAATCCATCCTACCTCGGGAGTCTGATAGGGTGTTTTTAGGCTAGGGGCTGTCTAACTGCACTTAGGTTTCGGGTTCTATTCATTTTCAAAGCTTATACTGCAGACAAAAATAACTGGCAGACTGTACAATGTAAGGTTTTTTATATCCATAGGCAAATACATGTTTATTATTATTTTTAAACTGCAGGTAAATTTCAGATAATAAATCCTTTTTTTGTTCTTTAAGTGTCTATATGTTATGACATGAGCATAGATCAATGTTAGCGTCTGTTTTACCAGGTTCAAAATATCATCACATTCAGGTGCACAGGCCACGTTTTCTTTAAGTATATGTGTCTCACACACAATACCCAAATGAAAATCTATTACATTATGCTATCTAGTTGAAAAAACATAGCTGTATGATGACCCACCCGAAGGAAAATTGACCCTTTGTATCATCGAATTCTTATTGGACCAGAACATGACTTCAAAGTATTTGCTCCCACCCCCAACTCTAGCCTACTAGCACATGGAGCAGATGAAGCAAAAGTAGGAAGTTTAAGCACAAAGAACAAAGTATCCAGTCAGTAGTCTCATCATCTTTCTTCCCAAGTTCCCAATGTGGCATTATCAACAAGACTTCTCAAGGCATTGTGCAGGATAAAAGACAAATGATGGAGTCTTGCTAACATCTCCAGTTCCTATTTAAGGTGTACCATACATTATCAGGCAGGCTGTATTTTCTCTCACCCATCTACCATGAAGCCAATTCTTCTCTTGTGCAAAGCCTTTGCCAGAGATGGCCCACTCCCACTTAGGGTCCCCTAAACCATCTTTCACCTCCACATTGAAATTTGGAGGAAAATATCTTGAGCTTATTGAGAGAACAGAAGTTAGGACTAACAGAACTCCTTGCAGAGATGTGGCATTCCCACGGAAGATGGCCTTTCAGCTTCTCACTCTTGAGCTGCACTCATGAAAGAAGCCAGGCTCTCTCAAGTGGTGTTTTAGAAATCATAGCTTGCCTAGGAGTTTTAAACTCTTAAATAAGAAATGAAATCCAATTTTCATCCCCCGAGTAATGTACCTGGTCAAGAATGCTGCCACTTTTACATTTGGCTACTTGAAATAAATTTATTGGATAGGTGAGTGTCTTTATCAAAAGCCTAAGAATTTAAAAACTTTTTAGCTTTACCTAAACCTAAAGCAAAGTCACAGTTCTAGCAATAGGCAAAGCTGGGATTTTGACACTGCTTTCTCCTACTTCAAAATATACTTTTATTTTCCATGGACTGTTCTGTACCTTAAGTTCTCATCAACAACAGAGGTTCAGGGGTATCCCAGTATTGGGTTTGGCCAAGATCTGACATCTTGTGAAAACATTATCTACAAGCACATCCCTGAAGCCTATTGGCTAGTTAGCCTAACTGAACTGATGGAGCAGTACATTCGCCAAGAGATCCTGTCTTAAAAATTAAACTGACAAGCTATTAAGGGAGACATCTGCTGTTGACTTCTCTCCCGCCCTGGACAGAAAATATGTAATGTAAGATATATATGTGAATGGGTTATCTAAATGTTCGTGTTCTAACTTAGATAATAATTTATAAAAGAAGGAAAGAAAGAATGTGAGAGAAGAGGGAAAAGATGAGGAAGGAAAAAAATAAGCAGAGATCAGAAGTTTATGGGTGACTGAATGGCACTGCCCTTGGAAACCTGACAGTTTGCCAGGGGATGAAGGCTGTACATCTGGATTCTGTGATCAGAGTAACTCCTTTTTTTAAGGAGCTGTCCCTGAGGACATGTCTCTCTCTCTCTCTCTCTCTCTCTCTCTCTCTCTCTCTCTCTCTCTCTCTCTCTCTCTCTCTCTCTCTCTCTCTCTCTCTCTCTCTCTCTCTCTCTCTCTCTCTTTGTTTTTTTCAAGACAGGGTTTCTCTGTGTAGCCCTGGCTGTCCTGGAACTTAACTCTGTAGACCAGGCTGGCCTTGAACTCAGAAATCCGCCTGCCTCTGCCTCCCAAGTGCTGGGATTACAGGCGTGCGCCACCACGCCCGGCTTTACTATTTTCTTGCTATTTATTTGTTTGTAGCAGTAATTGATCTTCCAAGGTCTGTTAGGTGAAAGCTTATTGTGTGTGTTGGGGTTGGGAGGATCGGGCATTAGTGGTACTGGAAGTATCCAAAGCATTGAGACAGGTTTAAATTCAGTGTCCCCTCAAGTGATTCCGCAATGATAATGTGCAAACTCTAGGGTGGGAGATGGGTAAAACCATGGTACTGTAGCATGTGTGTAGGCAGTGACACGAAACTGCAAACCACTGTAGTTTTATTGCCAATCACCCTTTATAAAATAGCCAGTCTCACTTAAGAATACTCTTGAAGAGGCAGTAAACTTCAATTGATCCTTGACTATATGTCTTTTTGAATACTACATGTATAATGAAATGGGATGTATACTCAACACACTCCCATCACATACTGAGGTATGATAGTCAACTGGAGTGCAGTGCATGTACCATTGAGTTATGATATGAACTAAAGATTCATGTCATGGAACAGTTTTTACTTAGAAGGCTGGCACAGAAACTGTCTTCCAACGTGAATATTGACAGACATTTACTCAGAAGTAAAGGTGCAAGCTCATCCCTTCAAGGAAAGCACTTTGACGGTGTTTCTAGCCAATGATCACATGCAAGCAAAAGCTGCATGCTATAGCCAGATCCATAGGATAACATGCAGATGGGTGTGGGGTGGGGGGAGGGTGGGGGAGGAGCTCGTCATATAAATTAATATAGAAAACAAACTGGTAACAAAAATAAGGTAACCGTTAAAAGCAAAAGAAGTAAGTAAGGTATAAAGCATTTAGAAAACCAGTTCACAAAATGAGATCTACAAGTCCTTTTTTTATCAGTAAGTATATTAATGGCATGGGCATTGAATGTGTAAATCAAAAGGTAGAAATGAATTATTTAAATCCAAAACAACATGGTATAAGTCTATGCTTTTATAAAAAGAGATATAATTTGCATTGAAAGTAAAAAAGATGGGGAAAGATACAAGCATTACCAACTGTAATCAAACGAGAGTTGGAACAGCTATGGCAATATAAGACAGTCTTCAAGACAGATGAAAATTTATTAGGAGAGACAACAAAAGATTAAAGTGTCAACTCATCCAAAAGATAACGCAAGCATATATGTACTGGAGCTAAGTTATGTGAATGAAAACTATTAAATTTTAAGGGGAAAGAGACAATTCAACGGTAATATTTTGTTTTCAGTTCTCTCCTTAAATAATGGATAGTGTAACCAAGCAGAAAAGCAACAATGAAGTGGAAGACTTGAAGACCAAAATTCTAACGAGATCGCACATTCAAAAGAACAACAAAACCTACTATTGGGTGCATGTGAGACATTCTTTAAATACTTATATATTTGTATGGTTGTATTGCCTGGATGTACACCTGCACACTGCATACATGTCTAGTACCCAAGAAGACCAGCAGAGGACACTGGATTCCCTGGACTGGGGYTGCACATGGTTGTGAGCCTCTAAGTAGCTACTGCACGTAACTGCTCTCTTCCTGGTACCATCATCCCAGCCTCTCTGCTCCATCATGCTCACCCCAGGAACTGAAATGACCTGAAACTTCTGAAAATATGAGCAAAACCAAACAACTCCTCCCTTTAGGTTGTCCTCTTATGGATTTGGTCACAGTGACAAAAGCTAACTAACACATACTATATATAACAATGAACACAAAGTCAATATCAACTCACATTGAATTGTTAAAAATATCTACCAAAACTGTGGGAGGACACATAGGTCTAAGTTTTTGTGGTCTTAGATATGGCACTATTTCCTTAGCAATGGCGACTAAGGGGAGGAGGGTCCAGGATAGATCAAGTGGATGGTATACAAATTAAAAGACTTTCATGCTTCGAATTGTTCAAGTAAGAAAATGAAAAGACAACCTACAACCAAAATTTAAAATCATTTATCTGATAAGCGGCTACTGTTCTGATTATATAGAGAGCTCTTGTAACCCAACAACAAAATAATAACAATAATACACACGTGGCCACCTGTCTGATGAACCCCTTAACTGTTTGTCTCTGACCTGGTACTAATACTGTGCCTGTGCTTCAATTTTATAACTTTTTGCTTTTCATGTACTTATTCTTATTCAAATTATACACAATTTAGACTTGAGTCTGATTGGAAAGTTTCTAGAAATCCATGACATATACAAATAGAGCAGACTTCCATGCAATATTACAAACAGCCTTATCACCAAATACAGCAACATCTCTGCCTTTCCAGAAGATAAGGACATCACCACCTACATAGTCTAGGATGTCAGGACCAGCTAAGTTTGAATCTTATTTTCGTCACTGTGATTAAATTCTAACTGGCTGAGGGAATACTAAATGATGAATTAAGAGGGAAAATGTTAAAACACACCTTAGATCATTTTCATAGCCCTTTTGCATGGAAATAATAAAAACTGACTGTATTCAACCACACACCATTCCTCAAATTATATGAATGGCAGTGAGCCTGATAGGCAGCAGTGCTGTTGCAAGATTGTTCTGATTGTGACTCCAGCCAAACTGATTAGCCACCGCCTATCTAAATGAAGACATCCTTGCTGACCAATATCTTGGGTCTTAGCTGATTGCCCTCCACAGCAGATAGACCTTCACTGATTGGTTTTAGCCAAAGTTATAATCAGAACCACTTCTGAGATAACTTCTGAAAATAACATGATTGAAAGGAGTGAGAAAATCAGGTGAATTGAGAAGCATCGTGACCTCAGAGCAGAAATAGCTCCAAGAGACTCATCTCATGCAGATCCCTCTGTGTCATCTTAGGCATGTCCCTCTGTGACAGCAGCACTGGACATTGCTGTCATCTCAGCTCTGCTTCTCTATGTGTGCTATTTTCACTCTCCAATTTCTTGTTCTGATGACCTCCTTAAATGTCAGTCAGGATTCGTCATACTTCTCTCTTTGCCCAGTCTTTTATTAATAAGGAGATACCATCATGAAATCTCATCATTTTTCGAAGTATTTACATAACTTCAGCTATACTGCATGAATTTTCAGACAGAGACAGAGGACCAATGTTCTTCAATAGTGTAACTACTGGCAAGGCACATGTGTTCCTGTAAACTTAACACCCATGTACACTCCTATAAACAACCTTCATGAAACTCGTTGGTTCACATATATATATATATATGCAAAACCAAATGGAAGTAGAAAGGGGAACAGTTGAGGAGAAAAAAGGAATTAATGGAAGCAGGAAGAGAACAAGATATGAGAATAGGGACAGTGAACATGATCAAATATATTACTCATATGTATGAAAATATAGTGGAACTTGTCATTATATATAATTGATATAAGTTAACAGAACAGAATATAAAAAGGTAGGGCCTGTTTTATTTTTAATTTCTAGTGAAGAATGATGGCGCCTTTGTCTGAAATATATCTTATGAGTTGCAAACTCGAACAAAGTCAATTATTCTTCTTTTTGAAATACAGAATTAAGAGCAGAGCAACAGTGTGAGATTACATTGTTTTGGGGGGCACTCTCAGCTCTCTAGGCCTTGGTTATTTCAGCCATACAGTAAAGAGGACTGGATCAAATGATCACTTCCAATTGCAGCATCTTAAAATTCTATGGACCTCAGAGCAAAACTATAAAAGATTGGGAAGTAATTTCAAGTTGCCTTTTCACATAATCCTTCCATTTTTGTCTCTGGAGATATTTCAGCAGCCATAATAAAATGAGCAACACCTGTACAGAGACTTAGTTCTTTGTGTTATAGTCTTAGAAATAAGTCAATTAATTGAGCATTTGGACATGAAAGACAGTATTGTAAAATAAGCAACTTGGAGGCTATGCCTGCGGGTGGTGAGAGGCGCCATCAGAGCAGTTGGACTGCAATGTATTAGAACACATCACCTCAGGAAGCTAGGTGAAATGTGAAATTCAGGCCATACAATCTTCTATTGATTTCAAATGATGGCCAGAATATTGCAGCTAGAAATAATTTCAGTGTGGCTACTTGCACAAACCATCTAGCATCTTACAAGAGAATTTTCTAAGCAAGTTTCTTCCTGAGGAAAGGTACTTTCAATAAAAAAGAAAATCCTTCCTATAGCATCATGTAGGGGATGCTTGCACCAAATAAGTGCCCTTGGTTAGGAAAGGTTGGTGGGAACAGTTAGCATGGTTTTAAGGGTTATATGGCATTGCAAAGTCCGGCTTGGGTTAGGGGACACATGAAACCCACTGCTCCACTTGAAGAATCAAATCACTTCATTTTGGAGTCAATTTATAGGAAACGAGAGCAAGGCTTCAAAGACATAGGTTTGGAGGAGGACAAGTGTGACAAAGAAATGAATTGCTGTGAACATGCCTGAAGAAGAGAGGGAAGAAAAGTGATGCTTGGCTACACATAGCTAGTGTTAATATTCTTCCAGCTTTTCCAAGAAGTTAGTCTCCAGTCTTTTATCACAAGGAAGAGAAAGAAAATGAGATTCTCACCCTTTACAGAAAGGGCACCAGTACTACTGTTGGTAATGCTGCCACAGAGAACAAGCAACCCACACACCAGAAGTCCTACAGTCACAAGGAAAAGACAAGATGATGATTAGCTTCCTTTGTATTGACTTTTCTTTAACAACTTTTGATTAACTGACAAACCAGCAGATCTCTCTTGCTAGAATCATGAAATCACATACATCTGGCACCAAAGGAGGGGGACTAAGGCCAGACACATGAGTGCTCCATCCATTTCAGTTCTATTAAAAACTCATTGCATGGTGCTAAGAAATATAATAAAAGTTTGCTTTTTCTAATAAAGGCAATCTCTTCATTCTCTGTTTTCTTATCTAGGTTTCACTAATATATAAAACAGTATCTGACTCACGTCTCGACACCCAGCTGGAGCTAATAACATACATGAATCAGAGAATGGATGGTTTTGATTTGAACATTGCCAGTATGGTAACAAAAGAAGACAGTAGCATTCGGGTTATTACTGCTCTGTAAAAGGGCACTGGGTAAGGTCCCTTAGGACACTGTTTCAAATATCAACTCCAGGCTAGGGAATCCAAATTAATGAGTCATCATAAACATTCAAAAAGCAAAGAATTCAATAAAAATCATAAAGACATACAAAGAAGAAGCAATGTCTGCAAGGAATTAGTATTCAGTCATCTAGATCATGTCATAAAAATATTCCTCATACAAATGGCGAGAGAGCAAACCAGGTTGGGAAGAGCTCTCTGGAGTGTTTTTGTTTTTTTTTTTTTTTTTTTCTGTATTGCCTAGCCATTCACTTTCCTATCTAACTCATCTGATATACAATCCCCAATCCCTCCATCCTCTTTTGTATAGATATTTCTCTCTCAACTGACTGCCACATGCCTGTTATCTCTCTGCCTTCTTCATTTTGATTCTCTGTGTTCAAACACAGCTTCTTTCCCTGACCCTTCTACTTCTGTGTTCCTAGATCATTCTGCGCTCCCACCTATCATACATCCAAAGAAGACACATTCCACCTGGGTGGGCTTGGACACTACCACTGTGCTAGGAACACACATGTTCTCCTGGTCAGAAACTCCCTCCAGACCTAGCCTCCTCCTCTCCTAATCTTTGTATTTATTGCCTTCATAGCTAAAATGTATACTCGTGGAGTTTTCTCCTCGGTTACATACTTGTAAATTTTGACAGGCAGCAAGGTGTCTAACTTAACCCCCAGAAAGATTGCTGTATGGTCTGACTCCTCCTGCTTCTTGTTAAAGGGAAAGAACTACTTTATTCCTCCAGTTCTCTACATCTCATCCAAAAAAGTGGGGGAAAATCAGCTCTGCTTTATGACGCTATGGTGAGGGTTACATGAAAGAACACAGACAGAAATGCTAGGAATGAAGCCTCCTAGAAGAGACATTTAATAAGCAGCCATTGTTTCTCATGGTCTCTTCTCTTTACTACATCCTATCCTGTAACTTACTAAAATCATTAGGGCACTTCTTAACCAACTCTCTCTTCCAAATATTTAATGCTTTGGCTGTCTCATGATTCCTCTACTCTATACACACTTCTCTCATTCCCTTGTTCATGGAACAATGCGATTACACTATGGATTTCTAAGGGTCTTGAAAGGAACATTGTAACCAACAACCTGGGTTCCAGTGGTTCCCAGGCAACCCAGTGTTGAAAGTATTCTCAGAAACAGTATGTTTTGTAACATTTCTTAAGGGCATTTCACTTTGTACTTATTTGTTTTCTGATCAGAGGGCAATGCATGAGAAATAGTTAAAGAAAAGATATTTGCCATTTCAATGAAAATCTCCACAAAGCAAATACTTATTACTACAGTCTAGTGAAGACTTGGCCTTTAGATTAAAAGCATGAAAGTGACATATGGTGCCTTCCTATCCCCAGAGAAGCACAGCTTCTAGGTTCTATTTATTGGCTTCTGAAAGTTTTGAGTTTCCACCTTTGATTCCTGCAACCTATCTTAAAGGCAAGGGAAAAGTGTGAGGTTGCCTCCAGTTCTCCCCACATGCAAACAGTGGTCCTCGGGGCAATGTAGATCCCTTTGTGTTCACTTCCTGGACAAACAAACAAACAAACAAACAAACATCTGTTGCTAGAGACAAACCACTTGGTAGCAGCTTTTCCCGTCTAATGAAATGGGAATCATCTGTTTGCAATCGTGCATTTTTCTTGAGGGACAGAGATGGGAAGAAAGAGAGAGGAAGAAAAAAGGAATGGAAAGAAGGAGGAAGAGAAAAAGAAGAGGACTAGAAGGTGCTATTTAAATAGGAAACATAATTAATTACCTTCCAGGATATGCTACCCTCAAATGTACACCAGAACTCATTATACAAATATCTGCTACTGACAATGAGTGAGTTTATTTAAAACCATCTCCAGAGCAAGGCATGTGGCATATGTCTAGGAAGCACAAGTTTGCCTCTTAGAAACCCCTGCACACCTTTCTTGCCCCACTCAGTGAGTTTTTCTGTCCAAATCTATTCCAAGTACCGTAAAGCCTATGAAACAATCTAGTCATCTCTTTGGATAACATCTTCCTTAGCAGTGTTTATCAAAAATAAGGACTGACTATAGCTTGTATTTTAAAATTATGAATGTACCCTGAGACAATAAGCACATTTTACTGTGGAAGCAATTTATGCTTAACAAGAACCTGAGCCTTGAAGGGCAATATGTTGAAAAGCTGCACATTAGCTTTTCTACAGGGGTTTCATGAGAGCTTTTAAAGAAAACAATACTCATAAAACTCAAGTAGGAAAATTATTAATGATGCTAAGGTCTCTTAATGAGTTCTACACTCCACTAATAGCAATCTAAAAGCAGTGATACATTTTTATAGAATTGGTTTCATTAGAACCAGGTTTTACTTTTTGTCTTGATTTTCTATAACTGGTCCTAGGCCCTAGCAAACAGTCAAATTCCTGCTCCTCAAACTCCCTCTAAATGTAGAAGGCAGGTCCAGTGTAAGTTGCCTGATCTTTCCAACCATGCTAGGACCTGCTTGCTGTCAAAGTAGCTGGAGAAAAGACAACATTTTTTAAAAAGCCTTTCTTTCCAGAGTTCATGTAAGGTTCCAGGACCTGGGTGGCTTAAGATATATGTCTGGGCTATTGAAGGAGCCCTGAATCACAGAAAGAAAAGCCTTCTTCCAGTAAACCTTATTCCCCAGTTTCTAGTCAAGCCCTAAGCTTCTGTTGTCCTTGAAAACCAGCAAAGTATTTCTTAGAGACCCGTTGCTTGTCATCCCAGTGGACAACTCCTCTAGGACACCTTTTTTGACCTTCTCAAGTGTAGCTGGATAATGCCCGTTGCTCACTATGTTGCTGTGATGTTGTGCTTTAGCTGATCTCCCTTTCGGTCACTGTATCCCTCACTAGATTAGGAAGTCTTTTTGAGAGCAGGTGTTGGTTGCTTCTATTTCTCTATCCATAATACTTGGTACAAAAATACTCACTGAATATCTGTGTGAAATTGTGACCTTGATAACATTGGCTCATCCACTTAGCCAAGTATTTGCTACTAGAGGAAAAAACCCTTATCAAATGAAATCTGCTCTCTGAAAGTAACTAGGTAACAAAAGAATGTTCATACACATTGTCAAACACTTAAGAAAACCACTTAAATGTTCATTTCTATCTATATTTTAAGCGTTCATTTAATTAACACTGACACCTTGAAAGTCTGAGAAATAATCACGATCATTAGTGTCAGCCTGACAAAGGCATGAAGAAAGTTTCTGTAACATCACCCAAACTGCTTTCACAAGATTGTCTAGAAATAAATAGCTCACTGTGAAATTTATGTCTTTCTTTATATATTAATCAATGATACAGTGAAACTATAACAAGGTTAAAAGTGTTCTCTGATTTCCATTATAAAGATAGGCTCAATCAAGCAGCCTACCAGCGTACCGAAGCAGGTCATTCAATAATTCAATTGTACTAATGACTATGGCATGCATGCAAACAAGAGAATGAAACAGGCTGAGGCACCAAACCTGGGAAAATGCTTTCTGAAAAAATAACAACAGTGATTTGCATCATGCATTTTCAAAAGCCCTTGCAGCATGCATTGCAAATGAAATGGAATCTATTTCTCATGACCCAACAGATAGCTTTTATTCTTGCTTATCCATTACGTGTAAATTACACCTGCTGACCTTTAATTGACTGTAACTGAAACACATTTTGAGCAACAGTTTTTCATTGATATGCTTAGATGTGTGCAAGAGTCGGAAGAGGAAGAGACCAGACTAACAGTTTCTATTCACCACTGCTATTGTGAATAGTGCCATATCTTTGAGTTGTCTTTGTCTCAATTGCATATTTATACTTGATTCTCTCCTCATCAAAAATTTCTCAGGCAACACAGATGCAAAACTATCTTGGCATGGGATTTCATCCTCTGCCTATTTTATTTCTGTTCTTCACAGAAAAAATACTCATAATGCCCAGTGCGCTGAAATCTATAGTAATGATGTGTCTATTGTGATCTCTAGGAATTCTACAATCAGAACACAAAGCAAATCAGGAAGTAATTTCAGACGCCAGCTTGAATATTTTAGGTAGCAGGAGACAGAATCATTGAAAGAGATGGGTGATACAGCACAAACAATACTGGACTAATGGGCAGAAGCCAGGCATTTTTGCCCTGGTTTGCCTTAAACTGATACATCTTTGGCAAATACCTTTCTTCTGATCATATGCTTCAGTTTCCTCATCTTTCCAAAATCACTCTCTGATTTAAATGTAAGGGGAAGAAGACAACTTGAAGAAAAAGAAGAAAAAATACTTTAAGCTTTAATAGCAGGTAAGAAAAACGACAGATCAAGAGAATGGAATAGGCTGCAGAACCAGACAGGAAAATGGAGTTGATAACATAATGAAAAACAGAAACAAACAAAGGTCCCAGCTGAAGGCTAGCATTTCCCTTGGGAGCTCCTAAGAACAGATCATTGAGGCATCCTCGTGAATTGGGAAGTGCTTCCTGGAACATCTCTGACAGAAAAGAACCCGAGCTTACCAACATGCCATGAGACAGACCGGAAGAACAAAGTTCTGATTCTGTGATCAGTGTCTTATTTTATGGACACCTGTATATATTTCAGGTTGGATCATTATCTATATTTATACACTTAAGTGTTTCATGATCCCCTACAAGTTGGTTTCTCATTGGTCCAATTAGCCAAGCAGTACAGAGCAGACATCTTGAAGTATTTATGGCTCTTTCCTTTGATCCCAGGACTCACATAGGTGCCTACTTTGTACTTGTTTTTTCCGTCTTTCTAACAGGAACATAAAGCGTTGGATTCCCTTTGCTTAGTTCCCGGATGTTTTAGCTCTCACTTTCCTAGACTATTGGCTTGCTTCCCACCGTTAACCAATTAAATCTCCTTACTCTGGCTTGAAAAGATAAAACAAGGAACTGTCTTTCCTGTCTGTGTTAAGCCTTCCTGGCTGCTGGACTGATAGATTTGTTTTCTTTCTATCCACTAGCTGCTTTCATTTGGCAGAGGAGAACTCCCAAATAGACATCCTCACTTGCAGCCTCTTGAAATTTGCATTTTATCTCAAATATTACATTTAATGAGTCTTTCTTTTTCCCTCTTGCATTGTCTCTTCGAAGTTCAAGATGAAGAACCAGGAGGGCTGGCTGTGCTGGGGTGTGGGTGTTGATTCTGGCTGTTTCTTCTGCACTGGGAGGTCTAATTGCTGTAGCAAAAGATGTTGGTGAGGAATGAAAGGGGAAATAGAGCCATGATAGAGCTTCAGGGAAACCTGCAAGGTCCAGGGACCTAGACAAGAATCTCTGAAACAAACACTAGACCAAGAATCTAATCACTTAATCTGGGCAAGAGGTAAGGTGTCTCTGTAGTCTCTAGGACAGGCTCATGGAATTCTCAGATGAGGAGTCCACAGTCTCCGAGAAAGTCAGACAGTAACAGGTGAGACTATAACTTAGGAGTGGGAAAAGGAGTCAAGAGCAACACAGAAAGTYAGAGATCTCAACTGGCACACATAGGCTGCTCTAAATAGAGAAGACATGGAATTGAAGGAAAAAGGAAATGCAAACATTACATGAAAGAACAAATGACAATTCTTTAAACAGTAAAGGAAGGTCATCTTTAGGCATACATATGTATATGTGTGCACATATACATATATACATGTATATTATGCATGCACATGCATGTATACAATAACAATTAGTGAAAAATAGGCCATGAATTTGAAAGAGAACGAGGGGCATATGGGAAGGTTTAGCCTGAGGAAACAGAAGGAGGAATTTATGCAATATATTATAATCTCAAAAATAAAAGGAATTTTAACAAATGAAGTCAAGGCTAATGAATTTTCAAGTGATAAGAAACATTTAATCATCCTTATGATGAGTCCAATAAGGAAAATTAATAAAGGGAGATATCAGAGAACATATGCAGATGACTGCACTGGTCTCACTGTCTTCCAGCATCCAGCATCCCCTCAAAAAGAATAAAAAAAAATAGGCCATTTAGGAGGAGGTGGTCTTTACAATGCCAGTATTACCCACAGTGGCTCAGAGTCCTCTTGTTTCTGTATCTTTCTACTTTTCTCTTCATCCTTTGTGTTGATATTTTTCTTTGACAGGGACCCATCTGAGATTTGTGGCATCAAAACTTTTACATTTCAATAATAGGAGAGGCATGTTTTCTTTCTGTCCTATATTTCAATGTATCCACAGGGTGGGAGGGGGGATCTGGTATTTAATCTTTCTGTTCATCAGAAAATAGAATGGTAATCCAAACACAAGAGTCAGAAAGGTAATAGAAGGGGAAAGAATGTAAGCAGAGTAGATATGAACAGAAGAGACATTTTAGTGATAGAATAAAAGCTTAGCATTTAAACCAAGAGGATATCAATAAATTATCCCAGAGATATATAATAGACATCTATTCATTTTTATACCAACCTAAGTTTAATCATCATTTAACAGTGGTCCCCAGTACAAAGCAATTTAGCATTATAATGCACAAATAACACTCCCAAAACAAAGGAGCCATAAGCATAGCTTGAGTCCTCCCCCTATTCCAGGAGCTTTCAGCACTAAGCCACAGCAGACTAACAAACCAACAAACAATCCCTACCAGGGATCCAGATACATTTTGCTGCCCCTTTCTCATGAGTCCTCTGGGAAGACCTATGTGTCTTCCCAGCCAATATGTAGATGGTCCAGTTGGTCTGCTTGGTAGGGAATTGACCTTAACATTTCGGAAAACATGGTTGGCCTTGGTAGGGGTTGGACAGGTAGAAGAAGAGTCCTATAACTCCAGATACTAAAGATGTTGATTAAGACACATCAAGCTCTAAATGTAGCAAGTAGTGAGAAATTAAGACTTTCGGAAACATGTGGAGAACCTGGTCAAGCATCTTTCTCTGAAAGAACAATACTAACATTAGAAAAACAATCCAGAAATTCTTCTGCAGGCCAATTGGTTTATCTTCCCCAAACAGATTCTTGATATTTGTATTGGTACCTCCCAGCAAAAGAACTTTTTCTTTGGAACTCAGTAAATATGGTACTGCTACTATGGGGACCGAAAAGATGAACACTCCACCATGCAAAGGATGATGTAGGGAGAAAAGGCTACTTTGCTTCACAGTAGGTAAAGTGAATTATATTACATTTAAGAGTTTTTCCCATTGCCTTTAAGCACTAGGCATTTTTGTCAGTGTTTTTTTTTGTCAGTGTTTTTATTCTCAATGTACATATGAAACAATTAAGCTTTGTGGAGATTAAGCATATTCAGGGCTGCAAAGAATTCTCACTGTAACTCCTGAAGCTCAAACTATTTCTTCTAAGTCATATACACTTTTCTTACTCTATTCCATGCAAGGACAAACTGAGCGTATTCCTTTATTAGGTAGAGCCTCATTTTGCTGTGCAGAAAGCTTTGCTATTTCAAAACCTTCAACCTACATGCAACTGTGGACTGGGAGGAGAAATAGCTTCTCCTGTAGATAAGTCCCCATACTGGTTGCTCAATGCAGAGTGGTCAACCTTGAAACCATATACTCACAAACCACAAAAATGGACGTGTGTATGTGTGTGTGTGTGTGTGTGTGTGTGTGTGCGCGCGCGCGCGCGCGCGCGTGCGCGCACAATAAATAAGCTATCAACATGAGAGTAGGGGACATGGGAGGAGCTTGACAGAGGGTAACTGAGAAAGGAGGAAAGGGGGGAAATGATGTAATTCTATTTCAGAAATCAATTTTTAAAAAAATGAAGCTTTGTTGTAATTTTTCATTCCTGGTATCTCACACAGTCTCTGGCCAATAATAACCGGAGCTGTGACAGTTCTGAATGGGGCCTTTCAGAATAGAGCACTTTGAGTCACACATTAATTTTTTTTAATCAGAGCATTACAGATTCAGGAGAAATGGTGAGAAAGGAAATAGCCTTTCAAGCTTGATAAACACAGATGTGTGTTCCTCCAGTGTGTTCTTTTGCCCTCTGAGTTCCAAGGAAGGTTGACACCCTTCTCAGAGGAGTGGGCCACCTAACATGGATTCTATAGCTCCCGTCAGGATTGATTATACCAATTTGTAACAATTATTACTTTATTTTTTTATTACTTTATTTTTAATCAGGTTGAGGATCCTAGTTTAGGCTCCTAATATTTTGCCTAAATAACATTATGTCTAGAAAACTTGTAAAGACTGCTAAAAGATGATTTAAAAAATGCTCACAATTAAAAAGAAGTCAGCTAGTAGGTCATTATAGTCAAGACACCAATTCATTTTGCATTAAGGATTTGTTCAGGGGAATGAGCAGTTGAATCACTCAGAAATCCATTTAATAGGGAACTCCTTCCACGTTTTGCAAAAGATAATTTCAAGGTTTAGTGCAGAATAAGAAAGCCACAGAGCTTCGTACTTCACCATGAATATTTGAACTGAAAGGGAGAATACGCAGCTGCTATATACCTTTAAAGCATCAAGGAAAAAAAAACCCTAAGCTCATCAAGAACAGATTCTGTTTTAAAAAGGTAAATTAAATAGGTAACAATCCTGGGGGAAGCCTGAGCTCTAAGCAGACTTTGAAAAATCTAATTAGGATTAATTAATACAAAAATGAGGAAGAGAAGTGAGGCCCATTGGAAGTTCCCATGCAATTCTCAAGGCCATATGTAGAAAACAGGATGAATAATAACTGAGAAAGTTGGCAAGAAGGAAAGACCCTGAGCAATCTCTGGCTTCCCTCCCTTCTTCCCACTAACTGAGTCAATGCACAACCAAGGCCTAGCCCTTACCATAAATTTTAAAACTGGTTCTTGCTGGAGGTGAGGGATGTACCTCAGAGACTCCTGCTCTACACAGCACCTGAAGCAGCTGTACAGCTAGCATCTACTTCCAAGTCTCTTTACCTCTGCTCTTTTACCAGGAAAATGGCAATCGCCATAATCCTCTTCTTCTCATGATTATCATAAACCAAAGGAGGCCATCCATGGAGAGAGCATAGATCTCCATAAAGTATACAGCAAGTTCTAACAATTGCTGTCTCCTCCTCAATTCTCCTGCCCTGTTCACATTCTTCTCCCTTATACACATTCAGAAATAGAAAGTGAGAAGCTGCCCTGGCAGTAGGCCGTGGCAGTACAAGGCTGAAATCCTATGCAAAAACTCTAATTCTCGATCTGACATTTCTCATAGCAGGAGATTTCAGAAAGTGCAGCATACGACTCAGGTGATTCTCTATACAAATGGATGACATTGGCTGAGAGCCTCTTTACTTCCTTTTTCAGAAGACTTTTTCTGGCAAAAAAGAAAAGAATTTCTCAAAGGGAAGTAGATTGTTTTTTCAATAGAACAAATATACTAGTTAGCATACTAGCAGAAGCAGCAATAGGCTCCCTGAGATGCTTGAACTATGATCAGCCATCATCACTTTAAACACAGAACAGGGACTGAATGAATGAGACGAAAGTACTATATAATCCTAAAAGAGGGTGAGAAGGGATGGGCTCAGATTAGGGCTTGGCTAGAGGGACGGGGAAAGCAGTGTGAATAAAAGGGTACATCCTTTCCCCAAGAGCACACAGCGACCTCTTTCAGAAACACTGTGCTGGTGGGATCTGACCGTTCCCAATTTCCTGGGAGAATAAGAGAAATTCACATCTAGAACTGAGAAATGTGTATATGTTGACAATTTGATTTCTGCACCAAATCAAAGTGTCTTTCAGCTCTGTTACATGAGATTTGATGATGAATATAATTCATACAACAGGCTTGAGTAGAAAAAGAGTGCCCTATCTATTAATTGTGAAAGAAAAGCAAGAACTCTAAAAAAAATTGTGTGTGTGTGTGTGTGTGTGTGTGTGTGTGTGTGTGTGAGAGAGAGAGAGAGAGAGAGAGAGAGAGAGAGAGAGAGAGAGAGAGAGAGAGAGAGAGAGAGAGAGAAGCAATGATATCAAGTGCTCCTTTGGCAAGGTTTTGTATTCTCTGAATGGCTGACAACACTGTCACTGTCACTGTTTTTGGTCTTTGTGTGGACATTTGGCTATGCTCCAACAGGCAGCACACAAGCTGCCTTATAGCTAACCAGACAAAGCTGAACTAATTGTTCTCTAGTTACTAACTCCTTGGTTTGATCCTCCAAAGGCCTGGAGAACTCAAGAGGGTCTTGCCATCATCCAAAGGTAGCAACTTGTAAGACAATTTGTTATAGATAGCTTGTGCTTCTGCATGTCTTACAAATGGAAACAACTGACCACGTTTTGTTGCAAATGATCTCTTCCAAGTATCTTTATGTCCTGTCTGTATAGTTTGGATGCTATAGAACCTCCCCTCAGAGACTTGAGCACTAGCAGTGGTGAGAAACAAGTTACCCAGGTGCAATGTTGAGAATCTGGCCATTAGACCAACAGATCGCTGTTCTGCTTGGTATTATTCCTATAGAGCTAAGGATATATTTGAGTGCTCTAGGCTGAAAATGCTCTCAAGTACAGTACCACATGGTGCTTGCAGGAGTTATCCAGCCCTCTTTGCCTTGCTTCATGGGAACTGAGGCTAGGGAATCTGACACAAATGCTAATCCTCTGGTTCCTGCCATTGCTGTGAGAAATTAATACTTCTGTATCTCTAACTCATTCCTTTTAACTGGCTTACATAAAATGACAGTAAACCGATGTATGAGCTTGCAACTGAAGAGAAATCCCAGACTTTCCATAGTTCTAGAGGGCATATTCTCACCTTATCAGTTCATTGATCATAGAAAAGAGGCTTAGAAATGAATTCCTAAGGGCAGAAGGAAAGAGCAGCACATCATTATGCTGTGCCTCACCTAGGTAAAGGCAAACAATGCTAGATTTGCAGAGAGCCTATTTTATCTCCTAAAATAACCTACAATCTGCATGTAACATCAGGATGAAACATTCAAAAGCATTCTTCATATGATTAGCTTTGGAAACTCCCTGTGAGATTAACACTCAGTAGTGTCAATTCTTCCTTTGTAGTCTTTCAATAATTAGGTCATCTATGTTTAATAACTACCTTTCTCAGGCTGAGGGAGTGGGGCCATAAGTTCAGTGCCAGCCTGTGCAATGAGAGAATCCTCAAAACAGAACAAAAGACCAAACCATCACCTTTGTCCGATGGCAATCACTAGCACTATTTTTATTGGGAATGTAAAAAAAAGGATGAAAAAATGTAAATTTTGCTGTCACGTCAGAAATGGACCTCATTTGAATAATATTGCTTATTGCAGTCTCAGATGCTGGCCTGCAGACACTAATGAGGCACTGAGATAGTTGCTGGATTTATCACTTCTGAATCTCTTTGGAAAGGAGAGCAGCTTCTATGAATTCAGAGAAGGTATCTATGTCTGAGACAAAAAAAATGAAGGTGCAGTGATAGCACACAAGGAGAAAAGCTCGGATAAACTGACATCTGAGAAATGGCCTCAGCCTTCAAAGGCAGAGACGAAAAGTACAGCTAATCTTGGAAATTCTGATGACTTACAGTCACTCACACAGACAGGAAAGTGCATGAATTTGATAGAGTGAATTATTATAGCGGCTCAGAAGGAGAATCTGCCTCAAAGCTTACTACCATCCATGATTAAATACTGACTTGTATTGCCTCTTCAAACATTCTAGCCAACAAAATGGGTGTACTTGGATATCAACATAGGTTAGGCTCAAAGTAGGCAAAGTTACTACCTAAGGAAAGTCCAAAGTAGACATCTGAATATAATTCGAGATTCAGAATAAACACCAGACACCCTGAAAACTGACTGTTGGGGCTGGCTGGAGATGTAGCTTTGTCTTAGAGCACATGCTTACCATGCACAAGGCCCTGAGTTCCATCACTGCAAAATCCAAGATGGCTGGCATCTGCTGTTCGACTGGGCAGGGACTCAACACAGCAACTGGAACTTAATAATTTTCACTATTGACAACACTAACAGGCAGAGCCTACACAAATATTCTCTTAGAAACTATTCTGTGCCTTTAAGTGTAAGGAATATGAAAAGAGAAAAGGTAAAACAAACAAACAAAAAAAAACCAGCCTCACGTCTTTTAGTTCTTCATTGGGAAATAGGGGAGGCAAGAGTCTCCAAGGAGAGAGAATGAATTCAAAAACTGATTGTGCAGCTGGAAAAACAGTAGGGAGTAATATAGGATATTAAATAATATAATAAAAAACCAATTTAGGCTGCGTTTGGGGAATGAAGATTCTAGTGAATAGAGAATAAAAGTGTTTGAGAGAGCAATATAGAGTCATGGTAACAAGCAAGAGCTTTGGAGTCAGACAGACCCAACTCTGAATCTGAGTTCTGAGACCTGCTGGCTTAGTGACCCCTGAATGGAGCAAAATAATCTTTCATGCTCAGCTTCCCTACTCTCTTGATGATGCTTGGTGTCCACCACACTGCCTCCACAATGAAATCTGTAATAGACATTTGCAGAATCTCTTCCAGGGAGTGCTAAAGTGAGAGTCACAGTGACAGAAGAAAGGGAGAAACAGTAGTGATAGAAAGGGTTGTAATTTTGTACAACTTTCAGTGAAACGTCATAAGTCAAAGTAATAAAATTATGGGCCAGGAAACCCTAACACAGGGGCATGCTAAGGAGAGGCAATAAAGCACACTAGCAAACAGGGAAAAAGAAAACTACCAACAGCCAGGCAAGAGTGTAAGAAGGAGAGCAGGAAGGGGTGTATGGAAGGAAAGGGAAAGGAGAAATGTTGTAACTGAATTACATTCTCAGAAATAAACAACAATGACAACAAGAGAGTATACGAGCAATTACACTGTGAACTAAAGACAGTCAATGAGATTAGCTACAGAAAGTTTTGGCAACTATTCTGGGAGAGAATACGCGCCTGACATGTAACAAATGAGTGAGTTAGTTGTTCATGAAATGCACATAATCAACATTCGGTTAAATGGTAATGATGATCAAAGTGATTTTGAGAAAATACAGTAGAACTTTTAAAACATGTTTTTACAGGCACTGGCTGCGAATGGTAAGGGTGGTTGCCTAACATGTAGATAAATAAAGCTTGGCTCCATCCTCTATATTAGGAAAAAGACAAGCCATGGTAATCAGCAATGCTGAAAGTAAATGCATTATAAGGTGTACCTATCTGTATTTGCTTCAAGGTATAAAATGTGAAATTCAGTAACATGCTGATCAAGTTTAACAGTGAGATTTTTCACCCAAGTATTATCAAAGGTTCAATACTCACTTGGGGGCAAGATATGTATCATTGCTTCCAAATCCATTTGAAGATGAGAATGGATCTATTATTATTAATACCTTTTGGAGGGAATGTTTCTGTACAGACAGATGTCTGTCTCCTCCACTTTCTGTTCTTTTGCCCTCTTACATACACATACAGATATCTTTTACTCATTTATTGGCATTTTATTCAATTTACTTACAATAAAATAATATCAATTGATCATACTCTAAAATAAGTGTATGGAGCTGGAGTTATGGCTCTGTGATAGAACACTTTCTTGGCACATGTGATTCTATGAGTTCATTTACCAGTAATAAAAAAAGTGTAAATGGGCTGGAGAAAAAGCTCAGAGGTTAAGGGCACTTCCACATAAGCACTTAATTCCAGCTTCAGGGAGGTCTCATGCATCTAGCTTCCAAGGACACCTGAATTCACATGCATATATATGCACATTAACACACATATACATCATTACATATAGTAAAAACAAATCTTTAAAAAGTGTAAGGAAAAGTCATCATTCACTGGGCACTTAGCAATTTGGACTGGGGCTTAGTGAGTAGGTGCATTTTCTAAACCTAACAATTCATTTCGCATCTAACATAGCAGCCAGTTTTAGAGATATAGTATCATTCTACCTCTGTCCAAACCAGCCTACAGTATCTGGGCTATTCACTTCCCAACTTCTCATTCTTCTTTTATCTTTCAAACAGTTCCTAAGGGAACATCAGGATCAAGTAGGACACTATTGAAATGGCAAGTTCTCTACCCTCTCCATAGAGTTGGGTTATCAGAGTCTCTGGGCATGGATTCCAGCAATGTTAAACAAGTTCTCCCATTGATGGGGAGATGAATCAATTTGGGGAACTGAACATTTGCTACATTTAGGGGGTACTGTAAGTAATAAGACCCCAATATTTGCCCACATGCCTTCAACTGGTAGTCTACAGGATTGAGAACCATTCTTGGAGAAACTAAAACACCTACAATCTATACTTATGAAAGTCTAAGATTGTCATACCTATGTAAAAGGCCAAAACCACCTTCAGGATGTGAGATGGATAATAGCAGCCAACCCCAACACAGCTGGACAACGGTTGTGTCCTTGCATGAACACCTCATGCCATCACTTATATATCTCAGCTCATCAAGAAAGATGCCCCGCCCCCATAACTCAGGAATGGCATGGTGTTAAAGAAAGACCTCAGCACAACTGACCCTAGGCAAGGTTTACTATGGGTAAAACCTTCCCATCACAAGGAAGTGAGGGTAGTCCGGTTGAAATCTTGTTAACACTTACTTTTAAACCAGCTTTTGGTTTGAAGAATTCTGTCTGTGGGTTTGTCCACATGAACAGAGTGCTTCAGTCTGCCAAACCCATAGTTCTCCTCACCCTAATCAAGAGCCCTGCCTGCTTGGAGCCTGTACAGAGTGTGGGCTGGAACATACCCAGCCAGTGATTCCCTAATCCCCACCAGGTGATGCAGACAGCTTAGTCTTGGTGATCATATAACAGCAGTGAGGCAGCACACATATGCTTTCTGGCTTAGTTCAAGCATTCCCAGGGGATGGCAGACTTCACGCTCTCATAACTAGATGGGAGCTGGGAGCAATCAGGCCCTTAATGGCCAAAACAGAAAGGGACTGCATCACTGAGCACCTCCTGACAGCCAAGGCCTTTCCTCGTGAATGATAATGACACAAAATGTACTCCCTCTATTGCATAGTAGGTATGTGCATGCGCACACGCTCACATGTACACATACCTAAAATGTAGCAGGTCTGAGAGCCTGAAATAAGTATGCAATTTAAGTCTTTGCAAAAATCCTAATGTTGTTTTTTAAATTTATTTATTTATTTATTTATTTGGGTTTTTTCAAGACAGGGTTTCTCTGTGTAGCCCTGGTTGTCCTGGACCTCACTCTGTAGACCAGTCTCACTTTGCCTCGAACTCAGAAATCTGCCTCCCTCTGCCTCCCAAGTGCTGGGATTAAAGGTGTGCACCACCACCACCACCACCACCACCACCACCACCACCACCACCACCACCACCACCACCACCACCACCACCACCACCACCCGGCTCTAATGGTGCTTTTAGAGTGAAAGTCTGAAGGGATCTACTGGGGAACAGAGTGATATGGCAGAAAGGGTATTAGATTGCAGCATCAGAATACCTTGGATTCGGCTTCTGGCTCTTTTCTTAGCTAAAAAACTTTGGATAAGACTCCAGAGACTTTATTTCTTCATTTTCAAATGGGAATAGACTAGCTCAATTTTCACACTGCCTTTCCAACATTCATATCACAGCAAAATATTCATTATGGTGGAATGCAGGTCCATCTACCAGTGAAACTGTGGCATGCATGTCAAGACTCCAGACCTGTCTTGGAAGGCTATGGATCCTTAGTACCTGATAAAGTTCTTGCAGAAAGCAGATGTTGATAAATGTCTACTCAACAAGTCTACATGCCTAGACCTCATCAAAACAGCAAGTGTAGTTTTGTTTCTTAATGGTTTCTTCTCTTTTCTTTTTTTTCTTTCTCTTTTAGTTTGTTGTTGGAGATTGGGTCTAAGATTAGTTCAGGCAGTCTATTCAAACTCCCAATCCTTGTGCCCTAGTCCTTGAGGACCTGGGCTAAGGGGATGTGTCACTTGTACACTCTAAACTTTATCTTTTTGTTTTTAAAAGTACTGGGGGAGGAAGTTCCACTATGCTAAAAAAATGTGCATGGATAACTTTACATACTAATGCACCCTGCAATTAAAGTACTCTTACTTTCCTGTTATTGCAGATATTCTCACACCCTGATGCCCTTGGTTGGGGTGCTCACAGTGGACCCTTGATCAATGCTAGTGAATGAACATATGAATGCACTTGCTTTCCATTTTTCTAGTTCTGTGCAATTTACTTTTGCATATGGCCCCAGAATATGGCCTCAAATTATAAAGCAGTCAAGGGAATAATTAGTCATCGAAGAACACTATCGTTAGATAGGGCATTTCTGTTCATTTTACTATAAAATATTTTCTCAGCAAATGGGTTTTAAATGGCCAACACTGTGAATGGGGCAATTAGAGCAGCTCCGTAAGTAGCCATGCTGAGGGTTGTATCATTTCTGTCCTCCCTCCTAGTTTAATTCACCAAAGAAACCAATTACCCCATCACTTGCACTTCCAGAGTTTAAAGACAAGGCTAACTAGCCCATGCTGCTCTCTACATTCTGGTGAAGTAATAGCTCAGACTACACAGTTTCCGAATGATGCCTCTTCCACTAACTACAGAACTGGATGTTCCTGTGCAACATACAATTCACTAGGCTTCAGTTTCCTTGTTTAGGAGAGGAAATATTCCCATAAAGATCCTGATAATAACATTAACAGCTAATGTTTAATAAAGACCTACCATATACCACACAGATGCTACATGTCTGAATACAAGCTATTCTTTTTCATGAACTCAAAAAATAAAACTCATAAAGATAAAATTAGTTCCCAGTACTCAGCAGCAAGGATGTATGTAGAGCTAGAATACAGTCTAGTATTACGACTCTATAGCCTGTAGTTTTAACATACTGTCTGTCTCTGAGTTCATTCAGCCCATCTGCATTCTCACTTGCTTGTGTTTTTCCCTTCTCTATTTTTCTATCAGTATCTGTTGCTGGAGAGGTCATCCCACCCACCACCACAAATGATACTCACAGTGGTGGTCAGCTTGCCTCCATTCTTCTGCACGTACTGGATGGAATCATGGATGGTAGAAAAGAGTCCGAGCAGCACATTCTCCATGTCATAGATCCTGTACATGCCGTTCACGAGCTCTTCAAGAGACAGAATGTATTCTCTCCAATACTTGTCGATCTCCACCACACCAGCCATACAGCCTTGCATGACCACATTGCAATAACCACCGCAAGGCTTCACCATCATCAGTCCCTGGCAGTAAGAGCAGTACCACATTCGGGTGAGCATACGGCTACAGTCCTTACTAAACTTGAGGTGGTCGGTAGTGTTGATCACTTCAATTCCGAGATTCAGGGCTTGAAGGAAGATTCGAGTGACTTGCAGTGACTTGGAAACCTGGGTCATAATAAGCTTGGGGAAACTGCCAAATACTTTCAGGTCACGTCTTGCTCCTCTGAGGCACTCGTTGATGTCTAAGACTGACTCGGGCAGGCCTGGGTTCATCATCTGAGTGTAGATGACTGGAAAGAGGCTGTCGAACAATTCATTGACCATGTCATCCACGTTGATATCAGAACCCAAGATGTAGAGAGACACATCTGTGAAAAATTCACCGACAAACTCAAAAGCTTGTGGAGTCAGGCTGGGGTAGTTATTCTTGAACATGGCGTTGGTGTAGTTCTTGGCATGGCGAACAACAATTTCAAAGGCCTCTGTAAAATAAGAGAAAAAGACATGCCCCAAAGTTAAAACATGAAATCCAGGGTGTAAATGAATTTGATATGTCTCTGTTGCTTTGGTGATTAAGATCCATTTGCCTTAAATAATTGACTCACATTCATTGCTGGTATTACCTATATTTCTAGAGTTGTTTGCTCCCATAAATCAATTTTCCTTTCTCAGTGTGATGTCTAAAACTTGATGTGCACATAAATTCTTAAACAAATTGCATTTCAAATGACAACTGCCAGGATTCAGTTAACATTTTGACCTTTCATGAAAATATTGATTAAAAATTGACCAAATGAGAAATTATTCCTTTTTTTTCATTGATTCTCCCAGTTAAAAGATTGTTTTTAAGGACATTTCATTTTTAGACAGGGATAAATATTTCACAACAGACCATATACTATATAAACTCATATAACAACTTGGGCCTGTTTAAACCCAGAGGAGAAGCAAGTTATTAGCCAAGAACAAAAGATAACCACAATTTAATTACTTTGGGCAGACTTTCTTCAAAAGACTTTAAAGGGAGTTATCTGACAAATTGCCAGACCTGGAAAAGGTGTTTATTCACTGAATGGGTATCTGAGTTATCTGACAAATTGCCAGACCTGGAAAAGGTGTTTATTCACTGAATGGGTATCTGGCTGGAAAGAGCAATCCACACACCTATCTATACATTTGATATCGAAAGTAACTTCAAGCTGAACATCTGGAAGGCTAAACGCTAAGCTCCCCTTGTAAGTTCAATTTCCACATGGCTTGGAAGCCTCATCCAGTCTACAGGGACCTCAAATTCAAGATTACATCTGCTGCTTCAGCCCCTTGGCATAAAGCCCAATTAGTGTCACTGCTTTGAGAAAAAAAAAAGTAGCAATGCACTATCTCATTTTCCCCAAATCAAAATACTCATCACAAACAACTGGAGTGTCACATTTATATGTGAAAAGAAAAAAATCACAATAAAAAGATTTAAAAAAAAGAAATGAAAGGGTTTCAAAACAAACAAAACTAGCCAAGTTTCCTGATATTTTACCTTAGTACATTCAGTTCCTTCCAAAATGCAAGGGTCCATGACAGATGTACTCTAAATGATGCCAATTCATGAGCCTTGAAAATTCAAATTATTACTACCTCCAGACTACTAGAGAGACTGTATTCCTTGGGATCACTTAGCCCAACATTTCAGTCATCTGTGGCAGAAGTGAGCTCTAGACTGAACCAGTGCCATCTGCCCTAGATCCCTCACAAGGTAGGACTCATTCCTTAGCTTCTTCCCTAGAGCTCATCACATGCCCAGCACTGTTGGAGAGGTGCCAGTGTAATTCTAAAGAGTTTCCGAAGTCACCAGAGACCCAAAATGAATTTAAATGAGAACTGAGCCATCTCCAAAGGTTTTCGAGAATTTTGGACTGGCTATTGGTCTGAGGACGGCTTTTGTAGCTCTGAGAGGTGCTAAATGTTTGTTGATCCCTTCCATTTTGCAACTCTGTGATGCTGGAGCTAATTTTTTCCTTTCTGTCAATCACTGCGTGCTCACGCGTTTGCTCTCTTTTGTTTAGAACAGTAAATGATTCTGAGAAACTTGCGTCTTTCCTCTCCATCCTTGAATCTAAATGTTGAGGGCAGCTATGTAGTCATCTAGCCCAATGCAAAGGGCCAGTCACTCAATTGTGTAAAACCATCAGAAAACTTGATATTCTAGATTATTTACTCATTGTAACCTTAGGTAGAAATATAACATTACATATTAGGCTTGCTACGGGCACGTAAGCTAGATGGAGATCACAGATAAACCATTCTTGTCTCAGAAATATTCACAAGTAGCAAAGCTCAGTGGCTCACTTTCATAAGCCAAACATTTGGGAAACAGAGGCTGGAGAGCTACTCCAAGTTCAAGGCCAGGATGATCTACACAGGGAATCCCAGATTAACCCGGCGAGACCTTATCTCAAAAAAGAAACAGGCAATACAGATTCCAAGTCACATAAAAGAACGTTTTGGCGGTCACTTTTTACAATAACTTTCTGAATTTGTTATTATCAACCCTGATTTAATAGACAATCAAACTGAGTCTCAATAGAATGGAAATGTTTTCCCAAGGTCACACAGTTGCAAAGTAGACATAATCAATTCCAACCAGTGTCTCTAAGTGATGGGTACTCTCTAGTTGCCCTCAAACTAAGAGTCTACAATGCAGTCTCAAAAATCTTTGTAAAAAGTTAAGTTCTATTTTAAACTCATCATTTTCCCATCGACTCTCTCATCTCTGAACAAAAATGTACCAGAAGAAATTGAAACCCAAAGACCAATAAAGCCGAGTGTCACTTTCACCTTTGCCTTGGGGCAGCATGAAGTAGAGATGGGAGAAGGCTGCTTTGCAGACAGGTTACCCCTAAAGAGCTCAATCATCCAGGCTACTCGGAAATGAACTCTCTGGGAAGTGGAGTTTACCTGAATTGTGTTACACTCATTCTCTAATATACAAGATA
This sequence comes from Apodemus speciosus, assembly GCA_002335545.1. Classification (NCBI taxonomy): domain Eukaryota; kingdom Metazoa; phylum Chordata; class Mammalia; order Rodentia; family Muridae; genus Apodemus; species Apodemus speciosus. Next base: position 334,628 of record BDUI01000097.1, on the reverse strand, counting down.
CACGGCAGGAAAACCCAACAGATTCTCCTGCCAATAACATTTCTTTATAAAAGTTCTGTTGCCAGCACTGCAGGATCAATAGAAAAAGAAAATTACAGAAGAACATGAACTCATCTACAGAAACAACAACAACAGATTGCAGGGGGAAAGGGCTGGGGTCCATACTGAACATCTAGCTCTCATGTGCTGTCTACAGCAGAGTATACATGTCAGAACAAACTTAGCCCAGCTCTGGATTTTGCCCAATTCTCTCACTTCTGTATCACATGGCAGCAGAGCAAAATATAGGGGCTCAAGTAAAGGGTTCACAGGGCCTCATAGGAAGCAACGCTAGGTGAAGTGATTCTTGGCCTTCTTAAGTCTTTTGAGGGTTTAAGAAATAAAGTCAAGGGTAGGAATAAATACAAGGAAGTGTAAGTCCATTTACAACATAGTCTAATAATAATCATGTATACTTTAGCTAGAGATGATCTTCCTCTTTCTCTTTCCTTGGATGAAGTGAAGAATAATGTCCACTCAACACTAGAGCAAATCTAGTGGAATCAGAGCTATCATGAAGAATTTGTCCCCAGAACATCCACTGACTTTATAATCTACAGATGGAAATAAATGGATTTAATTAACTGAGATAATATGTCCAGATAAGAAAAGCTTCCATTTTCCTTCTGTTATTGCATTTTCATTGACTTACTGAGTGTGTGTGTGTGTGTGTGTGTGTGTGTGTGTGTGTGTGCGCGCGCGCGCTAGCATGCTTATGGGGGTGGGGTCAGAGGACAACTAAGCGTAATCAGTTCTCACATTCTACCATGCCAGTTCTGGGAATTAACATCAAATTCAAGGTTTAGGCATCTCACTAGTTCAATGGGTAGATTTTGAAATGTTTGCATCACCATCCTAATCACCACAGATGCTAGTTATCAGTGTTCTTCTTAACTTTTGATTCTCAATGACAGACACAGTTCTCCGGATATAGTTTTATGGGGAAAGTGTAGAGACTCTCTTTAAATGGTTCAAAAACCTCTTCTACTTACACACCCCAAAGAAATAATAGTCTGTCACAGCAGCAGAATGGCTATCCTTACTATATGGTTCCTGTATTTAGACCTACACTAAAAGAAATGAGCTTTATTTGCCTTCTTGGTAGTCAGCTGAGTATTTTTTTTTAAAAGGAGAATATACTTGGGGTTGAAAGACAAGAAAAATAAATGAAGCATGGAATCCCTTTCAAGGTCTGTAGAATAAGCAATTGTTATAGAAAGCAGTTCTCTTTCAAAGCAGTTTTCCCAGCACTGCAAGGATGGACACTACTTTATGAGATTTATTTTTTATGTTACAGGGATGAATACTTCATAATGGTTTGGATGGAAAAGAAACTTTATTTTCAAGCACAGGTACTTGGATGGAAAAAGAAAACTAATCTTTCCCAGGCAYCTGCAAGATACAAGTCAAAATCCACAGTAAACATGCTTATATCTACCATCTATGCAAATGTGACAGAACCACATGTGTCTTGTTTTATTTTACTGGGGAGGAAAATGAGGTTTGGAGGCAATATGGTCCACACAGGTAATATTTCTAGTCCAAGGCCTTAATTTAAAAGCAGAGGCATTTATTCTTGAGTAATTGCTAGAGGCTGAATGTGCACTAGTTTGTGAGGTAAAAATTCTCAGATGATGAGACAGCTCGGGTGGTACAGTGCTTGCTGTGAACGCATACGAATCTGAGTTCAATCCCCAGAATCTATGTAAAAAAAAAAGTGGGCATAAATAATGCCATGCATTTGTAATCCCATTGCTAGGGAGGTAGAGTCAGGAAGATCCCCGTCTTGGTTACTTGGTAAGCTCCAGACCAAAGAAAGACCTAGGCTTCAAAGAAGCAACAAAGAAACAAATAAAAACACAACAAACAAGTAGACAGAGTTGACCTCTGCTTCTACATTCACACATGTACACACACACACACACACACACACACACACACACACACACACACGTTACAAACTCCTGAGGCACCACACTGGGCTAAATTCAAAGCACCATTAAATGAATGAGTAAATGAATAAATAAATGAAAATATAAATCAATTCAACAGTAATAAAACCAACAAAACTCTTGGAAAATAAGCAAAATAGCTGAACAGCTGCTTTCCCAACAAAGAACCACACATCCCAGAGATTCTCAATACAACACATCTTTAGGAAATTAAAAATTAAAGTCATAATGAGATGCTACTATGCAGGCATGAGAATGGTTAAAAGTCATACAATTGACAATGCCAAATACTGTAAGGGGGCAGCGCGTCAACAGATACTGGGCTATCTAGTGGGAATACAAGCTGCTACAACTTTAGATGACAGGTAGGTAGTTTCTTATAAAAACAAAACGTTTTTATCATCTTATCCCAAGATGGTGCTTCCCTTAATGCCTACTTGACTTTTCTTTCAAATTTAAAACGATTTGAAATAAAGGCTATTAATTTTTGAAAGCACCGCCACTTTAGAACTCAGTCTTTGATGGAAGTAGTGATGAGAATCACTGAACGCAGTTAAGGCACTCCCTCTTTTTTTCCTTTAATCTGCTTTGACATTTTGTTCCCGAAAAAGGGAGTTTCAGCATATAGTAGATGGCATATGACATCAATGTAATTTTAGTTGGAAAACCCACTGTAAAAGGTTAATGGACCAAAACACCCCAACAGGTAACATTTCAGTTATTTTTGAATAGTAAATGATTTTTTTTTGAAAACCAGCCACAGAGAAAGAGAAAGTTTATGTTGCAAGTAAGGCTCTTTTTTTTTTTTTTTAATAGTTCATAGAGAAGACACTAAATACTATAGTTCTGTTGTATTTTCCTGGTGTTTTACAATTCACATTAATTTAACCAGAACTGGCTAAGCTTAAAAATAAATTGCCATTAAATATGTTATTTATTTGTGCAGCTTATAAACACACATAATCTCCGTTTTTACTTTTCACACAGCAGGTTTCTTTTCTTTTTCTTTTTCTTTTCTTTCTTTTTTTTCTTTCTTTCTTTTTTTTTTTTTTTTTTTTTTTTTTTTTTTTTTTTTTTTTTTTTTTTTTTTTTTTTTTTTTTTTTTTTTTTTGGATTTTGGTTTTTTCGAGACAGGGTTTCTCTGTATAGCCCTGGCTGTCCTGGAACTCACTCTGTAGACCAGGTTGGCCTCGAACTCAGAAATCCGCCTGCCGCTGCCTCCCAGAGGGCTGGGATTACAGGCGTGTGCCACCACTACCGGGCTACACAGCAGGTTTCTAAATATAAGAGAGTTCAACTAGCAGTAAAGAAATATTTGAATGAAAGAATGAAAGAAATATATTTTTATGGGTTATTACATGTATCATTAGAGATAAGTGAAAGATCAATAGATTAGATAGGCAGACAGTCCAACAAACAGATGGGTAATGATGCAATGCCTGGATGGATAGATGAATGGATAGGCAAATAAGTAGATGGAAGAATGGATGGAGTATGACTATATAGATAGGTAGATAGATAGGTAGATGGATGGATAGATAGATAGATAGATAGATAGATAGATAGATAGATGGATGGATTGATGGATAGATAGAGAAAGACTGACAGAATTTCCTTCAAAGGCTATTACAGACTAGAGAAGACAATTAAAATGATTTATTGCAAGGGTCCTCAGAAGCAAGAAGTGAAAATCTGTACTAGAAAATTTACGAGCCTGCAACAGTTGACCACACTTTTGCCCCATTAGTCCAATAAGTTCTTATCATTTACTGTCCATTAGTTTTCCTGAACAACTAGTTTGCTTTCACCTTCTGGACTCTGTGAGTCACGTTAACTCATAATTTTTCCCTCCTCACATTTATGACTTGAAAGCTTACAGCTAAATTTATAGAGTCCCTCTATCAAGCATAATAAACTTCATGTCATGTGTTTTGTATCATAACCTTACTCCATCTTTCCTACCTGTATTTTCCACTGGATTGAGGGTGCTTGGGTATTTTAGTTACAATGCACCTCACAGTTATTATGGACAATCTTAAAGAGCACTTAAAATTCTTTGGGGGAATAAACAAGTCAGTGAATCAGGGCACGGAGAAAGACAGACAAAATATCGTTGCAATCACACAATCTCATGACTGCAGTGGCAGTTACAGACGTGTTCCCACTTATAAATGGGCAGTGCCCTTTCAGGAACTCAGTAGCAGATGCTACACTCCCCCGCAGCTGTCAGAGCCCTCTCTTTACACTTCTTTTCCCCACAACTTAAAACTGGAGTTAAACGTACCTAACAATGTTAACACGGAATAGGGTTTAGTACGAGCAGCTAACAGGGCTAACGATGTCTATGTTCATATGGGATAAGACATCCCTGGGAAACCAGACAGAACAGTATAGGCGTGACACTCATTAAAAGAGGCACAAATGTCATCTCCTCAGAACTTTCAGTTCATTCTTTAAAACAGGAAGAGCTGAATGCTATCCAAAGAAGTAAAGTCCTAGATTTTTTTCAAGAATTCACATAGCTAATGGTGAAGGCCTGCTCACTGAACCATTACCTTAAAGACTCTAAAGAAAAGGTCCTTCTCCACAAACTATGGCAGGGCACATGGATTACTGGACTAAATGACTTATATTTTAACTGGACCAAAAAAATATTCATTATGTCATCTTCTAGGCCTGGTTCTTGTCTCCTCAACTTCTGAAGATTTTGCTGTATGATCTATTATCATGATTCATGAATCACAGCTAAAGAGTTACATTAAATACTTGCTAACCTAGGCTTAGAAAAATAAAAATATGCCTTTTGAGGGAGGAACATACTTAATGATGGGTTCTGTTCCATTAAGAGGGTGTAGTGTCATTGAAAAGTTGGCATGGAAGCATTCTGGTAGTGGCTTTAGCTAATGAGAATCTCTGTTTCTGCTCAATGTAACTTAAATTATGAACACAAAGAACAAACTACCTAGAGGACTTTCTGTGATGTTAGATCAATTAGCATGTGTGGTTTGCACTGTTTTCTTTACTCGCTTAGACATTGAACTACCATTCTAAGGAAGGTCAATTGTTAATGGTTTATGCAACTCTTTCTTGTCCCTTTGAACAAAATTTTTCTTTTTTATTTTATGTATATAGGTGGTTTGCCTGCATGTATGTCTGTGCACTCCATGTATGCCTGCTTTCCAAAGATGGAAGAAAAGGCCACCAGACCTACTTGCACTAGAGTTATACACAGTTGTGAGCTACCATGTGGGCTCTGGGAATAAAATTCAGGCCCTCTGGGTTAATTGCAACAATTGCTCTTAACCACTGAGCTATCTTTCTGCCCATCCGCAACTCTTGTTCTTAAACAGAATTTTGTCTGTAACTTGCTAGTAAGGATTTCTATAGAAATTGTCATTTCCACAGGCACTTTACAGCCAAAGCTTTAGTAACATCAAAGCAACAGACTGTTCTTCCCTACAGTACTGGAAACCAAAAGTACCAAATCTGAGTTGCCTTAAAAGCTACACATGCATAACCTTTTGAAGGAGTAATTCATTCATTAAGCCAACAGAGCCATCCATATAACAATATTCTATTCAGTTTTTAACAGAGAGCCATGAGACTTGTTTATTCTCTTATGTAAGAAGAGACTGATTTGTGATGTGACCCCCAAACCTAAAATTTATTGAGACCCTTGTTGCCCCTCCTGTTCCTCAAGGCATATGACTAATCTAAATTCCAACTCTTTTGGCATCTAAATGACCACAGGCCCCTGTCATTTTGTGATGTTAGCAATATTAAACAAATGCTCAAAAAAAGAACATTTATGATCTAATTTAATTGTCTCATTAGACTGACTACATTATTGGTATAAATATATGTTTCATTTAATACTTACTGAATTCATACTAAATGCTAGTCTGTGGGTAGAACACAAAACTGCATGGCCCCTAAAGACTTATACTAGTCAGCTGTGATAAAATAATACATGGCCTCTCTCTGTTGAAAAGCACAAAACTCTGTGTATGTATGAAAAGCTTCAATATACACAGTATATAGGTTACTAAGTCACTATGACATATCTGTAAAGTACCATATCTCATATCACTTCAGATGTTTCTCCCTCCTTTTCCATAGCTGAAAGTGTGTGTATGTGCACTGGTGCATACATGTAGCCAAGAGAAACATTATTATCCCAATTTCACACTGGAGCTAGCTGAAATTAAGACTGGATCTAAGCCATACAGCTATGTGGTTCATGGTAGCAATAATGGAATACAGGACTCTTGGCCATGTGTATAATGGTGGTACATTATGTCCATCTCCCTAAAGGATAAAGATTCCATGCCACTTGAAGGTAAGTGGAACTAGCAACCTTGAATCACATTGTGTCAGACAATGTTGCAAGCATTTTATGTGAAGTAATTCATATCATCATTATCAAAACTTCCTTATAAGGAGTGTCTACTGCTGTCTCCTCTCTAAGGGAAGAAAACTGAGCCACAAAGAATCTGAATTAAGTAGAAGGGCTAAAATGTGAATTCATGCAGTCTTGAACCCAGAGATTACCCACCAAACTACTACATCCTAAACCACTACTGCCTTTAAAGATATATGAGAGTGCTTGCCACTCAGACATAAAGACCCGAGGTCAGATTCCCTAGGATGAACATGAAGCTAAGATGTGGTAGCACATATTTGTAATTCCAATGTTCTCACAGAAAGAGGGAAGACAGAGACAGGAGAATCCCCAGAAGCTCATGAGCCAACTCACCTAGAGTATGCAACAGCAAACAACAAAGGGACCCTATCTCAAATGAGGTAGAAAGAGACAGATAACATGCAAAGTTGTTCTCTGACCTCTACACATATGCCAGAGCGCACTTCTCTGCTCTTTCTCAACACAGATAAAAGAGGATGACTCTATTTGTCACAGACTCTATACATTTCTTTTTGCTTTTCTGTTGGTTGAACTCTAAATGTGTTTAATGCTTCAGTTGCTTGGCTACCCTGAATCTACTGAATAGATATGGAAATAATTCCATGACATGGGTAAAATGTGAGAAGTACAGCAAAAGCAGACCTGTTCCAACAACTGCTTATAATACAATCATTTCTTCAGAAATGTACCACCTATCATGACCTATACTTACAATGCAATAGAAATTAGAAGAAACTCAGCAAAAAAGGGGGGCTTATTGGTGTGAGCATGGAAATCTCAGAGCTCTGTTATAGCCATAAAATTATGGTATTTAATTGAAAAGCTAGTCTTTGTTAAAAAGAAAAAAGTCAGGTCTTCTCAAATTACAGTTCCTTAAAGGGGCTACTGGCAGAATGGCCAGAATCGTGACAGTTTTTGAATACTCAGTCTGTAGGAGGGCAGAGCATGAGACTTAAGGACAAAGAAGACTGGAGTATTTGTGAGGCTTGGAGGAGTCCTAGAGCTGGTTCTGATGAGCTCAGATGAGAGAGAGCTACTTAGATGGCTGGGCTCCGGCAGCAGGCAAAATCTTAGCAGGATTAGCAGGACGAGAAGTGCCACTCCAGCCAATTTTAAGGGCAGGTAGGAATTGCTGCCATCCACAAGCCAACTGTACATATTTCCCGTGAGCTTGTCAAAGAAATGGAATTTTACCTTAGAAAATTGCCCTTATATTCTATAAGCATTACTGTTCTTGCAGAGGATCAAGATTTGGTTCCCAGGACACATACGATGGCTCACTGCAGCCTGTAACTCCAGTTTAAGGGGATCTAATGCCCTCTTCTGGCCTCCTGGGGGCATTCAGGCACACACAAARTACTCTCGTGTATGGGTAGGCAAAACACTCATACATGTTAAAATAAAATAAATATTTTTTACAAGTCACATTTTTAGAAGCTGAGAGTAGAATTGCTGATGTTACATCCTTGGTGAGAGCAAAAGAGGGATGTTGATTAAATGGTACAAACTTCCAATCAGAGAAGATGAAAACAGCCCTAGGAACACAACATATGGTATATTGCCTGTAGGAAAACTCACCAAAAATGTAGATCTTTTGTTTTAATTATAAAACAACAATACATTGAGAATGTAGAAAAATCTTTTGAAGGAATGAATATGCTTATGGTATAGATTGTGGTCATGGTTTTATGGCTGTCCACTTATATCCAAATTAAGCTGAAAAATATGCTTTTGGTATGTCAACTATGCACCAGTAAAATGAAAAATACAGTACCATTGTGATTGAGAAGTTAGGACACCAAATCCATCTAGGCCTGAGTCACATAGTGATTGGTACTTCTTCACACTAAATCAATGGAGGCTGTGCTACTACCTGAGTTATTGGCTGCAGTAATTATCAGAGGCTTTTGCAACTATCTAAGTAGCCTAAGAAGCAAGTATAAAGATATTAGTTAGAGCCAGGCAGAATGGTTCGTATCTATAATCCCAACCCTTGGGTGTTAAGGCAGGAAAATCAGGAGTTTGAGACCAGCCTCAACAATATGGTGAGTTGGAGGCTAGCCTGGAATGTATGAGAGTCTGTCTTAAAAAAAAAAAAAGGAAGAAAGAACCCCCAAAAGGAAATGAATTAGAAAAATGTCTTTTACTAAACATTCAATTGAATTTGTTTTTTTTTTTTAAATAAAATTTCTCAAGACACAAATATATTACCCAGTGGTCACAGCCCTGTGAAATAAGTGGCGTGTGCCTTGCCTCCGGGAGCACACAGTCTGCCCCACAAAGCAATGGCTCATCTGTCTATATTGTCCCGTGAAGGGTATTATTACATGTGAGGTTAGTGAGCACAAACCAGGTGGCCTTACGAATTTGATCTTCTGAACGATCTGGGACAGTTGATTACGGTAACAAAAGGTAGCGGTGGATTTAATAGAAGGTTAGAGAAAAAAAAAAGAAAGGGGATGTAGCAACTGTGGAATCATAACTCAGGAGAGGTAAGGTCATAAATGTAAGCAGCCCTCTCACAATTATAAACACTTGATTCAGCTTCCCTGTTTTACATTGTCTAAATACCCCCTAGTACCCATTATATCGATGCCATATTATTGGAGAAAGCCCCAAGTTCTGTGCTAAAATCAGGATAGGAGACACCTAGTACTGCCTCTGATTTGCAAGATTACAGATAATGACAATTTTTTTATTCCATTTGTCATCAAACATCTAATAAACTCCAAGTCATTATTTGCATAGGACCAAAGACCATGACTTCAGAACTGTCTCTGACAAACCTCAAAACTGAGCTTAGCAGATCTTCCTGACAGCAAGATGTTTTTCTTTGCCTGAAATTCCACCCCAGTAGCTTCATTAGCTCATCTGGTTTTAACTCATTAGCGTTACAGTTCATAGTCTTTATAGTTCTGTACAGAGGAATCTCTGCAGTGGGCAAGTGGGACAGGGGGCGTTGCGTACTCTTATCTGCAGGACATAGGACATTTGTTCACGGAAGTGTTGCATGGCATTTATATATTTGCATTCCTAAGAAACAAACAAATGCAACTGAGTGAGCAATCAAACCTGCACTTTTGGATAACTCATTTCTGAGAATTTTCTCTCATTTTCAAGCTATTTCTGGTGATGCCTAAAGCCTTAACAATTGCTGTAGACAAAAGTTCAGGTAGTACTAAGCCTCAGAATTCTGTTGGTTTGGTGCTAAAATATGTACCAATGACTTCCTTATTCAGGACTAGTGAGATTAGGTGACCTACTGCAAAGATCACAATGGCTCGTGTGCTTTTCACTTTGTTTAGTATTTGACATACCTAAAGCATATGCTTGTACCTTAATTTCCTCTCACTTCACTACCTTATTCCACACCCCATTAAGCACAGTTTAATATTAAAATCTGTAGGGAAAAAGTACAAGGATTAAATCAGGGAAAAATAGTTCAATCAGGAAAGATGGACAAGGAACATTTTACATTTATCTGTAGGAAAGGAGATCCACCGATTATTCATGCAAGCACCATTTCCACATGTTCTCAGTGCACTGACATTTTCTGGGTTCAAAGGCAATAGTTCCCAAATTACTGAAAGGCCTGGGCACTGTTTTAAAATGATGCTTGGAGTGAGCTGATGTCTAAAGTGGCTTTCTGCCAAAAGGACCTTTGCCATAGTGCTGCATTCAAGGGGGCTTATTTTAAATGGGCATTAAAAAAATGGCCCATTGCTGTAATTTGGCAATATGCCTAGAAAAGGGTGATTTTGAGAGTGGGTGTTTTAAACAGAATTGCTAAAATACAGCTACAGTTGCCTTCCCCAATGAAGTCTTCTGCTCCGTTGCTTAGCACTTTCCTTAACCATGCCTGGGGGCCCACTTGTACAGGTGTGGGCTTGGGGTGTCCTTGATTCCAGCATAAAGGAAGATAAAATTGACTGTTGCCTCTTCAGTAGACAGCACCAGGCCAGACCCAAGCTATTTCTTCCAAATCATGGGATCTGGGGCAGTGGAGTTGACATCATTGATAATTTTGTCTTGATTGAACAAAAAGAAAAAGAAAAAAAGAAAGAAAGAAAGCAATCCTTTCAATAGGCTATTGTTCAAATCAGAGACTAAGAGATGAACTGAAATTCAAATTGGTTGTCTTGAAAAAAAAAATCTCCATATGGGTGTCAATTAAACCAGTACCTCTTAGCCCAGAATGGCTCAAACCAATGAGGTCCAATCCATTGTTTTCTATTCTTTTTTGGGATACAAATCATCTGAGCACAGAGGGCAATAAGAAATAGTGGTGCTGTACAGTTCTAATTCATCCTAACACCAATGTTTCATTGGATGTAAATGGTGTTCAAATCATCCTTGTAATGGGCCAATAATGACTTTGTCTGTCCTAGATCTTTGAACTTTTCCAGATCATTCAGAGATTTCACTATAGAACAAGGCATTGATGCGCATATGCCAACAAATTCTAACAGACTTCTTTCCCACATATCCCTTTGCTCTCTCTGTATTGACCTTGCTCTCCTACCTAGTCTTTATATCTTATCTCTGAGGGAATGCGAGATACAGGGGACTGAATGTTTCCATATAAAAAATAAAAAAAAAAAATAAAGTTCCCCTGTCAATTGTCAATGCTTGTTAAAGTACAATGGCAGACAGTACATTTTTTTTAAGCCAAGGGGTTATGTGGGTCAGCTTACATATTGGCTACTAAACGTGCTTCAAAAAATGATTGGGCCAGGTGAGAATGCTAATTTGTTTGAACATAGGTAAGTGAGTATTGATGCCAACACAAAGACTGCTGCAGACAACATCAAGAAACTGGAAAGCAATCATTTCCTTATTGTTCTACCTAATATAGCTGGACTCATATTTCTTAATTACTTTGGGCTGACAGTATCACCATCCACCATCTCTCATACGCACTATGCCTTTTTTTTTTTACAACCATCCAATAAGGTGGTTATGGAGATTCCCCCCACCACTTTATGGATAGAAAAATGAAGGTGCGGGAAGCAAAATTAAGCTGCCCCAACCGTCACAATTCCTAAGTGGTATAGAGCTGGAAATCAATATGAACCATCCGGCATTCTCTGCTAACATTCAATATGAGAGACCAGACATTCTCCTTGGTGAAAGAGAGAAAGTAGTACCAGTTGGCATATTCATTATTAATGAAATTCCAAATAATATAAAAGGAGAGAATAGGATGAATATTTTTATTAAGCAGAAGGCTCTGGGGCGGGCACAAGGCTCTGGGGCAGGGGCAGGGGGGGGATGGCTTAGTTGGGAAACGTGCTTTCCACACAAGCATGAGGACATGAGCTCAATCCTAGACCTCATGTAAACATTTATATACTGTGGCATACACTAGATCTCACTACACAGGGGAGCCGTAGGTCTCATTGGCCGGCCAGCCTAGCCTCATCAGCGAGCTGTGTATCCCAGTCTAAAAACATTCATCAGATGTCTCCTGAGGAATGACACCTGAGGTTGATCTCTGGCCTCTACACATGTACCTACACACATGCACATGTACTCCTCCACAGACAAACACGCATAGCCTCTGGCACACAGTGTGTAGGAGTTTGTAAGAAGAGCATAGTCAGAGTGATTCACAAATGATAGCAGGGCCAGAGTACCAATGCAAAATCGTGCCCTCTGACTAGTCTTCCTCTCTGAACTGTAAGAATAAAACAAACAAAACAGAAAACCCCAAATTCCTCAATGAGAAGAACAAAAACAAAATTTGCAGTATAAAAGATTATAACAAAGCTAGAGATGTTAAACATTGACTAAGAAATCACATAATTGTTCATGAACAAGTCCCTATGGGGAGGCATTACCAGTGCTGAGAGCAGCATTTTCAAAAGTGGTACCTTGGAAACAGAGCCATAATCCACTAACAAAGCACCTCTAGACATCTAGAAGAGGCATAAGTATAACATCCGATAACTCCAAACATTAGTATGTATTCATTTACAAGTGAAAATTTAAAGTTTAAGGAAAGATTCCTAGCCAGAGCTGTTTTTGAAAGTGTTTTCTGTAGAAAGGACAAGACCAAAGTTAATGGAAAGTAAAAAGCTTCTCAAAAGGGAAAAAATAAATTGGTGTGCATGGCAAATGTCAACGAGTGAGTACAAGAAACTATGGTAAAAGACATCTTTTCTGTCACATCAAAGAGGGCTTTTTGCTTCCATGGTACATTGAATGTTTAGAATTCTTAGTAGCATATGTACTACTCTAAATACACCATTAACACACACACATTTTGTCTTCTCTCTCTCTCTCTCTCTCTCTCTCTCTCTCTCTCTCTCTCTCTCTCTCTCTCTCTCTCTCTCTCTCTCTCTGTGTGTGTGTGTGTGTGTGTGTGTGTGTGTGTGTGTGTGTGTGTGTGTGAAAATTGGGGTAATATGCTAAGCAAAATTCATTGTTATCTCTGAGGAAAACCTCAAAAAATCTTGTTACACGAGAGTAGCAATAAAATGGTTGGCGCCCCCTTCTGGCCTTCTGAGTAATAACACAAAACATTCCACAAATCCCTGTCCTTCACAGAACCCTTCTCCGGCACATGTGGTCCATCCCTATGATGCAGAGAACTCCCATGAGCCCTGTTCTTAGCATTAGTAATCATCAACTGCATTTTGGGCTTTCAACTGGTGTAGCAAAATATAACTATAGAGGACGTGGAAAATCATTAAGAAAAAAGCTTCTCCATTATATATAGCCAATGGCGTCCAATCCCCTTCACTTTTATCCATTATTTCTTGTTAGTAGTTCATCTCTGAGTCTTTGGGACTGTATATCTCAAGATTTTTCATGTCTACCTCCATCTCCTAATCTCTGTGTCCACATTGTCTGGCTGTTGTGCCTCTCCACCAGAGTTGCTTCCTTCTTAAGCCTTTCCTAGTGAAAATATTGAGTCTGGTCTATCCCCAACACTCTGTGACTTAAGAGACATTCACATTCCAATCATAATCCATCATGGGTTCTTATTCTCTCACAGCAATGAGCATACTAAAAAAAATCAGTGTGGGGTCTGTGGGGTCAGTACATAAGTACAATTACTGCTCAAAGTTCAATCTGCAGAACACACATGAAGTTGGAGGGAGAGAACCCTACCTCATAGGAGTGTCCTCTAATCTTCATACACTCACTAAGGCATGTCGCCCCATATACATCATACCCACACAACATACCTGTGCACTAATAAAATATTTTAAATTAGTGCAGAAAATGGACACAGTATTAAACTGACTCCTAATATCTTATACCCATGAATTCATTGTATAAAATTCTCAAAAAACTAAAAGAATAGACAATCTTCTTTTCCTGCTCTCACCTCTTCTCCATCCATCCTTTGCTCTTCCTATTGATTTCCTTCTCTTTCTTGAATTCTAAGCCATAAGTAAATTTACAAACATTTTCTGTTGTTGCTATCTGTGTTGTTGCTCCATTCCAACATAACTGCCTAAGTTACCACAACTTCTTGATGAGTCTTCATAATGGAGACTATAGAGAGTAAACCAAAGCCCAAAGCAGAATGGGGAAAAAGAATGACAAAGGGCTAATAAGTAGGCCTTGACTTGTCAGACATCCCCTCTTTAGCTGGGCAGAGCTGACACAAGACTTTCCATCCAAACAGAGTCTCATAAAGCTGTTTTAAAATTACATGCAAATTTTGGGGAATTAAATTAGTAATGGACTCACCTAATGACTGACCGTAATTGAAAGAGAAATAGATTATTAGCTATTATAAGCAGCTAAGAATGTGAAACACTTTCCAAGTATTCTCTCTCCTAGCAAGATGAATATACAGTATATTCCAGTATTAGCATAATCTCCATGATAAATAAGAACAAGAGACTAGAACAAGAAAAATGTCACTTCAGACATATGGCTGGACTACTTTGTCTACCTGATCTCCTATTGCCTAGGTATCTCTTGAGAATTTGGTTTGAATATAGTAAGAGCGAAGGTTCTGTGAATGATTAGATAAATACCAGGTGAGGCTCTTACGTCATATAAAGATGTTACAAAGGCACTGGTTATCAAAGACACCAGAGATGATATCAACATATATGCAGGAGAGCTTACCATGTACAAATATAGGGCTCAGAAAGCTTGGTTTGGCAGTTACTTGCAAAAGCATAGTTTCTTAAAGTCTAGGTACCTATGATGCATCTAGACATTCAATTTAATAAAAAGGAAAACTAGTACTAGAAAATAAAAACTACTTTGGCCTGTACGTTTTATTTACTCTCATAGGATGTTTATAGTAAATTATACACAGTGAAGCATAAGGAACACCCTTACTTACAAATCCACCTCCTGAGCTACATTATATTACGCTGAGAAAGAGGGCTATGTGTCTCCTTCATCTTAATTCCAGGGTCAAGATATGTCGTGGGTATTGAGGAGGTTCTTGACTATGTTAGCGAAATTAATGGATTAAGGGATAAGCCAAGTGATGAAAAGTCAGAGGATGCTAGATACATATCACGAATGGTTCATATTGAACACCATTAATTTTTAAGAATAAAACTTCTAGTTAATCCATTAATTAGCTTATTCCCATGATATCAAACTAGCAATCTGCTTGTTTGTTCTACCTTCTAAAAATCAAGGATATTTCTTATTATGTTGCAAGCCAGCCAGATTTGAAGATCATAAAGTACCTTAGGCAACCGCAGAAGACTTGAAACATTCACATACGATCTGCATTTACTTTTCTAACTCCTAGAAGTATGGTCAACAATTATGGCTGGTATTTTGAAAAACATGTTCATTATCAAAGGACATCACAAGGAATATGGTAACATTATCTCATTAAATCATCAAAAGATAGCTGTAAGGCAAGAGAAGTGTTTACTGATGATGAAATGGTTGCTAAGCAGGCCAAGTGTCTTACCTAATGCTATTACATTAATTCCTGACTCAGTTAATTTGTATCACAGTGAATTGTTTTTAAGAACATACTTATATGTTGTTAGCTAAATTCACACACATTTTGATTTTTTTTCCTACACAGAGACAGATGTATAGTAAAGAGCACAGACTCTGGAACATATTATCATTTCAAATTGTGACTCTACTATGTGTTAAATATGTGGCCTTAGCTCTTAATCATTCTGTTGTTTAGTATGTCTACCTGTAACACTGGGCCAAATATTGTCCAAAGCCATTAGAGTTCTGATGTGATGGTTACATGCATACACACATGCAGCATATCCATATACATAGCAATGCTTGGCATCTAACAAGCATTTCATCAATGTTAATTAACTGTTACTACTAACATTATCTCACATACACATTTCCATGTAATATGATGTTTTATTGTGTTAATATATCACACACTGCTTACCCAATTTCAGTGTGCATGGTTTTCACTAAGTTTGTGGGAGTTGGAAATTCACTGAAAAATAACAAAGTGGTTTGTACCTATCAACTTTGCTGTTCAATGTCTTTCTTCCGTCTCCCACCATATCCGTGTCCAATTTTCCCCCAGGCCATTTCTACAATCATTGCCAGACACTCAGCACCTCATAATTTTTTTTAATGGGGCCCAAGTAGGGCCATGGGGAACTAATAAAGCCCCTACCAAAAGGGAGTAATGTGGTGTTAGATCACAATACACCTAGCAATGTCTTACACATGGTGTCTCTCTATAAATGCCATATGGGTGGATGAAATAAAACAGCTATGGAGACCATATGGAAAAGGAGGCTGGGGCCAGGCTGGGCAGGAACTTAGACGCAATGCTACGGAATTCAGCCTCGATCTCATAAGCTGTGACGAGCCACTAAATTTTTCTAATCTTAAAAAGGTGGGACTGGAGAGAATGTTATTTGGAGATTAGGACTTATTTATGGCTTTCTATCTATTCAACAGCGCAGTTCATTTCTCTTTAACCTTATGAAATACTTTTAGTAATATTTGATTTTTTTTAAACTGCCCCTGCCATAACGATTTCCCTTTATTTTTAGAAGACCTGGGTAAATCTCATGCTAACTGCCTTTCTGTCTTATAGCATTTAATAGAGAAAATGTATACTCTAAATATTTACCTTCTCTGAGAGACGGGTTGTTACTGGTGGCCTTGGAAACATGGTCTTGAGCTAGTTGAGTTTAAGCTAGTTAGTCTCACAATAATTGCCAAAGCTACCCACTTGCTTTCACAAGGCTGGCCCTGCAGACTCAGGGAAGCTACTGAATTCTGGTCCCTTAAGAATGAAGAGGGTTCTGTTGTTTTCTTTCTAGTAGAAGATGAATGGGCAACATTACCACCTGGCTCAACCTCTGCACAGTCTACCTATGCAATTGCTAGCTCCCAGGCAAAGAAAGCAACAGACCCGAGTACCTCAATTAAAAACTTCCAAAAAGCAAAGCTCCAAATGAATTCTGGTTTTGTACCATTATAGTAGAATCAGATTGAATAGCAGAAAACTTTTCCATTGTGGCTGACCCCAAATATTAACTTTCCTTTTCTCATCATCTCAAGCTCTGTGCAATTGCCTAGCCCTCACTGACTCGTTGAAAAAGATTTCAAAGACAATGCTTTTGCCACAGATGGACTACACTGAAGAAGTAGAAATCTGATGAAATATGGCTTGTACGCAAGTTGGTAGTGAGGGCACTGGACAAGACCAGGGAAAGAGCCAAAGCTATTTCTTTCTAGGAGAGGATGGATGGGTGACATTACCACCTGAATCAACTCCTGAGCTAAACCACATCACTGCAGAGTGACTGCTGCTCTGGGACAGATACTATACTAAGGTGCTAGTAGAGTGTGTGTGTGTGTGTGTGCGCGCGCGCACACACACACACACACACACACACACCCCTTTACATGCATATGTGCCTGCGTACAAACACATTGCATTGTTAGGGATTATGCCTGGAGTTTTAAGCATGCTACACAGTCTTTCTGTGAGTTACACCTCTAGTACTTTCTTAATGTTTTTCCTTTTAGACAGGTTTCACTATGTCTTCAAAGCCATCTTGAATCAACTTGCATTATGCCTGCTTCAGGGCTTCCAGTAGCTGGGATTACAGGCTTGCACCCCACACCTGGCCCCTGTTTTAACTCACAGACACATTTGTCCTCTCAGTACGTCTCTTCAAATTTCCTAATCCACATTTCTGCCCCTCCCTCCCCCTTCCTTCACTCATGCTTCTCATTTCCTGCATTTCCTCTTCCTTATCCCCTCCTAGGACCTTACCATAAAACAAGTCAGGACCAGACTCTGTGAAGTTTCGGGTTATATATGACTGCCTGATGGATTGCACATGTCTGTCCAAACTCTAACACAAATGAAGTTTGGCTCACCCCCCTTCCCATCAGATTACTTACACCTCTGCACCTTTTGTCATTGCCACTGACAAAAAGGAACAAAATGACGATAGAATTTAAATGGGAGACCTCTCACACACATTTCTCAGTTTAGCTCTCATGGTGGCGGACAGAGATCTGTCACAAGTTTGGGTGTCATGTATATGCAGATAGATTGCCAACACATCTGGCAGCAAGGATACAGATGAACAGATGCAAGTTTGACATGTATCTAAGGGTCATAGGGAGAAGGTGACCAAAAAGGCCTGTGTGAGTCTAATGAATATCAGCTTCATAAACCTCTCCCCCATCCCCCTCCCCACAAAGCCTAAAAATGGGTACAGGGTTCTGGAGTCCTTGGACTAAGTATGGTTGAAAAAGCCCAAGGGGGAAAAAACTAAATAGCCCCAGGCCTAGAAGTACTGAAAATACAGGTATAAACCTTAGGTGTAGCCTCTGTTTCCTAATGTGAACTCTCAGCTAGCGTTTCTAGAAGTTATTTAATAGCTGCTGCTGTTCGCAGCGACACAAGGAACTCTTCAGGAAGCATCAAGCACTTCTGTGCCCAGGAATAATTTGCAAAGCTCTTTGGGGAGGGTTCTTTAAAATGGCATGGAAAGTACATCTTACAGCTAGAAAGACAAGCCCAGCATGTGTCAGTAATTCTTGGGGGAATGATGTTGCTTTCAAGTTCTTATCAGCAAAGTGAAGTAAAACAGATGACAGGACACAGTGTCCGAGCATTCCATTGCCTTCCTTTTCCTTTGAACTTCCCAGTGCTGGCTGCAGCTCCGCAGAAGGCCCATCAAACAGGGGAGCCTGTTGTTTTCTATCTCGCTCAAGCCCCCTCTTTGGGGAGAGGGTGAAGCTATCATTCTCCAACATGCTCAAGAGTGAAGGAGATTTCTGCAGGGGCCTTCAAGGAAGAGATGCTGGACTGTTTTGTCTTCCTCTATCCTTCATTTGGATGCATCCCCAGAGGCAAATGTGGGCCAGCACATATCTCAAAGATAAAGACTTTAACCCAAGAGGAGCCACACCATTGCTCTCCTCGGTTATCACGGACAGTCATGAGCTAAGTGTAAGGTATTGCATTCAGTCCTTGGAAAACAAAAGCAAGTCTTATAAACACCTTCCTGGCCGCTGTTTCAAGGGGAGAAAACCTGGTATTGGTTTGTATGACGCTGAGCCATGGTGGAGCTTTAGGATGCATTAAACAGCATCTCAAGCTGGAGCAGACTGGATTCATTAATGGAACTGGAGCGCCCTTCTCAACATCAGAGCAAGTTTTTTAGTAACGAGAAACCCTACATCCTCCACTTAGTTGAGCTGGAAAATTAATGTAGTGTGCTTCTGAAGAAACACATAATGAACATGATGAATTTTCATCATCCTGCTGGAAAGTGATTCTTTATGCTCTTATTCCAAATTTACAGCAAGTAAATTTAACGTTCCAAAGCTGCTGAGCCTTTTTAAGACCTCACTATCAATTTGTGGGGCGCTTTAACTGATCCTGACCTGGAATTGATTAGTGCTTTCTGAAAAACGCACGTGTAGCAAATTGCTGTACTTCAAGATAAATCAACTTGTTCGAGGGAAGTTACACTTCTAACTAGTCACATTTCTCATAAGGCAAAAAACAGCCTTTTCCCCTTAGTATCCTGCAGAGAAGGAGAAACCCAAACTGGCTCTCACACTTTTTATAGGAAACTTGTAATCAGAGAGTAGAAAATCTGCACTGGAAGCTAGGAGCCCATACTGACCAGCTCCTGGGCAGAGCTGATTTCAAAGCTCTGTTCTTTAGTCAAGGGTCATAGGCCATGAATGGCATCCCAGAGCACTGTGAACCCCCAAGGATATGGATACTTTAAGCACACATTCCATTTCCAGGAGCTTTCTCCCTTAACAGCAGACTCTTCATAAGGCACAGACATTAAGGAAATTGCTAGAAAAGGAGGTGGAAGGGGAAGGGGGAGGCGGAGGGCACTCAATCATCACTGTACTTAAAAAGTTGGCATATAATGCACATGCCATAAATGTTATATCTTTAAAGCAACACACACACACACACACACACACACACACACAGAGAGAGAGAGAGAAAGAGAGAGAGAGAGAGAGA